>BFEA01000470.1:1087745-1098438 GCA_003427395.1 Chara braunii | reverse complement strand
CGCGTCTCGAGCATTGGCTATGTGTGTGTGACTGTGAACTTTGTAACCGGTGGCAGATACACATGGTGATTGGCGTCGCTAATTTTCTTTTTTGAAAACCGATCAGAACAGATGCTACACTTGATCTTAGCCAAAAGGCCGAGAAAGGTATCTTTCATTTAATTTAGTTCTTCGTCTTTTCTCATTTTCTTCTTCGTCTCCTCCTCGTCCTCCTTTCACAGTTTATAATTTTTGATTTTTCTTACCTTTTTTGTTGTATTATTTTTTTCTCTTTCAGTTCTTGGAATTCGTCTTTCTTTCTCCTCTTCTTCTTCTTTTTCTTGTTGTCGCTGTTTCCCACTTTAGCTCTCCGTTTGGGGGTCCCAAGCACTTGGTCCGGTCAGGCTTTGTATGGTCTTGATTTTTTTTCCCGAACAGAACGTATCTGGTCGTACTAGAACGCAATGTGCATGATGGGACAATAAGGTCGTATTATAAAATGACTATTGCCATCGCACCTTGTCCACTGTTAGGGCATACTCACGCTAGCACTTTACGAAATGTATCTGCCTTTCATTATGGCCAGAAGACGTGAGTGCATCTTCCCGCAATCACGTCTAAAGCCTCGTTGCCAACAAGTCCTTGACAATGTCTTTTTTTTTCTTTTTTTTTTTAATTTGATTTGGACCATTTCTCGATTTATGCGTGTCATCCTTGCGCAGGGGCCATGCTAATCTTTCATTCTTGATTGTGGAGAAATTCAGCGGTAATTGGATGGTGAAAACTGTTATGCGTCATACGTTTCCTCTGTTTTTTTCTTTCATATAAGCTTAAAGATTGCAGCCCTGATGGCTATGTTGTGTGTGTAGAATGGATATGCAGCATTAGTTCCAGTTGGTAGAGCATTCCTACAGGTTAGTGGTTGATATGGGGCACGGATCGATTGCTCCTTGATAAGCTAAACCGGCTGATGCTGCCGGGATAACTCCCGGTAGAATTGTGAGGTTCCCGGCCTCCTTCATTCTGTTGGGTAAGAAGAAGTTGAATTAAAAAAAAAAGAAAAAAACTTTCATTCTCTGTATCGTTCCAATTTTAACGGATGTCCTGAAGGACAATCCGGTGCCAAAAAAAGACTTGACAATGTCTTAGCGTACGCGTACTGTCCCAATCCGTTGCCAGAAAAAGACTACCTTGGCGTTTGTTGTGTTCCCATCTGCCTTTTGGTTTTTGATATATTTTCCTTTTTTTTTTCCTTCTGTTTTTTGGACCATTTCTCATTTTGTTCGTGTCATCCTAGGGGCCAGGGGCCAAGTCCCACTAGCAGCGTGGAGCGACCTCAACGCCTGAATCTGGACGCGTTGGCGGAGATGTGCAGAAATGGTGTTGAGTTTCCTGAACTGCACGTCTCCACAAACACGTCCAGATTCAGGCGGTGAGGTAGCTCAACGCTGCTAGGGGGACTTGGCGCCAGGTCATCCCACGTTGAGCAGGGGCGAGGTCCCTCCGACAAAAAAAGTGGATTGGATTTAGCGCCTGAATGGGTTTTGAGCAGATATGCAGGAAAGCAGATGAAGGACGATTTTCTGCACCTCTCCGCAAACACGTCCAGATCCAGGCGTTCAATCCAATCCGCTTTGCCAGTGGGACCTCCTCCCCCCAGCTGCCTTGCCACAATCTTCTTTCTCTGTATCGTTCCAATTTTGGGCCTCGCCACACCACTCTCAAAATGTGAAAAAGACGAAAATCTGGCGGGTGCATCTGGCCATGTTCTAGCGAGAACTTCATTCTTATTTTGCACATTTCGAGAGTGGTGTGGTGATGCCCTTCATTGAATGTCCCGAGGGATCATGCATGTACATTTTGTCGATCCATTTTTTATTAGTTTTTTTTATTTTTTATATCTGCACTGATCGGGCGGGCCATAGGTCCCGATGGTCATGCCCCCGGGGGCCAAGTCCCACTAGCAGCGTTGAGCAACCTCAACGCGTGAGTTAGTGGAGAAGTGCAGTTCAGGAAATTCAACACCATTTCTGCACATCTTCGCAAAAGCGTCCAGATTCAGGCGTTGAGGTAGGTCAACGCTGCTAGTGGGACTTGCCCCCGGCGGTGTAGCCGGGCGCATTACTTTGGATGATCTTTTCCCTACTACTGTAGGCACACTCTCAGTGGTGTAGCGCTGAGGACAGCCATTCAGTCGCTGTATGGAGTTGAAGTACATCCCACTCTTACGAGTGCTTTCATTCGGTTTTTTTTTTTTTGTAGAGGTAGGTAAGGCACGCAAGTGGCATTCAGGAGGTCTTGGGTTCAATCCCCATTGGCCTCATGCACCTTCCTGGGCAAGCTTGGTGCCGGCCACCTAGAGATATGCCGTTGGACCCCCCGAGTGGCATTGAGCAGAGACTGCTGATGTTCATAGGGGGAGGGGACCGGAGCGGAGGCACAGTTACTGGCCCATCGAAGAAGCTCGGTGCTGATGCTACAGGCTGACCCCCTGGCCGGTATCGCCCACCTGCTATAGCAGGTATCGCATGTGCTGGTGGGTGCAGCTCTCTCATGTTCCCTCGTTGGAGGCTTGAGCACGGATGTGGCTGCTACAGGTTCTCCGTAATACTATAATGATAATAAAGAAGGCCTGAAAGGCCGTTCTGTCCAGATTTGACAGGTAATTGAGTTGGTTGGGCTTAAAGAATTAGCCTTTAAAAAAAAAAAAAAAAAAAAAAAAAAACGTGGGATACTAGACCAATGACAGTTATCCACAGTACTCGGCCACTTGGTTGTCCAGCTGAATCCCTCTGCAGACCCCACCCACCCTTCCTCTTATCATTTTTGCCCTGGCGCACCCCCACCCCCCCTGTCCTACCCTTAGTGTTAACCACCCGGGACCATCACCCAGTGTTATATTGGCAGGGTGACCTGACCAGACAGCGGTTGCAGGCACCCAGGCTAGGCAGAGAGACCTACCCCTCTGCTCAGCCCTGGTTGAAGCAGACGCCGTGCAAGCCCGATTGTGCGGGGACTTCGGGAGCTACCGGTAGGTATGAACATGCTACTACAAGGTCTTCATGAGGGTGCACAGTGTTACGTTGTATTACTACTATTGTGTTTTTGATGGCAGAGAGCTGAGGATCCTCCGTTCCATCGTATATCCCTGGATCCCTTCCCGGCATCGCGGTAAGGTGCAGTATCTCCTGACTAAGGAACTGCTATGCCAACCTCAACCTTATGCTACGTACTAGGAGGATAGCCAACCCTGAGTCATGTGTGTATTGCAGTGTTCTATTGTGTTGATGGCAGAGAGCTGGGGATCCTCTGTTCCATCGTATATCCCTGGATCCCTTTCCGGCATCGCGGTAAGGTGCAGTATCTCCTGACGCCCCCGATATCCCGTACTAAGGAACTGCTATGCCAGCCTCAAGCCCTAAGCTATGTACTAGCAGGATAGCCAACCCTAGGTCGTGAATCATGGACTGCATCATGGACTGTGTGTATTGACCCTTGGAGAGTCATTGATAGTGACGGTAGAGAGCTGGGAATCCTCTGTTCCCTCGTATATCCCTGGAGCCCGTTCTGGCCCCGCGGTAAGGTGCAGTATCTCCTGACACCCCCGACATCCCGTACTAAGGAACTGCTATGCCAGCCTCAACCCTTGAGCTACGTACTAGGAGGATAACCAACCCTAAGTTGTGGATCATGGACTGTATCTATTGACCCTGGAGAACCTTGTGTTGTATGATAAACTGTGAGAGCTAGACAATCCTCCGTTCCCTCAGCGACACCCCGCTGTAAAGTGCAGTATACACCCCTGACATCCCGTACTAAGGAACTGCTATGCCAGCCTCAATCCTTGACTACGTACTAGGAGGATGACCAGCCCTAAGTCATAATCTGGTATCGAACACAGGACCTCATGTGAATCGTGCAAATGACCTAACCTGTTGACATATACTGTGAAGTAGTCTGAAGCTGTGCTCTGCTGGGCTCGAGTAAACCAGACTGTACAAACCACCCAAGTTGCGTGACCACCCATAGACCAAGAACATCAGGATACCCTACCATCGCCCAGTCCCAACATACAACAACGGTGAGCTACCCCTTGGGTGGTGCGCAAGCAGTGTCTGTAATAGCTAGCCTGTGTCATCCCAAGGGTGTGTGTGTCCAGCCGTGCGTCAATCTAAAGCCCTGCCGGTGTCCATGCACAAGGCTGCGGGGTTTTGAACCCGCAACCTCATACCACAATGCGCATTTCCAACCGGTGCTCTCATTCGTATGTTAATGGCTGGTAGTGTTTTGCGCAGTGAATCTGTGAGGGCCTGGTAGCGAAGTGTAGACACCATTCTGGTCATGCCCTCTGTTGTGCAGCTGCAGCATTACTTTGGATGTTTTCCCTAGTGGTCGTGCCCTCTGCGGTGTAGCTGGGCAGCAGAGGAATGGAATCAAATCTGCAGTGTAGGAGGTGTAATTGGCTGTATGATTCCACGACTCAGGGCGTACTCACACGACCCAGCTCTGGATGTAATTGCGGTCAGATGCATCCAGGTGCAGGCCCATTTGCCGTCAGATACCTCTAGGACAGTTCTAGTGCGTGTACGCCCTCAGTTGTGGTTGCACTGCCCACTCTCTATGCATGCGCACCTGGAATTGGTGGAAAAATGGCTGGGCCTGCATCAATGGCCTGGCTTTCCCCGTGGGATGACCATTAAGAGCGTTTGATGGGCGGCTCTCGGAGACTGATTTGCTCAGAGCAAAGGGTGGGGATATGCGGCTCGGGCCCTGGGAGTGGGTCCGTACTGGGTGATCTGGGAAGTGAGGAATATTCTGCTCGGGCCCTGGGAGCAAAGGGTGGGGATATGCGGCTCTCGCAGACTGATATGCGCTAAACTTTTCGAGAAGTGGTTTCTCTAGAGTAGACAATGAAACCACCAGTATCTGTTTGGTGGCCTAGTTGCACATGCACCACTCCCCATCCACCAGAATGCTGAATGCATCCGGAGGCACTGGTTGCCCAGATGCATTCACAATCTTGGTCATTCTGTTTGGATGCGGCTGTTCCCAGCCATTCTGTCTGGACGCGGCTGTGTTAATGTGCGGTGTCGTCGGAGGCTCAGCCTACCGGATTAAAATGGCTGGTCATGGGGCGTAAAAAGGGGGGGGGGAAAGGGGAAAAAAAAGGGGGGAAATTGTCTCTGCGCTGGTCCGGAATGAAATGGCTGGTCATGGGGCGTAAAAAAGGGGAAAAAAAGTGCCTGCGCTGGTCCGGCTTTTATCGGCGCGCAGAAGAAATGTGCGTAACGAAGAGGAGGCTTTTAGATATTTGAGCGTGTTGAATTGAGTCTGGATTGATTTGTTGTTTTCCAGCAGGTGATGCTCCCCACCAATAGACGGAGTCTCTCCCCAGGTGATAGCGGTGTCTGCTCTTACTTTACCCGTCAAATCTGGACAGGACGGCCTTTCAGGCCAGCACCACTAGCACCAGAGGGATTGTTCAAAAAAAAAGGAAAAAAAGAAAAAAGAAAGGAGTTTGGATTGATTTGAAGCCAGTGTGAGCCACACAATGCAGAGTGACTCGTAAAGGAAAGGTGAAGGAAGGTATCTCTAGGTCGGGCCCCTTCATCCAGGGAGAAGGCCATAGGCATTGGGCTTTGTTCCACTGCTGCGAGTGTATCTGGCCTTGCGATCATCCAGATACGTTCGAATGGTAGAATCAATCCCAACGTATCTGGATTGCTGTGCTGTCCAGATACGTTAGAATGTTGTGTAATGGAGTCAGGCCCATTTTTAATTAAATGGCTTGAAACCGCCTGTGCAGTGCAGGGTCAGTTGGCTGAAGTGGCAGGGAGGAAATTGTCCCTCGAGCAGTGTGCCCATTTCAATTTTCAAGAGATCTAGGGCCTAGTTGCACCACTTGCCATTTGCCAAGATTTTGAATGCATCTGGCCAGACACTGCATCCCGATGCATTCAGCATTCTGGGGGATGGCCGGTGGTGCAACTAGGCGGCCTCTGACCTGGGTGCTCGGCTTGCACTTTTTGCTGTAGAAGGGGAGTCAAGTATGAATGCTGAATGCATCCGGACGCAATCTTTGCCCAGATGGGCGGGAACGTGGGGGGTTAAAAAGGAGTGCTGCTATGATCAGGAACTGTAAGCCTCCACAGTTGGGAAAACTTGTTAGATTGAAAAAGAAAAAAGAGAAGGAAAGGATTAGATTGAAAAAGAAAAAAGAGAAGGAAAGGTTTGTCAATTAATTGTCTGTGTTTTTGGAGGATAGCTACAGTTATTTAATATTTAGCTGGGCCCTGATCCCCATAGCTGTGGAGATTCCATCAGGGACTGGTCTCTGTCAGCGAAGCTGGGTAAAGCTGCTCTCTCTAGTTCACTGGAATTGCAAGCCGATTAGAGATGCATCTGGAGCAAATTTCAGTCTATGTTCAGCGATAATGACTGGGCATTCTATCCGGGTAAAGCTCCTAGTATCTATTTGCGGGGGGTTGTTTGTCACTGGGATAGAAACAACACTGTGACCGTGATTATAGCTGTATTTGTGGCAACTTTCAGTCTACATACAGTGATGACGATGGGGTTTTCTCTTCAGTCAAAGCTCCTTATGCTACAGTGAGGTAGAAGGGTAATCGCGACTGTCGTTGTCGCATGCCATGGACAGCACGTGTATACTGTGAAAGTAAAACCTCGCGCTTGTTGTCTATTATTGCAAGTGTGTATCTTCAGTTAAATCTCCAAGTGTATATGTATTTTTCCGGATGGTTTGTGAGTTCCCCAGCCTCGTTTCCATTGCCAGTGTGGAAAGTTGGAAACTAATCGTCTGTCGAAAAAAAAAAGAAACACCCAAAAGACTGAGAGTAGGACTTTTTGGTATATAGGACTTTTTGGTATATACTCAGATGGAACACTAGTGAACTGCGGAAATACTGAGAATATGACTTTTTGGTATATGCTTTTTTTCAAGTGTTTTGTATATAGTATATAGTATATACATGTCAATAAAATACCGGGCTAAGATTTGAATCCAGATGGAACTAGATGAATGAAATATTCATGAACTGTCCCCGACTTACCTGGGGTCGGTCAGTTCGACAATGAATGCATCAGTCTGCCTGCGCCTGGTCAGGTTCATTCATGATGGGAAAATTGTCAGACTGTCGCCCTGTCTATGAGGCCATGCCCAAGGAGGCCGCACTTCTGATGTACAGGGCTTCTGCTGGCATCCTGTCCCATGTGTACTCCATCTGATCTTTATTTATTTATTTATTTTGGTTGCAGGGCGACAGCCCTTATGTATGATTGTCGGACAGATGGACTGTCCCCAGGTAATTCAGAGTTACTTCGCTTTTTTTAAGTTTTTTTTTTTTTTAATCAGGATTTGAACGCAGGTCTGCTGCTTATGAACAGTTAGTAGTACTTAGCACATCATGATGGGTGTGTAGTACTCTACCATTCAGCCGCATGCGCTTGGTACCATGGGAAAGTTTTGGTACCATGGGAAAGTTTACAGAGGGAAGCAGGAAGAGTATTGGCACTGGTGGTTTGGCCATGACAGCTGTTGCCAGTCCATCCCGTTGATGAGGGCATAGTATTTTACTGACAATGGGACTTTTTGAACTGAACTCGGGATGTGATTACAGTCGGATGCGTCCAGGTCTGACCATAATTGTGGTCAGATACATTCAGCCAAGTGCTGGTGGAAGAATGCCCCGAGTCTTGTTGATAAAGTAGCTTGTCAAAACAGCCTCTGTCGGGGTGCCCATGGACAAGCTTGGAAGGACGTCAGTGCCCCTGATGAATGTAGCACACAGTGCTGTCCACGTACGCAGTAATGTACCTGGTCATGGCCGCCATGCAAGCGTATGGCACAGCCCCTCGCCTCCTTTCAGTGCAGAACAGTGGATGCCCATTATTGAACAATATGCACTTAACTGCAGGGTGCCTAATGAATGCGGTCGCCGTCGATGTTGAGGTGCATGCAGCAGGGGGCACTGCGGTACATTATATTCCTCTTAGGGAGATTCATGGGGATTCTTTTCCTCTTTTTTTCCTTTTCCGATGAAGAGAGGCCATAAACACTGGGTTCAAATTTGCATTTAAATAAATAAATAAATAAAAATTGCAAATGCAATATCTAGTCCCATAGGAATGCACCTGGCGGTGAAGATGTCCAGGTGCATGATCTGCACCTGGATGTGCAGAGGCCAAGGTGCATTCCAAGCAGGCTAATTTTGTCTTCCCAGCATAAGGGGGTTATTTACGTCCTTCACCCTTCTTTTCTCTTGTTTGGCAGATGGGGCATATGTATTCTGCCTCCTCTCTCCGCTTGCCGACCCATGGGCAGTACCACCTGTACGTGACACCCTTCTGCAGGCTTCTGACAATTTTCCCATCATGAATGAACCTGACCAGGCGCAGGCAGACTGATGCATCCACGCACGTGCTTGGTGTGTTAACCAGCACATCGTGCTCGTATACTGGTGGTGTAAACCAGCACAACTCCCCCTCCCTCTGCTATTTGCAGCCGTGCGCATGGGGGGTACACATAAAGGCGGTGCTCTGCCTATTTGCTGCTAGCGCTGCCTATCTACATGGAGGCAGCAGTGTCGCATTTCTGCGCTTTCTATGTACATGGAGGCCATGCTTCTGGGCTTCCCATGTACCGGGCTCGCTCGCCTCCTATGTACCTGGACGCTGTCCTTTCTATGTGCAACCTTTTACAGATTTAACTTGACTCTTATCTTAGTCCGATTCATGCTCAAAGAAAAGAAAAGAAAAGAAGAGAAAAGAAAGAGTGAGTGCCATACGTAATCGCCCCTCAGACCAAGATGATGACGGTTGCAGTTGCTCACTGATCCAGCGTCTACTTTTTTTTTTTTTTTTTTTTTTTTAAGTGTCTACTTACTTTCACAAGCTCTCTCTGGCGAGTGGACTCTACCATCACTGCAGGCCGTGCTTCCTATGTGCATGGAGCCCGCACTTCCTTTGTACAGTACTGGCCTCTGCCTGCGACCTGTTCGGTACATCGAACTCTATGAGAAATTTCGCAGTCTGACGAAATAGGCTTGGTTGGTCTCGTGCTTCCAAGTCTGTTGTCACCCCAACATTTTGGAATCGACCAGGATTTGAATTCTTGACCTCTTTCTTGACAGGTACATTTGAGCACCATTTGCCACAAGGCAGGTACTACCTGATGTTTTCTTCTTGTCCCTGGGAACGCACCCTCATCATGAATGCATACGACCTGCGTCTCGAGCCCGATACAGTTATGTTGAGGGTGTGTGGTGTTCAGGAGGAGAGGGTGGAGTGTGTGAAGCGATCTTTTTTTTTCCCCCGAAAGGCTCACAACCACTGGTGCAACCCTTAGTATAAGTTTGGGAATGCTTAGACCATCCCTGCCCTGGAAAATATGAAAAAAAAAGCGAAAGAAGAAGAAAAAAAAAAAGAAGGAAAAAAGAAGAAGAAGAAGAAGACAGAAAGAAAGAAGAAGAAGAAAAAAAAGACCATCCCTGCCCTGTCTTATGTACCTGCTGACCGATCAATCAATAGATGGAGCCTCAGTGTCTCAGTTTCCACGATAATTCGATGAATCACAGTCCTGAAATCAGGGGTTACTCCTCCGGCAGCAGGTGAGCACACAGGCTAGGTTTTCCAAAACAGAAAACCTCAGCCTGAGGTGTTCCAGAAAAGGAAAAAGTATCTACTGACCTGAAACCAGGAGGTTACCTATTAGGTGGCTGGCAGGGAGGCACCCAGGCTACCCAGTAGCAGCCTGAAGATTTGCAAGAAAGGAAAACAAACGCGACTGGTGTCCTGAGACCAGGGGGTTGCTCCTCCGGAGGCAGGCCGGCAAGCACACAGGCTACCCATTGACAACCTGAGGTTTTCCAAAAAAGGAAAAGGAAAGCATCAAGCATCTGTTGATGGTCAAGTGCATGATCTGTAATGGCGTACTCGCATCACCGTTCTGACATGGCTACTTTCTTTCCCCCAAAGCAACAGCGCTTCCTAAGTAGGACTGCATCGGACAGGAAAGGTGGCGCTGCCAAACTACTGTCTTCCCTCGAATACAACGCAACCTTATTTTGGCAGTATCTGGCCGGAAATATAGCTTGTATACATTCATTTTTAGGGTGCGTTATGTTCGGGGGAAAACGGTAGGGGTGGTGTATAAGGTAGGGAAGGAATACTTACTGTGTCCATCTTGGTGAGTGAATCTTGGTCGATCTGTCTAGATTCATGAATCTGGATGGATCGGTCCAGATTTGTTAACGAGATATCTGCGTAGGGCATTCCTGCATGCCCGTACCCCTCTCTTGTCTGACAAAGGTAAAGAGAGGGCCCACCTGCCTCTGACAGCCTTAAAGTACCGGATGAGAGGGGGAAAAGAGAGGAGAAAAAAGAGTGCTCACATAGATCATTCGAGTGAGTGGATTTGCATGGGATATGTGTGGCGTGTGAGTGCTTGCGCTCATGCGCAATTTGGCATTTGTCCCTTTACTTCGTGTTTTCTCTACTTTTCTGTGATGTGCAGTGCCTTTGCTAAGGTGCAATTGGCTTACAATTTGACGTCTATCCACAGAGAAGACCGTTTCACAGCCATCTCACATCTTTTTATGGCCATGGAAATGGCAGTCAGCTCTCTCTCTCTCTCTCTCTCTCTCTCTCTCTCTCTCTCTCTCTCTCTCTCTCTCTCTCTCTCTCTCTCTCTCTCTCT
>BFEA01000470.1:1027928-1053434 GCA_003427395.1 Chara braunii | reverse complement strand
CAGGTAGGCGGCTATGGCTGCTTCACGGCTGCTGAAACCTCAGGTGCCGCTGTAGGTCTTCAGCGCTGTTCACTTAGTTGGCCGAAAAACGCTGCGCGCGAAAAAATGAAATGCCAAAAGTCCCCAATCGATTTTTTAGGACTTATAGACTCTCTACTCTAGCCTAGACCTAGACCGAACTAACTGGACCTACCGGTACCGTTGCTGATTCGGCCTCTCGGCCTCTACCGGACCCGGCTATAGGCTATAGGACCGTATAGCAGTATAGGTCGCTTAGGGCCTGTCTGTCCTAGGGTAGCCTGGGCCTGCTATAGGCAGGTAGGGTAGCTGTAGGAACTCGATTAGTACCAGGTCTGTATTTTTCAGAAATTACAGATCTGTCCCTCACGAATTTCCACACAGGCGGATCTCTCGGTTAGCCCTCAGCCAAACAAAATTACAAAACTAACCCTACAGGTACAGCCTCGCAGTCAAACTCGGCAGCAGAGATCAGCAAGTCATTGCAACTGTGAGAAATTAATCATGATGATAGTAACTTCATACTCTTGTAAAAAGGACAAAATTACCCGTCCAGACCACTTCTACGCAGTTCTAGGGAGTAAATCATGCTCTGTTAAGTTAAGGGTTGTTTGTTTTGGGGGGGGGTCCAGCCAGGGGAGAATTGACCTTTTGTAATTGCTCAGGGGTCCTAGCCTGTTTTACGCCTTTCAGGATGTGCAAGAGTTGTTGTTGTTGTTGTTGTTGTTGTTGTTGTCGTCATCATCGTCGGCTTCGCTGTTTTGGTGGTTGTCGTTTTCGTTGTTGTGAACGGGAGAGTTATAATAGGCTGTGAAGTTGGCGCCTTGGTTTTGTGTGGATCATTATTTGATTCCATTTCTCGAAAATATGAAAGATATTAAAAATGATGGAGCACACACCAGTCGTCCAGTTTTTCCCTCCTCTTTTTTCCCATCTCTCTTGCTCTCCTCTGTTGCCCTCCTTTCCCACCTTCACTAGCTCTCTGTTCTTCCTCGTCCTCCTCCTCCATGACCTCCTTGTCGTCATCCTCCTCACTTCCTATCTTGCCCTTCTCTGTTTTTTTTTTAAACATATGTAATATTATATATCCTCCTCCCTCGTATATACATACATATATATATCCTCTTCTCCCTCTCTGCCTACGGTTTACCGGGCGGTTCTGTTTGAGGATATGTAGTCGTTGATGCTTCAACCACCAGTACTTCCTAAAGTCGTGCTTGTTAACAAGCCAGGACTTTGGGAAACGTACGGGCCACTACAGGAGCACCCAAATTCATTCGACTAGAAACACTTCCACTCTTATTTTTTTCCACAACCAATCTCTTGGCCAAGTACCGGTGGTTTAACCACAATCGGGTTTAAGGTGGATTATCACTTACAGTGTAATCAATTAGGGGATTCTGCAGACTGTTGAGGGTTCAGCCTCCTCATGAGTAGGTGGAACTCCGACGAAACAGTTTGTCACAGCCCGTCGTTTGTTGTCCTCTTCTCCCTCTCTGTCGATGGTTTATCGGTCAGTTCTGTTTGACAGTATGTATCTATATATCTCTCCCTGTATAAATATAGCCCGGCTGGTTTTGTCCCGTTGTTCGGTCGATTTCACGAGCATAGCGGTGCTTCATGTGGGACCAGTCGTCCGGGTTTTTTTTATTGTCTTGGCATCCTGGTTGGTTGTTTCCCGTTGTTCGGTCTGCATGAGGGCGGTGCTTTATGTGGGAATCGTCATCCGGGAGTGCCTTTTATACCGGTCCTCCGGGCTCTTTTTGGTATCCTAGTTGGTTGCTTCCCGTTGTTCGGCCTGTCAATGGGGACGGTGCTTTTATGTGGGAATCATCATCTAGGATTGTTTTTTATGATGTCCCGGTACGAATCGCTTCGAATAGGAATGTTGAACAAGGCCATCTGCTGTGTATAGATATGTATCTGGGACTTTTTTTATTTCTTTGTAGACAAGAATGTTTTGACATCCTGGTAGGTCTTGTCCCGTCGTTTGGCCTGTGTGTGTTGGAGCGGTGCTTGCATGTAGGACTTGTCATTTGGGATGTGTTTTGTTGCCCCCTGTTCTGTTTTATTTGGTTGTTCCCTTCCTCTTTTTTTTGCCTCTTTGCCTTTTGGTTGTGTGCAAGTGGGTCGATATGACACACGAGGGTGGGGGCAGCCGCCACTCAACCTACATCCACGTGGGCAGCCTTGTACGCAACAGGTTTTGAATAGGGGGAGTTATAAGGAAGAAGATAAAAAACTGAATTCATCTTTTCCTGGGTTTTTTTTTTTTTTCCCTTTTTGTTCGCATTTGCGCTCTGATACTCTTGTGACTATATATATATATATATATATATACATATATATATATATATAGAGAGAGAGAGAGAGAAGCTCTGTTTGCTCTGTTTGACTATATACTGTCGACAAGCAAAGAGTCGACTATTCATTTAATTCATTACCAATTTGAATTTGGGTTTGTATGTATAAATGCCCCCGAGGTGCGTGCCTGGCCGAGCTATGATCGAAGATTTGGACGGCACAACCCTGAGTGGCAACCTGACGATGATCAATTGAGATGTATCGGGCAGCTCTGTTGAGTATATGTAGGGTTCTGCCTCCTGACGAGTCGGTGAAACTCCGACGAAACAGTTTGTCACAGCCCCTCACTTGTCCTTTTCTCCCTCTCTGCCTGTGGTTTACCGGCCAGCTCTCTTTGAATATATATATATATATATATATATATATATATACCGGGCAGTTCTATTTGACGATATATATATATATATATATTGTCACACTGTAAATCAGAGCGCGAAGGCGAAAAAAAGCAAAATCTGGAAAGGAAAAGAAGGAAGGAAGGAAGGAAAGCCCCACATATTCATCACCTCTTACGTACAAGGCCAATCACGTGGATGACAGGTTGAGCGCTGGCTGGCCCCATCCCCGTGTCACAAGGACCCACTTGCACGCACTGCCAGCCAAAAGGCAAAGAGGTAAAGAAAAGGAGGAGGAGGAAACCAAACCTCACAAAGGCAAGAGAAAGAGAAAGGGATTCAGTGAAAGAAAGGACAAGGGAAGAGGAAGGTCTATCTATGAGTCAAACAAAGCAAATGAATCGAAGCGCAAAGGCGGAAAAAAACAAAACAAGGAAAGGAAAAGGAAGGAAGGAAAGCCCCACCTGTTCATCACCTCTTACGTACAAGGCCAGCCACGTGGATGACAGGTTGAGCGCTGGCTGCCCCCATCCCCGTGTGTCACAAGGACCCACTTGCACGCACTGCCAGCCAAAGGCAAAAAAAAGGTAAAGAAAAGGAGGAGGAAACCAAACCTGACAGGGAAAGAAAGTCTATCAGTCAAACAAAGTAAACGACACATCCCACAGATAATCCAATTGTCACAAAGCAAATAACACATCCCACAGATCAACATTTTTTTTTTTTTTCCTTATTTATTTTTTATTTTTTTTTCTTTTTTTTTCTTTAACTGTTTCCACCTCGGCAGATAGGACAGCTACGGTGAGGATGATTTAGATGTTCACAAGGATACCCAAGAAGAGTTGCACCAGCACAGCATTCAGCAGGACGGCTAGCACAAACCATCCCATCAAAATAATCCTGACAGAGGACATGTTGTCCACATGTCAAAAGAACAGCAGGATGTTCGTCACAGTGCGGGATCATGCAGTTCTGATAGCGTCGTTGGGCACAAAAAGGACAACGTTATATATTATGCACACCCCTCCTCTGTCCTAAAGGTTAGCAACTGTCTTCGGGATGGGTACCTAAAGTCTGGGGACAAAGTCTGGAAAGGCCTTGACTGTTGGGCCAACCCTTTCTTTGTTTTTTAAAACCACGGTGGATGCGGCAGGTTTTGAGTTTGCAAGGGCACAAAAAACATGTGCCTGCAAAGATATCACAGCGTAAGTTTGAAACGGCGACTTCTGTAAAAAAAACAATTTGTTGGGCTTTTTTTTTTTTTTCCCCTTTGCCTGTTTGACACCTTGGTCGACGCCTGTTGCACCTGCAAAGATATCACGGCGTGAGTTTGAAACGACAATTTATATAGAAAACAATCTTTTGGGCATTTTTATTTTGTTCTTTGAACTTCTTTCCCTGGCTGACACCATGGGCGACCCCTGTAGTTATAACACCCGGCCCGACACCACAACCCTTGGTACTTTCATTGCTTTTTCGAATTCGGCGCCTGTTTTCTTTGTCGGCGTGTGTTTTTCTTGCTCATTCGATTCTCAAATGTGAATCAACCTACTTGCTCTCTTTCTTTTTTTCTTTTTTGAAAAGGTTCTGGAGTTGGTTTGCTTGCTCTGACGAAACATCCGACGATGACTGAAAGATCTGTGTAGGGGATTTGCCTCTTTCTTTTGTTAATATAGAGATTTGAATCTTGAGAGGTGCAAAAGGTGCTGAGTATGGAAGCCCGAAAGTCTCCCCTCACAATGTTAACATCATCATTCGCACTACCGACATTGAATGTTGAATCGTCAGCGGGGACTCCAGTCGTCCAACATTTTGCTAATGCACATATATGATATAAACCCCTGCCTCTTTTTTCTCCCCTTTTTTTGTTTTGTTTGAGCCTTTTGACTCTCTTGTTTCAGATGACGTGCTATGAGGCTATCGATGCTCGCAACTAACCCAGGAGGATAGGCGGGGTGAGTATGCTCCCAAAAACTTTGTGCGTCCACGACCGCAAGGCGCACAGTCGAGGGGACACATCCCCATTCTTGTTCTACTAAACTGTTTTGGTATTTTTATATGTCTTCCTCTTCTGCTTTTCTTCTACCTCGTCATCTGTCCTACTTTTTTCTTTATGGTTGAACACTCTAACGTGCTTTACGCACACAACAATCGTCGTGGCATATTATTACGATCGTGTGGTTGTGTTGACTTGCATTACGATGCTGCTATTGCAGTTCACTGTTTATTAACAGTCGTATTATTGTTTTAACCTTTTCATCTACGTCCCACTTTGACTGTTGCCTTTTCGTCACGCTTCTTCCATCACGATGAACTAATGTGGCGTCGGGTTGCGCCCCAGCACGTCGATGTTTTCCATGCATATTTTATAAGCCATGCACACCTGCGCTCGGGTTCTTACTTTAAGGTTACCTTTTTCTTCGTCTTCTTCTTCATCTTCCTTTTCTCCTCTTCTTCTCCCTCATCATCTGTCCTACTGTTTGTTTATGGTTGACCACTTAAACGTACAGACAACAAAACCAGAGAACGGATTGCATCGGTACCCCATTTAAAGATGGGAATACCTGCTATACCCAGTTCGCTGCCCAACTTGCATCTGGACACTCTGCAAATTATTTGCACACCCAGGATGTGCTTGGAAAGACTTGAACTCTCAACCAGAGGCGGACAGCGTCTTGGATTTACCCACGTCAATAATAAGCATCATGCGTTCGTTGAATGCGAACTATGCGAACTAGTCTTGCATGGAGGTGCCTGACAATGCTGACATGACCTCTTAAGTGTGTGTGACATGATCTTAGGTGTACGTTGACTCACCCTTAGAGGGTCAGTGCCACGATCTTGCAGTTGTACCCAACTACTGACTGGAATGCTCGAATTATGCACAAACCAAGGCAAATGATGTGCGCACCCAATCTCGACTGCCCGGTTTCACTGGGCAAAAGCAATAATTTTGTGGTCCCCTTGGCAGGACCAAGGGGACCTTTGGGACTGGGTACTCGTATAAGTTGGTGCATAGGAAAAGTAGGATGTTACCTTAAAACCACCAGTACAGCTGGGCTTGGAGGGGGGCTTACTCCGAGCCTAGATAGCACCCTGTAAGCGTACGTAAAAAAAAAAAAAAAAAAAAAAAAAAAAAATTGAAAAACAAGTATGTTGTGCAGAAATAGAATACAAAAAACATTTGTCTTGGAGTGGTACCCGAATACCCAACCAAGCTTGATTTAAAATCCAAAACCTTAAACCACCAGTACCTTTCCCAGTGTTGGGAAAATACGAGATGCTGGCCAGTACCCGAAGTTTTCGGGGGTCGGCAGAGGCTCGGATACGGTTCCCAACAGGGGCAGAGGTACTCAACATTCCGATTTTTTTTAATTTTTTTTTTTCCCGGACGTTTTTGTGGTCGTTTTCGTTTCGGCGCGCGAGCGCGTTGTGCCTGGCTGCTGGCTGGTCGGTGTTTTGCGGTCGCCGGTGGATCGTCGCTGACGGACGACCGCCTCCGTGGGGGGACCAGCTCGTCTGGACGCGCGAAGGACCGGAGCCTGCGGACGTCCCGCGCTAGGGTTCTCCGCGGGCCGCCATCGCCTCTCTCTCTCTCTCTCTCTCTCTCTCTCTCTCTCTCTCTGTGTGTGTGTGTGTGTGTGTGTGTGTGTGTGTGTGTGTGACATTCATGCCTGCCGTCGTTGTTCCGTCGACAGTAGGCGAGGAGGCAGGAGGGCGACGTTATTGCGCGGTGAATCTCTCTCTCTCTCTCTCTCTCTCTCTCTCTCTCTCTCTCTCTCTCTCTCTCTCTCTCTCTCTCTCTCTCAAAAGCTCTCTCTCTCTCTCTCTGTTTAGTGCCCGCCGTCGGAGTTCGGTATTGTTGGGGGCTGCGGTGGGGGGCTGGGGGTTGGCAGGGCGACGGCGGCCCTGCCACATATCACAGTGGCTAAACGCCGATCGGCAACGCAAGCTCACCCTCTCGTCCTCCTCCTCCTCCTCCTCGTCATCTTCATGTCCTCCTCCTCCTCGTCCTCGCCATATCCCCTTTTTCTTCTTCTTCTCCTCCTCCTCTTCTCCTCCTCCTTCTCCTCGCCAGTCCCCGTGATCGTGCAATGGACCTCGATTATATTGTGGCCCCGCCACGCGGCACTAAAGAGAAGGACGTGGAGGCAAAAGACAGGGGTGGCGCAGCGAGTAGAGGGGTGGGGGTGTACTGTGACAGCGAGGCGGGTAGCGTAGAAGTGACGGAAGGTGTCAGTTGAGAAGGGGTTGTGGGGGAAAGAGACCGGGGCGGTGATCTGGCGGAGGGTGAGGTAATCAAGGGGACGACGGCATCGACAGGATAACGACCGGGGACGAAGCCCAATGCCCCGCATCGGTACGTGTGCGAACTGGGGGACGGGTGGAGGGGGAGGGGGATCGGCTTCATCGTCTCCTCGCCGGTGCGCTCGAAGTCTCGGCAGCAGGGTCCCCATTGCCGATCCTGGGTGGCTCGGGACCTTGGTTGGATCGTCCGGGATCGGTAGATCCGTGCCGCTCGCTTACTCCACCGGCTGCTTCCCGACCACGATTTCTTCTCTCCGCCTCGCTACCACCTCGGGATCTTCTTCCTGGACCTCTGCGCGGTCCGCCTCCTCACCCAGACTCTCCCACTAAGATCCTTCCTCTTCCTCCTCCTGATCTTCTTCTTCTTCTTCTTCGCTCAGCTCCTCTTCGTTGTGCTCGCTATACTCCCTTCCTCCGAGGTTTCTTCCTCCTCGTCTGCCTCTTCTTCCTCCTCCACCGCTATTTCCTCGTCCTCAGACACCGCTCGGGGCTGGAAGAAAAGGATGTGGATGATCTCCCGGGGATTCAGGTACTCTGATCGCGATGAGTAGCTGCCACCTCCTCCTCTTTCCTCCAAACAAGCCGACCACTGCAGATGTGGCGTTAACTTCCGCAGAAGGACGTGCGGCACCGGGCTTTCGTCGCACTGCGATATGATGTCGAGGGGAAGATCGTCGATGAGCTGCACAAAGGGGACCAGGAGCTCCCACACAATCAACTGTTGATGGCCGGGTTCCACTGCTCCGAAAACGAACCCAAGGAGATCCCCTTCCACCTCCGTCCTCCAGGCCCGGATGATTAGCAGCTCCACACTCCCTCTCGCAGCGCGATGCTCACTATCTCGCGTCCACGTCAGCTCCACTTCCACCAGGCACCACGAAAGAGCGAGGTACCGCTCGCACCACACCTCCCAATGTCTCGGCTCGATGAGAGGAACGGCGAGTGGCTGGATACAGAAGGAAAGACGGGGATGGAGAGCAGACTGCCAGAAAGTGAAGAAGAGAGAGGGGAGGGCAAAGGTTGAGAACTGGGACCGGTTCATTGAGGGCGCAGAAAAGGGACGAGCTCTGGAAGCGCTACCGTCGACTCGTGTTGGGACGTGCAGAGTCCGCCGACGTCGACGCTGTTGGTGACGACGAGGTTGTCGTCGTGCCGCGCAAGCCACTGGCTCCACTCCTACGCTAATTGTTCACCCCACTCGCTTAACGATGCCCGGATGGCCGTATGCCTTGTAGGGTCCAGTGCGCTGATGTCCCCGTTGAAGACGATGATGGTAGACACGTGGCTGATCCCTTGCGCCGAAAGCCATCGATAAGTCAATGTCTCGACCAACACGAGTTTCTGGCTATGGGCCGCAAAACGAGACTCTGCCGCCTCATACACCCCAGTGGTGCTGAAGCACTGCGCAAATCAGAGAAAATCCGGACTGATCCATGGATGATAGACCTGTCTGATTGCCGAAATATCGCCACGTGGCACCAACATGTGCTCAATGAGAACCTGCTCAGTGGAAAAACTCATGGCGATGATGGCGGGGTTGGGGTATCAAAAGGAGAAAGGGCTAGACAGTCGTTGTCCTCCTCGGTATCGTAGGAAGAAGCAGACGAAGATGGAGATGGAGAGGAAGGGACGGGGCGCAGATAGGACACGTGGCATATGATCGGGCGAGCCGATCGGCTGCCGGCGACCTCAGGCACGAGCCGCACCGTGTTTACTCCGTTCGGACCGAGCTCGACTACGTGAATCGCCTAAAGAATCGTGGCGCTAACTTACCCCGGCGAGCACATTTCCTCACCTGCACGATGTCCCCTAACTTATACTGGGGCCGTGGTCCCGCATTCCCATTTCGGGCCTCGTAGCTACGGACCTGTCGGCCTTGGGCCAACTCAGTCATCCGTTGGCGTTTNAACTTATACTGGGGCCGTGGTCCCGCATTCCCATTTCGGGCCTCGTAGCTACGGACCTGTCGGCCTTGGGCCAACTCAGTCATCCGTTGGCGTTTTCTGGCTAATCGGGGAAGGGACCGCTCCATCAGCTCTAGGTGCCGCTTGGCCTTGTCCCGAACCATGGCCCTCGTGGGCCGTCGGTTCAACGAAGATTCGTCTGGAAGGCTCGGTATCGAAACGCAAGCCACACTATTGGTCCTCAATTGAAAGGGGCTCAGGCCCGTCGATTCGTGGGGCGTTGCTCTATGGACCGCCAGGATGTGATCCACGATATCGGGCCAGGGTCTCGGACCCCGTGCTGCGATGTTTCGGCGCAGTGCAGTCTTAATCACCCTATTTAAATTTTCTACCAGCCCGTTAGACTGTGACATGTGGGGTGCAGTATTCTGAATGGCAACGCCGTGTATGACCAGGTTCCTCAAAACTTCCCCTCTGAATTCCGCCCCATTATCGGTCAGGATCTCCTCTGTGTCCGGATGCATTCCTAGACAACGGTTGACATATCGCGCGATTTCAGCCGCCTGTCGCATACAACACGGATATGCCTCGATCCATTTCGATAAGTGCTCTACAAATACCAGTAGGATTGAATACTCACAGCTATTAGGTCCAAGGGGCACCACGATATTCGTAGTATCCATGCTAACTCTTTGGAATGGCTGTTCAACTACCGTTGGCACTATCGATCTTGGCGGCTGAATCGGCGCCTTCAAGTTGTCAGCAGCGCAGACCTGGCAGTTCTGGATGATGAATTTAACATCGTCGCGAATGTTGAACCAATACCACTCATTTTTATCGATTGTCGCTTCCGTGATCCGTACGGCAAAATGGGTTGCGGTTTCCTCATGCGTCGTCTTAACCCAATCATACCTCATGAACGGGTGCGGCACTACCATCCAAATTCTACTACCGTCTGTTTTCAGCTTCTCTAACCAACCCTCGTTCCAGCGATAGTCCCGAGCCCTTTCATTGGCCCTCCTCCGATCCTCCTTAGTGAAGTCCTGGAGGGGGTTACCTACCAAGGTGGCAATTAAAGCAATATTCATCCATACCTCGGCCCTTCTAAATTTTCGGGTCTTTTCTAGTCCTTTTGACGTAGCTTCGAGAAAGCGAGCTTCGGTCGGGATCTTATCGACTCAGCACAAAGGACACAACCAAGGCTTATCGCCATTTCTGTATTGAACGCAAGAGTCATGGGCCCGTGCGACACACTGCCGACAATCTACCCATTCGACATAACCTTCCCCACTAGGCCGCATAGGGACGGAGTAAACGCGTGAGATTGCTTCGCAAAAATAACAAAATTTATCTGGCAGAGAAAGAAGGGATGCGGACGAGAGGGGAGAGAGAGGAGTTGCAAGATTACCTCCGTCACCCATTGCCACGTGCCTGTTTCTTGCCATGGGGGAGAACTGCCACTTGTCCGTACTTGGGTCCGTTTGTTGATTCCGGTTCCTTCCACGGGATGATTTCTTCGCCTTTATGTACCTTAGCTGGTCGATGCAGACGTGTCAACCCGTCCGCGTTTTCGTGCCTCTCCGTCTTCCGATGGATGATATTGAAGTCGTACTCCTGCAGGCGTACTGCCCAACGCCCAATCATGCCTGTGTAGTTAGTGAGCCTCTTCAGAGCCAGCAGCGGCTCGTGATCAGTTACCAGAAGAAACTTTTGTTCGTAAAGATACGGATGGAAGTGCTGGATTCCCCAGACCACCACATAGCATTCGGCGCCCTGCGGGGCCGAATCGTTCTTTCATTCGTCTGGCACCGTTCGAGATGGGTACTCGATGAAGTGTTCATGACCGTCGTTCCCCTTCTGCGCTAGGATAGCGAAAATCGCCTCCGGTTGCCAGTCCGTAATGAGAATGAACTGCTTCGTAGGGTCCGGCCGGATCAAAATAGGTGTTGTAGCCAGGGCGTCCTTGAGGGTGGCGAAGGCCTGTTCGCACTCGGCGTCCCAACTAAGAGGCTGGTCCTTTCGTAACAAGTTCGTTAGGAGCCGCGCAATTGCGGCGAACCCCTTGATGAAACGACGATAGTACGACGCCAGTCACATAAAAGCTCGAACCTGCGTCAATGACGTGGGAACAGGGGCGTCTTTCACTACCGCGACCTTCCTCGAATCCAGTCGCAGTCCTCCCCGTGTCACCACGTAGCCCAAGAACGAGATCTTCAATAGGAAAAACTCGCTCTTTTTGAGAGCGATCTTGAACCGAGCATCTCTCAGAGCTCCCAACGTCCACTCAATGTGCTGCACGTGTCCGTGATAGGTCTCTGAGCAGACCAGGATGTCGTCCATATACACGATGACGCAAAAGTTGATCATCCCCTGAGTTAGCCGCGTCTTGTTGACGAAGTTCTGGAAGGTCACGTTCATAGCCCGCTAAAACGTAGCAGGCGCATTACAAATCCCCATCGGGCACCAGACCCACTGCCACGTGCCTTCAAACAATACGAAGGTCGTTTTTTGCCGATCTTCCTCCTGAACCAGAATGTGATGGAAGTCGTAACGAATATCAAATTTACTAAAATAATTAGCACACCCTATCGCATCCAGCAAATCATCAATCCGGGGAAGGGGATACACATCTTTGATCGTGATATCATTCAGTTTCCGATAATCGATGCAAATGCGAATCGACCCATTCTTCTTTGGCACTAATATTACCGGGAATGACCATGGCCCAGTGGCGGGTTCGATCCAACCATTAGCTTCGAAGTCCCGAATCCGCTGAAGGGTTGTCTTCCGTTCCACCAGGGAATACCTGTAGGGTTTACAATGGATGGAAGGATGGTTTACGATTTAAATTTCGTGTTGTATAACTAACGATAGTCCAATGTCTGTGTCCGTCACGCTAATCGCTCCCTGATATTCTTTTAGAATGCCCGCGATTAGGTGATGGATCTCATCAGGTACGTAGTGGGGTACGTGCAACTCATATGATTGATTCCATATCCGTACATCGATCTGTTTCGTACTGGATCTCATCAGGTACGTAGTGGGGTACGTGCAACTCATACGATTGATTCCATATCCGTACATCGATCTGTTTCGTACTTACTTGCTTAGTGGTTTCAGGCGGAGGTGCGGAAATAAACAAGTTATAATTCCAGGATTACTGCATCATCCTCGTCAGTGTTGTCCGTATCCTTCGATGATTGCTCATCGTCCGCGGAGTTTTTCCAGGTGATCACACGGAGAGCTCCCGGCATTGCTTGAGCGATTTGCGAGGTTGTATTAACAGTAGTACGAAGGGTCAATCTCATAGGTATGGCGTAAGGTTTTTCTCCCGTATTTCGGAGGATAATCGATCGTCTTTCGAAGTCCAAGTTGGCTCGCAGAGCCATAAGGGCGGGTAGGCCCAAAAGAACATCGTAAGTGCTTACGTTTAATACTACGACATCTCCCAGAGCATGCACCTTACCCAATCGGAAAGCAACATTGGTCATTCGTCCCACTGTTCTGATCTTTTCCTCATCTGCTGAGACGAGCTGATCCTTCTCCGTAAGCATAATCAGATTTTTCTTTCTTCCTGCTCGTTCGACTACCCGTAGTGAGATGGCTAGAACAGCTGCTTCGGAATCGATAATGGCATTATACCGGATTCCCGATACTTCGATATCACATTCTGTGGATTTCCACGGAATCATTTTAATTCGCAGTAAGTGATCATCCTTCTAAATTAGTCCTAAGCGTATCGGATTCGTCCGGTATTGGACTTTTTGTTTTCGTGTTCGTTGTTCGAGCAAGGGCGAATCGCTTTCGATTCGCCTTGCAGTGTTGCAACATGCGTTCATTGGCTTGTTTCGATATCGACAGCAGATGACCGATTGGGAGAGGGATTCGATGATCCAATGCCCGAACGATGTTTAGGACATCGATTTCCCAGGTGACGAAAAAGGGTCCTCCTATCTCCATTTCCCCTGGAGACGGTCACCATTCCGCCACTTCCCTCTGTTCGAGTGCGGACCTGATCGTTCCGATCATTCCCAGACCTAGGTAGCTAAGGTTCATGTACTCGTCCAACAGAATAAGTTCATCGGTTTCTTCCGTTGTAGCCAACGTGCATCCGCCTCCTTCCATCTTTTCTATTAGCGCCCCTACTCGCCTCGACCCGTTAGCAATCGGAGTTGCTGCTACCGCTGCGGCCCCGACCCGTGGTTGCGGGGGTCGATGGGGGTGATCTCGGGCTATGTGCCCTGGTTGATGACAAGTGTAACAAACATTCAGGTTACCAGCGGCTCCTCTGAGAGCGGGTGCCGGAGCCGGCCCTTATTGCATCGGGGCGGCTCGTATCGCTATCGGTCGCATTGATCGCATCATTGCCTCTATCCGCGCGTTGTGCTCTCGCTGTTCCTTCTTGCTTTTCTGGATCAGATTGATCAGTGTCTTGGTCAGTTCTAATAAGGCGGTTGATTCATTCAATCGTGCAGGGTTTTCCGCCGGTGGTGGGGGCGCAATCATTACAGGCATCGGCATGCTCGGGATCCTACTCGGGGCTGGTCGTTTGGGGGTGATTTGTTCCAAATAGGTGACCGGCCCAGACACAAACCCCATATTTTCAAACTTATTTTGTAATGCCGCCAGCTCGGCTTTGGCTCTCGCCAGTTCGGACGAATCTCCTTCCCTGGGATAATCCTCTCCTTCTAGGAAACTCGCGGCGAACTTTCATTTCATCTTTTATGCGGTTGCCATGATTTGTTGCAGTGTATGACTGATGGGGGAGAACTGTTTCCGCAGTTTCGCCCTGATTGCTCGGCTGCGAAGTCCATCAATGAACAGGTCTCTTCCTACCTGTTCGCCTCGCTCAGTCTTTACAAACATTCGATAGAATCGATTCCGGTACTCGGTGACGGACTCGAGGGGGTTTTGAACTCGATCTTTAATCATGAAAAGGGCTTGTTCAGGGTGGATGCAATCAAATCGGTTCAAAAAATTTCGCTCGAATGTCGGAAGATCAACCCATACATAGGCGTTAAACCAATGATGAGCGTCTCCCCCCAACCGGGCGGGAATGTTTATCTGTGCTTCGTTGTCGTCGTACTGCTGAGCTCGGAGCGTAGCCAGCCATGCTCCAGCAAGGTGGTGAGCAGGATCGAACAGATAAAGATCGGGCGGAGTCACAGGTACCCGTGCTCGGCGTACGGGTTGATTAGGATTTAGCTGTTGATTGGGGTTTTGATATGGGTTCAGGTTCTGTTGATTGGCGTTCATGTTGGCTGCCCATCGAGCCGCAAATCGGCTTCTTGTAACGACGGAGTCGCGTCGATGTGCATTCCGGGGTCGAGGTCGCCCCCAGTTAGCCAGATCGCTTCGATCTCAGCTTCCGCCCTACGAATCCTACAGCCCTGCCACATGTTGGCTCCGATACCAACCTCACGCCCGCGCGCTACTTCCTTATCGGAGTGGGATGTGGGCCTGGAAGTATGAGAAGGGGTGTGCCAAGGATTTTTGGGAAATTGGGGGTGGAGTCCCAGGTCAGAACTGAGATCTCCTGTGACAAGGTTCTACGGGCATAGGTGCAATGAGGCTAAGGGACGGGTTACTTTCGGTCTGATGGCGGTCGAGATTGTGCAGCATAAGGCAGATGGCATGCGAGGTGCACCTTGGGCTGTCCGATCCGCCCGTCTAAGTGACGGCGATTCGGGAGAGGTCCGTTCGTGAGGGTGGCGGTTTCTACGAGTTGGACCTCCGGGTGTGGACACGTGGCGATTGACGTCGCGCGTTATGGTTAGGTTACGTAGTTCCGGAGGCTCAACGGTTGCCGCGTCGTCTGCAATTTATGCATGGCGTGTGGGGCCAATACAGGGTCATTGAATTCCACAGTACCACCATGAGTTCGCGGTATGGGAGGAGGAGATGGAAGGGAGGGAAATTGGTAGCGATGACGATGAAGCCGGGGGATATGAAATATTGCGTGTTCTAAGTAGTCGAGTAGTCGGGGCACCTCGGGTCGCTGGTTATGGCGCGACGAAAATCCCTGGCACATAGTCGGTCGTTCTCGGTTAAACAGGGGAATTCCGAATTTCTCAAATTCCCCCGCCGCCTAAGTTGTTCCCCCTCCCAGTACTCTCGGTATTTTGGGTCCCGCAATCTCTCCCGGTCTGCGATGTACGACATTTTGTCATTCCGACGGATCGCTAACTGCATGACAAGGGAATTTTCGGGTATGGTGGTGGAAATTCCTACCGGCTCGTATTCTTGCAAAAGGGAGAATTCTGCACTTATCCCGATACTGGAGGTGCCAAGTTGATCAGTGATCGTGAATCGTCCGCGTGTGGACACATGTAGGCCGCGTTGATCAGATTGCGCTTACACGTGCACACACGAGGGGTTTGATCGCGCACGGGCCTGTTGGTTGATTTTCGCACAAAAAGGAAGGTAATCGTTTTAGTCTTACATGCAAAATCGCCACGCGGCATAGATAATCACTCAATCATCTAATCATTCAGTGATCCCGAGGTCGACAAATATGCAAAGTGACATCGCATCATACATTCGACATCGCAACAACATAAACTCCTGTCATTAGCCATTCATCGTGAGCTAGGATGAGCAAAAAGAGAAACAACAAGCACATCATTCAACCATCCCTTATGCAGAACCCATCCATCCGTCATACACAAAAAGGAGTAGATCAAAATCGAGAAGGAGCGCCAATCAAGGAGAAAACAAGGAGAGATGCCAAATCGAAAAATAAGGGCGGATCGCCCGAGGCTGAAATCAAAACTTATGTACAAGATTGGAGAAGACAGAGAAAAAGCACAATCCCACGTCCATCCATCTCAACTCTCTCTCTCTTTCTCTCTCTCTCTCTCTCTCTCTCTCTCTCTCTCTCTCTCTCTCTCTCTCTCTCTCTCTGATGCGAACAGTCCGTCGCCACGCACCAACCCACGAAGTTGTCACCCCGCTTAGTCCTCCTGTGCCCATCAGGTTCGCCCGCGCGCTACAGTCCGTCGTAGCCGCATGTGTCAACCCTGCACATTCGGCACGAGCTCGTCGGGTCGCCCAACTCCCACTTCAACTAACCTCTTACCTCGCTCGTGAGCCGACCCTCACTGATCGCGCTTCCCCGAGCTTCCAACAACTGCTTAAGAGAGCTATCTAATCACGCAGCCGAAATTTATAGCGTGCATGCATGCACGAAAAACACGGAATTGCAAAAACTTAGAAGGGGAGGGAGTGCCTACGGTTTGCATGGCCAGATCGCGGCGTGGGGGACGTAGCCCCTCTCCACACATCGATCCGATCATGCAGCCCGCGGGTCAACTAGACACAGCACAGGAGAGAGAGGGCGGGAAAGATGAAGCTCCAGAAGAAAGATACAGTTACAAGGGTGCCCTGCCCAAAATAACAGTTACACTCAAGATTAAGGGCGCCAACTAATCAGAGCTCCGTTGCAGCCGCAAAAAGAAACGTGCGAGCAAAAAGTACCGTGCGGCAAAAGAAATCCTGAATTCCTAAATTCCTAGCTAATGCAAAATGCAAAAAGACTTCCAATAAAGCACAAATTCCGAAAAGAAAGTCCGAAATTCCGAGAGCCATCGAGGGCTCGACAAGATTCGAAAAAGAAATTCAAAAAGAAAGACGCAAAATTCCTGCACGATTATCGGGCCAAAAAACCCGACAGCAGAACAAGAAAGAAGCAACGTCAACCATTATTAATCGCGCCTCCGTCGGCGCGCCAGCCACTCAATCGACCATCCCGGGACTTGCCCAGCCCTGGCCCCAGCCATCAAAAAGAAGCGACATAAAAAGAAGAACAAACAAGGGCACCGATGCAATTTTCCCGTTGGATCCCATCTCCTGTAATTGGCCCAACCTTCCCAGCTTAGGACCCCTCATTGTCATCGCGCCGAAATCGCGCGGAACAGGAATTGGTCCATATGTTGCACTTCCTTGGCCTTACCGCACCACTCGCCAAGCGCCAACATTCGGAACATATCTGAACCATACATGCAAGCGCACATCATGCGCAGATTCACAGACACTTGGCGCTTAAGCGCACCCCAACAGAGCGGTGCACGACCTGCGCGGTGTCGGAGGGCGTGGTGTCCCGGCCCTCCTCTATGTGCCAAATTCTTGCCTGGTACCAGCCACCTGTTCCGGCGTCACGGCCCGTAGGCATGCCCTCGAACCTCTACGGCTCCTAGTACCCGGTCTGTGCCCGGCGTGGACTAGTCTTGTTGATGCCTGCCTCAACAAAAAGAAGGGTGAGCCACAGGACTTTCCTTTGGTCCACGCAGGCTCGGCGCCCTGCTGTACAGCAGAGCACGACCGACCTGTAGCCGTGGTAGCCGCCGGGCTCACCCTGGGATGCGAAAGTAGAGGGACGGGCGCGATCTTTTCTACTGCGCGCCAAGTGCCCCTCTACCAGGTTATGGGATAGGTACACGAAACAGGTCATTGTCAAAAAGAAAACGGGTTGAACAATAGAAAACGAAAGAAAACAAAATGTAAAAGTGAAAAGAAAATTAAGCGTAAGAGTGGAAGCGCGGATCAAGGCTTTTGTTTTAATCTGAAGTAATCCAGCGACAGCTGGTCACTGTATCGCTGAGTTTTATTTTCCCTTTTATCATTATTATTATTATTATTTGGTTTTTCTTCCTGCACGAATTGTCAGACCCGAGTTTCTTTTGGCTTGTCATCTCAAGGTGGCAGCGGGTCAATTCTGAAGCGCGATCGTCGTCTGATGGTTCAGACTCGCTCAATTCGTCGCTGATTCCCTGTGACAGGCCTGTCCGACCGGGCTTTGCGAAATAGGGCCCCAAAAGAGGGGCGACCCACGGCCACATGGGTAGGAAGTTCATCACCCCCTGTAGGAGGTCATGAACCCCCTCCTTGCCATCGGACACGGGTACCCGAAAGAGATAGGCCGATGGTTCATTTTAAAGGGAGGGGAGCGTCGGTCGGGGTCCTGTTATGGGACCACCGCGCTAAGCATAGCGGTCCTTTCTCGCAAAGGCTGGCCCTACGACCGTTGGCGTACTGCTTTTAATTTTCCCTGTTGTCTGTTGGTTTAACTCTTTCCTCTTAATAAAGTATTTTCTTTTATTTTATTAATTGAATTTATTGGTTTTGATCCCTCGTCTAGAGCGCGGGGATCACGGTAAACGAAAATCTTATAAGAGGGAAAGGGGGCTAGCGTTAGCAAGCTAGGCCTGAGCGACCTCGCTATGCTAAGTACTAGCTTATTGCAGGTAGAAGGCTATGCGGCCTTAGCGAGCGAATGGGAGATTGCCAGTGTGCGTTTGCTTGCGCGCTAAGCGGTTTGGTCCTGACTACTTTGGGAAGGTAGACTGGGCTGGTGCAAGGTCTGCTGAGAAAAGTCTGGCTATGGCACTGCACGACTATAGACCAGGCTACTGGTACCTCCAGACTCGTTGGAAGCCCATGTCTGGGGAAGGGCCCTGGATTACGGTGATGCTCAGTTACGATGGGGGAGACGAACTGAGACTAAAGATTAATGTGGAAGGGGCTAAGGAGGAGGAGATGAGAACTAACGCGAAGCTGCAAGATGCTATTACGGAAGCCAAGGATCGGGCCGAGCGACGCTGCAGGAGAGACGGGGTGACGACGAGGATGCAGGTAACGGTCGCATAGCATGAGACTAAGACCTCAACGGACACGGTGGATCGAGAACAGACCCACCTGGACAGGGACTCAGGGGGAGAGAGTGAGATGAGTGAGGCTAGAGACCGGGAGACCGATCTCCAGTCCTGGAACAGGCCGGACCAGGTTCGCAAGAACCACCCTCAGGCACGACCTGTGGAAGGCGGGCTCAAGGCCAACTCGCGACAGCAGAGACCCAGAGGCCGCGGGACAGTTGAGACAAGGGACAAGGGAGAGAGACACGTGTGAAGAGAGAGAGTCTTCGGGGGCAATGGGGGTGCTCAGAGTAATGACGTCAACTTTGACTTCCGCGCGCGGGAAGTACCAACACAGGGCAATGAAGGGCGAGAGCCGCTAGACGCTCGAGAAAAGGAGGAGATGAGACGTGAAAGAAGACAGAGGTCTTAGTAGGTCGTGTGGTACACCACAGGAGAGGGGCGACACGGAGAGAGAGTGAGATACATGAACAACAGTGATCGAGAGAGAAAGTGATGGAGAAATAAGGGGGAAGTCAGTGTTTAGAGAAGGAAGTACTCAGGGAACGGTGAGCTATGGGAGACGTCAACTTCGCTCAACCAGGAGCGTGGGATCAGCGCAGCGAAGGTTGCACAATCTCCCTTTCTTTTAGGAGTACCTCGAGCATGTGATCAGTGCGGTAACAGAGAATTGTTGTTGATGGCATTGCCAAGTCGTCCTGCCGCTCTTCGGGAGGCAGGCTACTGTCATTTATCTTTGGTGCGAAGATAGTAGACAGGAAACTCAAAGTTTGAGCACAGAAGTGATCGGGGACTGGACATAAGGTTGGATGCTGACGAAGGATGCGGCCTAAAGAAGTGCAATAAAGAAAGGTTCTGGTTGACATCACGCTCACCTTCAAGGCGTGGCGCGAATCAGCTTGCATGTAGTGAGTGAGGGAGAGAGAGTGATACACGCAAGAAGACTCGAAGGGTAATCGAGTGACGGGACTGAGCGAAGGATGGCTACTACCAGGACAGAGAGGAGCGAAAGGGGGGCATTCCCTGAGCAAGTGTGTCAAACAAATGGTTACTCCTTGCTTTTCAAAGCCATGACCAGATAGGGCGTTCTAGATACGAGTCTCTGTTGTCGTTACTGTTCTCCTCCTGTATAAGTAGACGAGGAAAGCGCTGCAAGCGAACGCTGCTCGAGTGTATACGAGATCAGAGCGGCGCCGTGTCTGTCAATGCCAACGTATAGGACGGGTGTGAGAGTGACAATTACGCAGGGTGGTAAATGACACGCATGTGTGCGAATAGATGCTTCTCCTGCGGAGAGACTTGCGTGTGTATGGAGAGAGAAATTGACTGAAATGTGTGACATGTTTCACTACTAATTGTTGTCGTCATCAATCGTCATGCTTGGGTTGTTTGCTTTCAACTGCTAACGACTGTAGTAGTGAATGCGTGAAGGCAGTCTAATAAACGGGGTAGGTGGAATTGGGATCAGAGGCTCGTGAAGGGCCTCAGCGGTGAAGCGTTGCACACGCCAATGCCATTGAGGCCTTATCAGCACAGGTTGCACTGAAGTACGACTCACCTCACCAAGGGACAATTACTTACTATTCGACTAAGGGTCAGGCAGTGCATCAAGATGCTCAACTTGCTCGAAACTAGGATAACTCTTCCGTGTGATTCATACATTGATGGAAAGCGGCATTGGCAGGTATAGATGGGTTGAGATTGCTTTTGAACTGTTGTCCTATCAAGTCCGCACTTGAGTCGAGCTACGACTCAAGCAGATACTAACGGAGGACAATGGTTTTGTGACCGAGTACTCGTGGGATCCCGCCACCTCGATGTCTGTCAATGAATGTTACGATGGAGAGTCGAAGCCCCGACGTCTCGTGTATGAATTGCCTCTTCCGTTGTCAATTGTTAACAGTGATTACTTGCAGTTTTCTTGGAGTACCTTACGCCCTCCTGACAGGGATAATCCGAGGTCATTGGGATCACCTCTTTGGTAAATGATAAGCTATCCGGTGTTGACATGAATGTTGCGAGAATTGATAGTGATATCGACATGGATTGTCAGACCGTTGGAGGGGAAAACGGGAGATTGCTCGCACAGATAAGACGAACTTATTTGCTTATGAATCTTTTATTGTAATGAATCTTCTTGACTCCGCCGTGACCACTCGAATCAACCTGTATTATCTGACCAAAGCCCCTTCGTTTTCCCCATCCCCTTCAGCCTCATTGTTTCTGTAATAGGTTTAAAAGTCTTGGTAATGACATTGGCATTCTTCCGTTTGGAGAGTAGGGAACATTGCAAAATCGACCTAGTCGAGCGAGTTGCGGGCATGCCCCTTTCCTGCCACGGTATGCTCTCTAAAGCTAGGGTCGGTTCGGTTAGCCCAGCTGATGGGAAGGAGGAAGGCTGCTCAAAGGAAGATAGCATACATTCTTGCTAAGTTCTTGCTCGACGGAGACTACACATTCAGAGTGATAAGACATTGATTATTAAAATAAAGAATAATAGTTTTCCTTAATATGAATGGGCCTGGGTTTTAGTCCTCGCCTGGGGTGATCTGTTAATGGAAGGGAAGCGGTTTGAGATGGGTAAAAACCCTTGCCAGCTCAAAATTTAGTCACAAAGGGGGTATTCAGGTATTCTGTTGGGGTAAGAGGGTCTTTATGAGCATCCCTAGCTTAATTAGCCCCATCGAACTTCAAGAAGTCGTGAATCGTCTCTTTCCATTTCTGGGTAAAACGCTGGCGGATGGGGAAAGTGTCATTTGTGCTAAGTAAGTGTGAGACCTGAACAACTCTTTGCAGAATTAGTACCCTTATAGGCAAGAACGGAGATTAGAAACACTGTGCGTCATGCAGCCTCGAGGCCGCTCCTGTGTATAATTTAAACGGGCGGGCGCCATCAGTGTGCACTATGTTACTTGATGGTTCGAATGTTGACCATGATTGATGGAAGTTGCTAGTATGTGCCTTCATTGGCCAGATTCAGTGAGCTCCAATACTAAGGCAGGGTTGTTCGTGCCTGTCTAGGGAACTCTTGCCAGCTGGTCAATAAGCCTGTGCTACGCAAGGAGGTTAATGATGCGAAAATGATTAAATACAACTGAACCCAACTTAGCCTGTGTTTGGATTTACTCAGGGTCAGTGACGAGGACGGCTATGATGCCTGGAATGCTGTGATAAAAATGTTTCCGACTCACAGTTAGCGCACGCTGGTATGGCCACGGAGGCTACAGTGCCTAGTGTTGTGTGCGGACAGTGACCCGTCTGCCTCGTTCGGCATGAAAGTTGACTGTCGTGACGTCATTCCTCATAGTGTTAGGGACTACTGAGCGATTCAGGGCTGAACTCAGGCGAAAGATGACAACTACTTCCCTTCCCTATGAGGCGCCTTAATTAAACTCGCTAACGAAACAATACCTGGTCATCCCCTCCTATCCTTATTTTTTAAACTACTCGCCGGACTTCAGATGGTCAGCAATACTTAAAACAACGTATTATTGGACAGTTGAGAGCATCGGGTGTCTGAAGCCTAAATCGTTTTTATTCAGGCAGCATCCTTGCTCGGTCATCACAGAGTGACTCGCCAAGAAAGCAATCTCTTCTCAGAACACTACTGGGTGAGTAAGATTTGAAGACTTGAGTAATAATGCAGAAGGGAATGAGAAAGTAGAAGAACAGACATGGGAAGCAAAGACACATTGACGGTGACCTGCATCTTGTACCAGACAGAAACGAAAGGATGGGTGGAAAGGGTACTGGACGAGATCGAAAAATACAAAGAGTTGCTGAGATGGGTTGCCGTAGGTCGGACAGAGAGTCATCACAAATTCATTGAGTATGTTTCTTATATCCACAAGACAAGTGGGGAACTACACAACATATTCTCATTCGCTGAAACAGTGGATCAAGCATGAGAGACCGTCAACAGCCAATGGTGAGAGGTAAACAAGAAAAAAAAAAGGTATTTCGTGAGCAGATTGCGTAATACGGAAAAGACGAACTGTCAAAGTGTGAATCACTTGGTATTACTCAGAGGACAGGTATAAGAGAGAGTGTTCAGTACCATCAAAAGACGGAACATAATCAAGTTCTCAGGGCATCGCCTCGAACCGATATGTGAGCAATCTGCATTCTATCTGCATTCAGTCGACATTTAGTTAGCATTCAGTCAGCATTCAATCAACATTCAGTCAATACTCAATCAGTATTCAGTTAACATTCGATCAGCGTTTGGTTAATCGAGCCATTCGAAGTTTGTAGTTAGAATCAATCATCGCTCACTCATGTGAGTTGCCTGGAAATTTATACCAGGACCAATCAAGACTCGGTCACTCTTACCTGTGCCAGAGATCCACATAAATCGGACAATTCTTTCACCAAAGAACACAACCTGGTCTCAACACCTACCTTAGTAGATGAGCATGGTCCAGTCGTTTCCAGTTAAGGAGACTATTCTGACCAATCTCAATCGGATCGCCTCCAGAGATGCTTTCCGGTACAGGTATATCAGTGCAGAGGCTTTCAGACAAGGAGATTTGCCGGTCTTTGTTGTGCTCACGAGCTTTGCAGGTGGTTTTGTCTATGACCTGAGGCCATATATAAAAAAGGAGAAAGAGACTCATGAACACTTTGATTCAGTCTGGACAGTGACAGTCAGGTATCTTGAGGAGAGAGAGAGAGAGTTTGATGAGGTTGGTACTAAAATGATCTGCAGCTTCGGACCAAAGCTCTACTCGGATTATCCCAGACTTCCAGTACCTTTTACCCTGACTGATGGTTCTTTAAGGGGTAACCTGGTAGACCTGGCAAAGAGGTACATTTTGCCTGCGGTGATCGACTACGAGACAGTGACTGAGCCTTCCGAATTCCCACACTTGAGACGAGGGATCTTCTCTCAACCGTATCTTCCTACACTATGGGAGGAGTTTTGTGCCATGGTTGATTTCTGCATCATGGGACTTGGATGAAAATGCTTAGAGCTTGCAGGCTTCAGGTGACTCTACATACAGAGGCCACAGCCTCAGAGAGTACGGAGACATGGCTCGAGACACAAGAAGAGCACAACAAGATGAGAGATTGAGTATGAGACTTTGAGGGATGAATGAGGACTCTTGACTGGTGCTGAACATGCTTCTTCAAGTTACATGTGTACTTTCTGAGACTAATATGAGTTTTCACTCTTCCCTCATTTAACCTTGTCATTGCTCGAGTCAGTCAGTCTTGCTTCCTCCATTGTTGTTTTACTTGATGGTGTACTCTTTTGACGATTTTGTCACGGTTCTCAAAATTAGTAGGCCGACAAAATTGATGTATGCATGACATACTAACATTTCATGATTATTATTTGCATGATTCTCCACTGTTCCGAATCAAAATAAAAGATTCCTAAGACCGGGGACCGGCGAAGACTGCAATTGAAGGGTCTCGCTCGAAGCCGGACGCACACAACAAGAAGGGATTTGCTTTATTTAATTTATTTAATTTATTGCAAACGTCTACAAAATCCTGCGTGACAGCCTGTTCGCATTCCGGTCGCCTGAAGTGGCCCGATTGGAAAAAGTGCGACAGCGGCGCACGAAGGCCCATGTCAAAACTAAAATAGTCTTAAAAAAAGAAAAAAGCCCGGGTGTCGATTCATCCCTGGGTCGGCCCCCCAGCAAAAAGGTTTTGAGCCTTGAGCAGGGGCAATGCTTATCTTCTCTGTATCGTTCCATTTTATTTTTTTTTTCTTTGGCACTGTCGTTCCTTTTTCGGATAATTTGCCTACTACCCCCATAAGTTGAGATATATGCCAAAATGCCCCTAAAAGATGTGGGTGTAGCGGAATGCCCTTTTGGGTCGAAATCTTCGTGTTATATCTTTGTCAGGCGGGTGTGCAAATTTGCAATCGGTTTGGGCCTTGGTCTTTTGGAATCTCGCCTAGGAAAAGTTGGCAAGTACTGGGACAGTTTGCAAAGTTGGACGGCACGTGGTAGGTGTATATTGCAAAGATGCGATGCCACGGGTATTTCACAATTATTTTTTTTTGTCAGAGCGGCATTCCGCTCTACCCACACCTTTCACCGGCATTTTGGCATATATCTCAACTTACAGGGGTATTTTGCAAATTATCCCTTACCGCAGGGGGTCTTAGGCCCCCTCTGCGGACACTCTGAGGCAAATGCATATGGACCTGGGCGGCGAAAAACGTGGAGGCTGTGATCGTATTATTATCACTCAAAAGGGGGAGGCCTCGGAAATCCCTCCACAAACAACCCTGAACACAAATTCTGGGACCATTACCCAGTTGCACTATCGTTCCAAGAAAAATAAAAAATAAAAAAAAAATAAAAAGAAAATAAAAATGGTTTTAGGGCCAAATTTTCTTTTAGCGGGTCGCGCTGAAGCTCGGCCCGAAACGATTTCGAATTTCATTTTGGGTGGGGGGGCCGGGACCGTTTCCTACCGGTAGTTTTCGCAGGTCGCCGTCGCTGTCGCAGGTCGCAGGTCGCAGGTGGATGCTGACAGGGCTTTGGCAGGCCGTTTACTCGTTGCAGCCGCCTCCAGTCCACTCCGGGGGGGGCTCGGTCCCACCTGCGCATTTTCGTTGTAGGGGGCTACCACGAAGAGAACGGCGGGGGCCTAAGGACCATGCATTGACCCAATCTATGGTCCCAAGACGCCCGCCAGTCGCTTCGTGGTAGCCTCCTACAACCGAAAGGCGCAGGTGGGACCGAGCTTCGGGAAGCAGCGCGGTCAGTCCCCCGATACGAGGAGCACCAACCCAACTACCGAGGCTGAGCTCTGGAGCGACCATCGCCGACTTTACCGCTCCTCCAACGTGAGTCTTCACCTGCCCTCGTGCCCTCCCTTGCACTCACCTCCTCCCCCTCCTCCTCCTCCTCCTCCTCCTCGTCCTCCACATCTTCCCCTTCCCCTTCCTCCTCCTCCTCC
>BFEA01000470.1:841235-861279 GCA_003427395.1 Chara braunii | reverse complement strand
GAACCCTATCTAATACTCAAGCCCTATTCACCATCAATACACCATCAAGAAGCGCGCAAAACTCAAGAATTAGTAGAGGTACCAAAACCAATCAAAATTTACTCGAAATTTTCTCAAACCCTAACCAACCCAAAACTAAATTTACTCAACCCCTATCTATCAATCAATCAATATCTACTGCTCAGGCATCAAGAAGCAAGCGCAACTCCAGAAAACTATCACGGATAGCATTAAGGAACAAGAGGTGATCCAACAAGTTGAGGATGAGCTCTCAATCGATCGGCCCAAAGTTAAGGCTCCTCAGTTTGACAAAAGCCCATCGACTTCGACTTTTTCCACTCGCCGTCGTATAAGAGAAAGGAGTAAATGCCAATAGCTGATCTATCGAAGTACAGGGTTGCCTCACTATCTCCGTTCCACCTCAACGCCCTCACGCTCTATCACCCCACCGCCTCCACCATACCCAACAGCAAGCTCTGGCTAGGCCTAGCTTAATGACAGCTACCCCCGTGCGATCCCCCGCTGCCTGCGCACCGTAGTGACGACGCGCTAACGCAGCGTTACCGCTGCGTTAGCGCGCCCGAATTAGATCTATTACTCGGATTTTTTTTATTTTTTTTTTTTTTCATTTGGACCATTTCTCGATTTATGCGTGTCATCCTTGTGCAGGGGCCATGCTAATCTTCATTCTCTGTATCGTTCCAATTTTAACGGATGTCCTGAAGTACTATTACTCTGACTTTGTATCGATTCAAAACTGAATTGACTGGTAAAACAGCTTTAAACCACCAGTACTTGGCCCAGCTATCGGCCGCGGAAAAAAACAGAGTAGAAACGTTTCTAGTTGGATGAATTTGGGCGCTCCTGTAGTGGCCCGTACGTTTCCTCAAATCGCGTAGCGTTAACGGCCAGAACATGGAAGCACGACTTTAGGAAGTACTGGTGGTTTAAGAGACTAGTGGGATCTGACCCTTAGGGCCTGGATGCACTACTCTTGAAAGCTGCAAAACGAGAGTGAATCTTCCGCCAGAACATGGAAAGATGCAGGGACATGATTTTTGTCTTTTGTGCATTTGAAGAGTAGTGCAGCGAAAAAGGGCCCGGTGCCCAAGGCCCAAGGCTCCAATTATGAGATTGATTACAACACCTTAGGGCGTTGCCGCACGGGACACGAAACGAAAAATGAGACGAGCGCATCTATCTGCAGAAAATGGTGAGGTTCATCGGTTTGCTATAAATAGTAACAAGTGTATTTTGCCCCTTTTCGTGGGCACATGCACTCGTTTCACGGCGAGACCCTTAGATTCCTTACCTATCTGGAAAGTATTACGGAGGGAAATATTCCTTTCTTTGTAAGATAGCATTCGAGTTCAGGAAATGCTCTTTTTCTTTTCGTCGGGAGGGAAGGTGGGGTGGTGGGGAGGGGGGGGATGAGGTGGGTGTAGGGTGAGGAGGAGGGAGGAGGGAGGAGGAGGAGATTTGATGATGACCCCCCCCCTGAACCCTCCTGATATCTGTCCTGATTCATGTGTGGCCTAGGTTTTCTCTAACACAGTCCAACAGGGCCAACTGATGGGGGGGTGATACGAGCATCCCTAGTTGCACCAATCACAGGTAAGATTGTGATCACCTTCTTTTTCAGCGAATCGGAGCGCTTGCTTAGTCAGCATGCTGCCATGCTTGGAGGCTCTGAAATCTAGAGCTCATCGTTTGTGTATTTTTGTTTTCATAGGAGCATCTGGGAGGGTACTCACACTACCACTCTCTCTCTCTCTCTCTCTCTCTCTCTCTCTCTCTCTCTCTCTCTCTCTCTCTCTTGATAGGAGGATCTGGGAGCGTACTCTCTCTCTCTCTCTCTCTCTCTCTCTCTCTCTCTCTCTCTCTCTCTTTCTCTCTCTCTCTACTAAGCTATGGATGTGAGTGTAGTCAGATTCCTTCCAGATTTGGCAGCAATTGAATGAATGAATCATTAACAGATAGCAACGAGCCTAGATCCGCCGGTATTGCTACACTTATTAACTGTTGAAATGCAGACCCAAGTTCGAATCCAGACATATACATTAACATATATATATATATTCTACTTTTTGGGGACCTTTTCTTGATTATTTATGCTTGTCATCCTTGCGCAGGGGCCAGATCCCAAGTCCCACTTACCGGAATCGCCAATTCCTGACGGTAGATCATGAAGATCAACGTCAAAAAATGAGGAATCTGGCCAAGTGGGACTTGACCCCAGGACCGACTGGCACTCGTTTCAAACGTGGGACAGTACAGTGCTGCGTGACCCGCTTTTGGCATTAAAAAAAATGGATTCTGCATTTTTTTCAGATGAAGAATCCTCTCTTTCATGTCGAAGATAAAGAGCGCAAAATTCAGCTTAGGGTGCTTCCGTCAGCACATGCACATGCGATGGGAACCATCGAAGTCATCGGCGTGCTGGACTCAGCCAATGGGCTGCGCCCAGTACTTTGTATACACAACTTACATTGTTTTTTTCGCCGGCCTTGTCGAGACACGAAGCACTGTAGCAGCGTTGCGTTCTTGTGCCCTCCCCCCCCCCAGAAATACATGAAAACGCAATGGGGAAACTAAGAGGGAGTCACAAAAATGAGTTATCATTGCACTACTATGGGCCAAGATACAGTTTCGAATTGCACTTGGGGCAATGTATACACCCCAGCTTTCTGGCCAGGTGTAGGGTGCCCCAAGTGCAATTGCGAAATGTATCTTGCCGCATATATAGTGCAATTATAACTCTTCTTTTTTGTAACTCTACTGGAACTACCCCAAATGCAATGCTGCGACAGTGATTCTGAATTAAAAGACCAAACTTAAAATTTTAAAAATTAAAAACTTTTGCGCTTTTTTTGAGTCTCTGCGAAACTCGGAAGCCCACACGATTTTCCCTCCATCGATGGCCTGTAGCAATTTTTTTTTTTTTTTTTTCCGTCTGTAGCCATTTAAATCTATCACACGTGATAGAAAACCAAGCAGAAAACCCAAGCACACATGTTCTTTTGAAAAAAAAAAAGAAGAAAAAAACGGCGCTAGTCGGTCCTGGCCCCAGGGGCCATGCCACTCTCTTCACCCGAATAGAAGGCCTGGTAATTATTGCCGTATATGGACTGAAAGGTGCACCAAATACTGCTAAAATGACTGGGTGTTCCAAATGAACAATGTCTTTATAAAAGCCGGGAACTGGGCCCGGCGTCCCTTACAAAATTATGTGGGGCCCTCAGTGGGCCAGGCATCATCTATTCGGGTGAAGACGGGAGTCTTCTCTGTATGGTTCCGATTTTATTTTATTTTATTTATTTATTATTATTATTTTTTTTTTTGGGTTCCGATTTTAACAGATGTCCCAAAGGACGAAGGCTGATATCTCAAGGCCATCACCCTTTAAATAAATAAATAAAAAAAGGAAAAAGAAAAAGTAAAAAATAAATGAATAAATAAACTTTAGCCAGATGATCTTGAGCCCAGCTGGGTTGGTGGTTGCGATTTCACTGGGCACATGGCAGACAAGGAGCCTGGCTCCATTACACTACATTAAAAACGTATGTGGAGATGAAAACGGTCCTGGTACATTCAAAATCTGGGATCACCTCACAGGTATCTAAGAGCAAATAACAGCCCAGATACGTGTACGTGTGCAGTGTCTCTGTCTCAGTGGCTTGAGCCTTTGTTAAACCACCAGTACTTGGCCCAGCGATCGGCCGCGGAAAAAAATAGAGTAGAAACATTTCTAGTTGGATGAATTTGGGCGCTCCTGTAGTGGCCCGTTCGTTTCTTAAGCTCGCATAGCTTTAATGGGCACGACTTAAGGAAGTACTGGTGGACCGTGGTGGTTAAAAAAAAAAAAAAAAAAAAAAAAAAAAAAAATCTTGGGGCCTAACTCAGTGGGTACACCCATGAACTATTGAAATACAGACCGGGGCCTAGCTCAGTGGGTCCCACTTGCACGGATTACGAGATGTCGGCCGTTGATCTCGGCTATCTACGGTCTCTATCTCTTAGTTCGTGCAAGTGGGACCTAGCCCCCGGGGCTAGGTCCCACTTACACGAATAAAGCGATATTGATTGTAGATGGCAAAGATCAACGGCCGGGATCTCTTAATCCGTGCAAGTGGGACCTTGCCAACTTGACGATTAAAACCAACTACTAATGAATTGCTTGGGGCGAGTCAGGCCGTCCCCCTTTTTTTTTTTTTTTTTTTTTAAAAAAACATCTCAGTGGCTAGGCGAAGACATATGCTTGACGCAGAGATGCTATAGATATGTGTGCCCTCACTCCACTTCCCATCATTCTCTACTCCATGTATCTCGACTGAATAGGATCATCTATGCATGCAAGTTAATCCAACATTTTTGAATGTACAGAGACCATTCCGGGACCAGATACTTGCAGAATCTTGTGTCGACGAGCCCGGCCCACAGAATGAGTAAAAGGAAGGCTTCAAGCCAATTCTCTTGCAGCCACGCATGTGGCAGATCTTCCATGTCTCCCATGCTTCTTTTTTTTCATTTTTTTTTCTTCGGAGGCCCACCGGAGGCCCGCTATTTTCCCACGCGTCAAAGGTAGTACCGCCTTCCCCCGAACACAACGCACCCTCATCTTGGCTGTACCCGACCGGAAATATAGCTTGCATACGTTCAATTTCATGGTTTAACGACACAAATTCTTTGCCAAATTCTTTTTTCACCTTTCACTACCTACCCACCATTACTCCTAAGGCCATACAAGGGACCCCTGCAAGCATAGCTGCCGCAGAATGGATTGCATGTTGCCCCCTGCCCTAGCAGTGGAACACAGGGAGTAGGGTGGGGCCGTCGGTGGGGGTTCGGCTAAAACAAAGACCGATAATTTTGCCAGTAGATGCACCTGCCTTTTCATCGTCCCCCGGCCCCCAACGAAAAGCAGCAGTGTCGAAAGCCAACACTCTCCCACATCACACTCACACTCACACTCCCACTCACACTCAGGCCATACTCACACTAGGACTTTTTGCACTTCTCTGTGGACGTAATTGCGGTCAGGTGCGTTCAGGCCAGGTTGGAAGGAGCTCATATACGTCCAGGGAATCCCTTTTGTGAGTATGCCCTCGCACCCGTGTTGGCCAAAGACCCTGCTAATGCCGACCCGGGGCAAGGTCCCACTTACACGGATTACGAGATTCTGACCGTTGATCTGTGCTGTCTAAGGTCAATATCTCTTAATTCGTGTATGTGGGACCTAGCCCCCGAGGTATCAGCCGGTCCTTGGTAAGTGCGTCAGCTGGTCGTTGGTAAGGGCGTCGCTCGGTCTCGAACCCACAACCTCCCGAATGCCAGTTGCGTGCCACTGGGTCCCACGTTTTTTATTCTAAATATGGCCACGTGCATGAGGAACATGCGGAATCCCCGTTTTTCCTCTGGGGCCAGGTCCCATTAGCAAGGATTAAGAGACGTGGGCGATGGATCTCCGGTATTTACGACAGTATCTTTTAATCTGCGCAAGTGGGACCTTGCCCCAGGTGCGTGTCAAAGATATACCATTTAGGTTTCGACAGAATTTATGGGCGTCGCTCCACTACTCGCCACGTGCACAAAACACAAATTATGGGGGTGCATCTTTCCATGTTTTAGCAGCAAATTCACTCTCATTGTGCACAAGTGGTGTCACTGAGTAGTGCACCGATTCCGAGGGCCTTTATCTTGTTGAAGAGGAGATCGGGCTGCTGCTCCACAGAATGGCAAGGAGCCCTGGTTATGGGCATCACCACACCACTCTTGAAATGTGCAAACTGAGAATGAACACAGCCAGACGCACCTTCCACCTTTTTTTGTCTTTCTCTTTTTTAATAATCTTGTGAGGGCTCCATCTGTTGGTGGGAGCAGCACCTGCTGGGGCCACCGGGTCCAGTGTCCCAGCAGGTGCTGCTCCCCACCAACAGTGTCCCAGCAGGTGCTGCTCCCCACCACAGAATGGCAAGGAGCCCTGGTTACATTAAATGCATGTGATACTGTAGGTCACTCTTGGTTTCCCCTATTGGGCATATCTTTTTCTTTTCTTTTTCTTTTTTTTTTTTTTTTTTTTTTTTTTTTGGAGAAACCAAACCTGTATTCCTTTTGAGAGACAGGGGCCCGGAAACACACCCCACATAACAACCCGGTACATAGAGACAGGCTCCTGGAAACTGGGTCCAGTGTCCCTGACCGAAAGCATCTCCAAAGAGTTAAAAGAGGAAAGTCTAGTCCTATACCTGAAGCGAGAAGAAGACTACCAAAAACCAGACCAACTTCTCCACATTAAGTCATTATCAAAGGACTAGCCTTATAGCAGATTACAATTGTCGGAGCCAGAACCTGAAAATCTGAAAAACCGAGAGGCTAATGGGCCAAAAGCAAGTTTAATACAATCAGCCTAACACGGCTTTTGAAACAACCATGATGACAAGGTCAGGCCCCCTGTTTGTGACGCCCAGGGGGTTCCAAAATTAGCAAGCTCCTGCTTGCCTGTGACACGTGTCGATTTCTCTGATCGACCGACACGCGGAGCATCTCTCTCTATGCCACTTACCGTTAAATTGAGTGTGGACGTCGTCCAACGTGGCAGTATTGCTCTTCTACTACTTCCTCAGGGTAGGCCTTCGACATTCCAAGGAGGGGGATTACATGTGCCGCCGTTATGACACGTGTCCAATCGCCATACATCAGTGCCCGCAGGGGAGGGGAAAAGGAAGCCGGTACATAGCGGCATGGCGGGGTGGAGGGTTTATGAGTAGCGGGGGCAGGAGACTTTCCATTCCGGCCACATTCTCCGGGAGCTCCTGATAATGAACAATGCGATGAAAACGGGGGAATCAATTGCCAGTGCGAGGGAGGGACGCGAGATAGTCGGGATAGAGGGTGGTGAGAGTTCGGAAGAGTGCCACGTGGAAGCGATCGCGGTCTTCGCATGCGGGGATGGTCCCCGTTATCACGCAATAAACCTCGATCATATTGTGGCCTCGCCACGCGGCACTAAGGAGTAAGACATGGAGGCAGAAGGCCGGGACGACGCATCTGATGGAGAGGTGGGGATGCACTACTATAGCGAGGCGAGCAGCGGAGAAATGGCGGAAGGTGTCGCGGGGGAACGGATTGGAGGGGAACGTGACGGGGGTGGTGAGTTGGCGGAGGGTGAGGTAATCAAGGGGTCGGCGAGAGAGTGATCGGGGACGAAGACCGATCGCCCGTATCGGCACGTCGGCGAACTGGGGGACGGGTTGGGAAGGAGGGGGATCGGCTCCGTCGCCGTGCTGATGGGGTCGGAGTCGTGGCCGCGAGGTCGCCATCTTCAGGTCGGGGCGGTTCCGGATCTCGGTTTGGGTCGCCGTGGATGTGCAGACTCGTCGCGCTCGCGAGTTCTAACTCCTTCCCGGCCGCGATCTCTTCTCTTTTGCGACCCGCCTCAGGATCTTCAGCCTCCGTGCCTGTACGCAATGCTTCTTTCGGCACAGCTTTCCACTCCGATCCAGCAGGCCCCTCTTCGTGCTCCTCTTCTCCTTCCTCGTCTTCTTCTTCTTCGCTCTGTTCCCCCTCGTTATTCTCGTTATAGCTTCCTTCCTCGGGGGTTTCGTCCTCTTCAGCGAGCACTTTGTCGCTATCCCCGCCTTCTTCCTGCCCGTCTTCTCCTTCGTCACTCCCGGTGCTCTCTTCTTCCTCCTCTTCTTCTCGGATGGCAGCAAACTGCTCCGCTGTAGGGTACCTGAAGAAGGCAGGATCGAGAGTCGTCCGGGGATCCAAATATCGTTGCTGCGACGGCGGGGGATGCGTTCTGCGGCTCCCTTTACGCAAGCCGACCACTGAAGGTAAGGTGTCAATGTGCGAGAGAGCACGTGGGAAACCGGATGCTTGTCGTCTTGCGCGATGATGTCGAGAGGGAGATTATCCGCCAGCTGCGCTACAGGGATCGTGAGCTCGTGCGCGATAAGTTCCCGATGACCGGGCCGCACTGTTCCAAATAAAAATGCGAGAAGCTCTCCCTCCACGCTGGTGCGCTAGGCCTGGATAAACAGCAACTCCAGACGCTCTATGCGAGGTGGGTGCGCTCCGTCCTCGGTGCACGTCAGCCGTACCTCAACCAAACACAATGAAAGCTCGATGAAATCCTCCTGCCACAGGATCCAATGGGGGGATGAAGAAGGGGGACAACAAGAGGCTTTAGACAATAGGAAAGGCGAGGATGGATGTCGGACTGCCAGAAGGTGGGGAAGGTGGAGGGGAGATAAAAAATGGAGATCGGAGAGAGACTCATTGGGGACGCGGGAAGGGAACGAGGATAGGGAGTTCCGTCGGCGGATCTCGTTGATACATCCGAAGGCCGTCGTACTCGATTGCTCGTGTCGTCGCGATCGTATCCCCGTGACGAGCCAGAAGCTGGGTCCACTCGGCGATCAGATCGTTCGCCCACGTGCGCAGCGACGCCTTCACCGCCGAATGTTGTAAGGGAAGGAGCGTGGAGAGATCGCCACTGAAGTTGATGATGACCGATATGCGGCTGACACCGGGCACCGCTCGCTGATGAACTGCTACCGCCTCGGCCAGTACCACCGCGTCAGGCCGGCCTTCGATTCTGAACACCGCCGCTGCATACACACCTTCCGTGCAGAAGAAGTGCGCAAGCCGCCGAAGATCTGGACTAAGGCGGGGATGATGGACTTGCCGGATCGTCAATCGATCACGGGGCGCAAGCGATGCTTCGCTGAGGGCTCTCTCCTCCAGAAAACTCATGGCGATGGCAAAGGTGACGGGGAGGCAGAGAGGGAGCAAGAAGAAGAGAGAGATGCCGGGGAGACAGAGCCGTCGTTGTCGGCTTCCTCGGAGAGAGAGACAGAGGGAGAAGGAGACGGAGTAGAGGGAAGAAGGCGAAGATAGGACATGTGTCGTGTGATCGAACGAGCCGATCGACTGCTGGAGGCTTCGGGGGCGAGACGTACAGTGTCCACGCCGTTAGGCCCGAGCTCGATCACGCGATATCGCCCGAAGAATCGTGGCGCTAGCTTACCCTGGCAAGCACATTTCCTTACCTGCACCACGTCCCCTAAATTGTACTGGGGCCGCGGACCCGCATTCCCATTTCGGGCCTTGTAGCTGCGGACCTGTCGACCTTGGGCCAATTCGGTCATTTTTTGTCATTTTCGCGCTAGCCTGGGCAGGGACAATTCCATTTAATTCTAAGTGTCGTTTGGCCTTGTCCCGAGCCGTAGCCCTGGTGGGCCGTCGGTTCAATGTGGATTCATCTGGGAGGCTTGGTATCGAAACGCAAGCAACGCTATTGGTCCTCAACTGGAAGGGTCTCAACCCCGTCGATTTGTGGGGCGTTCCGCGATGGACCGCCAGGATGTGGTCGACGATATCGGGTCAGGGCCTCGGATCCCGTGCCGCAATATTTCGTCGTAATGTTGTCTTTACCACCCGGTTGGCGTTTTCCACCAGTCCATTGGATTGCGACATGTGGGGTGCAATATTCGGTATGGCAACGCCATGTAGGACCAGGTTCCTTAGCACTTCTCCCCTGAATTCAGCCCCATTGTCGGTCAAGATCTCTTCCGTATCCTGGTGCATCCCGAGGAAACGGTTGACGTATCGCGCGATTTCCGTGGCTTGCCGCGTGCGACAAGGATACGCCTCTATCCATTTCGAGAAATGGTCGACAAATACCAATAGAACTGAATATTCGCAACTATTAGGGTCAGGGGGCACCACTATATCGGTAGTATCCCGGCTCACTCTTTGAAACGGTCGTTCAACTACCGTGGGTACTATCGATCTCGGTGGTTGAATCGACGGTTTATCAACGGCATAGACTTAACAGTTGGCGACAATGTATTTTCACATCGTCGCGGATATTGGACCAGTACCACTCATTTTTGTCGATAGCGGACTCCGTGATTCGTACGGCGAAATGAGCCGCAATTTCTTCGTGCGTTGTCTTAACCCAGTCATACCTCATGAACGGATGCGGCACATCCATCCAAATCCTATTGCCGTCTGTTTTTTGTTTTTCTAATCTGCCCTCTATCCATCTGTAATCTCGAGCCCTCTCGTTGGCCCTCCTCCAATCTTCCTTGGTGAAATCCTGGAGGGGGTTGCCAACTAGGGTGGCAATCAAGGCAATATCAGTCCATACTTCGATCCTTCTAAACCTCCGGGTCTTTTCCAACCCTTCTGACGTGGCATCCAAAAAGCGAGCCTCGGTCGGAATCTTGTCGGTCCGACATAAGGGGCACAACCACAGCTTACTATCGTTTCTGTATTAGATGCACGAGCCATGGGCTCGTGCGACACACTGTCGACACTCTATCTAGTCCGCATACCCTTCCCCGTTAGGACACATGGAAACCGAGTACACGCGGGAGATAGCTTCGCAAAAATAGCAAAATTTGTCAGGCAGGGAAAGGAGAGACGAAGAGGAACGGGGAGAAAGAGGGGTAGTGGGGTTACCTCCGTCATCCATTGCCACCGTTCTGCTTCTTGCCACGTGAGAAAACTGCCACTTGTCCATACTTAGGCTCGTTTGTCAATTCCGGCTCCTTCCACGGTGTAATTTCCTCGCCCTTTAGTACTTTAGCCGGTAGATGCAGACGTGTCAGTCCGTCCGCGTTGCCGTGTCGCTTTGTCTTTCGATGGACGATATCGAAATCGTACTCCTGTAGTCGTACCGCCCATCGGCCAATCATGCCCGTGTAGTTGGTGAGCTTTTTCAAAGCTAGCAGAGGCTCGTGATTCGTCACGAGGCGAAACTTTTGTCCGTAGAGATACAGATAGAAGTGTTGAATTCCCCAAACTACTGCATAACACTCGCCCTGAGGTCTTGAGTCATTCCTTCGCTCGTCCGGTACCGTGCGTGACGCGTATTCGATGACGTGTTCACGACCATCGTTCCCCTTCTGCGCTAAAATAACGGAGATAGCTTCTGGTTGCCAGTGCGTGATGAGAATGAACTGTTTCGAGGGGTCCGACCGAATCAAAATAGGAACCATCCCCAGAGCGTCCTTGAGGGTTGCGAAAGCTTGTTGGCACTCCGCGTCCCAGTTGAGAGGCTAGTCCTTCCCTAGCAGGTTCGTTAATGGCCGTGCAATCGCGACAAAGCCTTGGATGAAGCGCCGGTAGTACAATGCTAACCCCAAGAAGGCTCGAACCTGTGTTAGTGACGTGGGAACCGGGGCTTATTTCATTGCCGCAACCTTTCTTGAGTCCGGTCGTAGTCCTCCACGTGTCACGACGTAGCCCAAGAACGAAATTTCCGAGAGGAAAAATTCGCTCTTCTCGAGCGCAATCTTGAACCCAACGTCTCTCAACGCGCCCAATGTCCATTCGATATGTTGTGCGTGTCCGTGATAGGTTTCCGAAAAGACCAGGATATCATCCATGTACACGATCATACAAAAGTTAATCATCCCGTGTGTCATCCGTGTCTTGTTGACGAAATTCTGGAACGTTATGTTCATCGCTGACTGAAACGTGGCAGACGCGTTGCAAATCCCCATCGGACATCGAACCCACTGCCACGTACCTTCAAACAGTACGAAGGCCGTCTTCGACCGATCTTCCTCCTTTACTTGAATGTGATGGAAGTCATGCCGAATATAAAACTTGCTAAAATAATTAGCGTATCCAATCGCATCGAACAAATCATCAATCCGGGGGAGGGGGTACACATCTTTAATCGTGATTTCATTCAACTTGTGATAATCGATGCATATGCGGATTGATCCGTTTTTCTTCGGCACTAGTACGATGGGAAATGACCATGGTCCGGTGGCGGGTTCAGTCCATCCGCAAGCTTCGAATTCTCGAATTCGTTCGAGAGCCTTTTTGCGTTCTATCAGGGAGTATCGGTACGGATGACAATGGATCGGGGAGTGATTTCCGGTCTGTATTTCGTGTTGAATAACTAACGACAGGCCAATGTCAGTGTCTGTCATGCTAATCGCTCTCCGATATTCCGTCAAAATGTCCGCAATCAACCGATGAATTTCATCGGGTACGTATTGTGACACGTGTAACTCAAAAAGTTGACCCCAGATCCGTACCTCTATCTGTTTTGTGCGTGCAGGTTTCGCCACATCGGGCGGGGGTGTAGAAATGAACGAATGGTCCGATCGCCAGGAGAACACCGTGGCCATCATCTGGGCATCTTCTTCCCGGATTGCCACGTGTCCTTCCGGGGTAATCCCGTCACAAATATCCTGCAATGGCACGTTCTTCGTTGTGATCTTTATCCCCAGTTCGTCTTTTTCTGCTTCGAGACGCCCAGGGGGTTCCAGAGAACTTGCTTCCGCTTCCAATTGAACAATCACACTTCTTTAGCAGATGTCAAATGAGACCTCGGTAGTTCCATAATGTTGCAGTAATGCTTTTTATCGTTGTATCGAGAGAGGAGCGGGGTGATTCCTTCGTACAGGGTTTGAGGGGGTTCCAAAGAATCGACCATCCTCGAAATCTGCACAAGGGGTTCACCCAAGATCATCGCTTTGGTCCTCTGAGCTTTCCTACTAGTCAGATGCATCGTTCTTGCTATCGTTCTGGGTGGCGGGTAGTAAACACGCTATCGTGCTAGCTTCGAGATTTCAGGGTCGTCCTCATCACTGCTGTCGGCCTCATTCGTCAATGACTTTCCGTTTGCGGATTCATCCCAGGAGATCATGCGGAGAGTTACTGCCATCATCGGCGAAACCTGTGGGACTGTGCTGATGGTGGTACGAAGGGTTAGCCTCATAGGTACAGCATAGGGCTTTCCTCCTGTATTTCGGAGGACGATAGATCGTCACTCGAAATCCAGGTTTGCTCGTAACGCTACAAGAGCAGGAAGTCCAAAAAGAACGTCGTACGTATTAACATCTAGTACTGCAACATCCCCAAGCGCGTGCACTTTTCCTAATCGAAAAGCGACATTGGTCATTCTTTCCACAGTCTTGATCTTTTCTTCATGTGCCGAAACGAGTTGATCTTTCTCATTGAGCATGATCAGATCGTTTTTCCTTCCTGCTCTCTCGACTACTCTTAACGAAATAGCCAAATCGGCCGCTCCTGAATTAATGCTTGCGTTATACGGAATTCCCCAAATTTCAATATCGCATTCTGCAGACTTCCACGGGATGGGTTTAATCCGCATTAAATGGTCGTCTTTCTGGATTAATCCTACCCGTATCGGATCCGAAGTGCCTGTCGGATTTTCCTCGAGTGTGGGGCTTTAAGTCTTTGCGTTCGGTACTCGGGCCAGAGCGAATCGTTTTCGGTTCGCTTTGCAGTGCTGCAACCTCCGCTCGTTGGCTTGTTCAGAGATCGAAAGCAAATGACCGATCGGAAGCGGAATCCGATGGTCCAAGGCTCGGACGATGTTTAATACATCGATTTCTCCCGTGATGAAAGTGGGTCCTCCTGATTCCATCTCCCCTAGAGAAGGTCGCCACTCCGCCACCTCTTTCTGTTTCGCTGGTCTGATCGTTCCGATCATTCCAAGCCCGGGATAACCAAGTGATATGTACTGATCTAACGGGATTAGCTTGGCGGAATCTTCCGTGGTGGCTAGGGCACTTCCCCCACCCTCTATTTCTTCCATCAAAACTCTGACTCGTCCTGGTCCGTTAGCGATGGGCGCTGCGGCCATCGGCGCGACCCCGACACGTTGTTGCGGAGGCCTGTGAGGGCAATCACGGGCTAGATGTCCAGGTTGATGACATGCATAAGAGACGTTCAGATTGCCTGCGATTCCTCCAAGAGCGGGGGCCGGGGCTAACCCTTGCTGAATTGGAGGGGCACGCACCGCAATGGGCCGCATGTTCCTCATCATGGCTTCCAACCGAGCATTTTGCTCTCGCTGCTCCTTTTTGCTTTCCTGAATTAGACTAACCAAGGTTTTGGTCAGCTCGAGCATGGTAGTTGATTCATTCGATCGTACGGGAGTCTCGACTGGGGGCGGGGGTGCCGTTCTTACAGGCATTGGCATTACAGGGACGGGGACACTTGGGATCTCACTTGGAACTGGTCGTTTAGGGGCTATCTGTTCTATGTAGGTGACAGGATCCGACACAAACCCCATGTTTTCGAATTTGTTTTGCAGCGCAGACAATTCAGCTTTTGCCCTTGCGAGTTCGGACGAATCTCCTTCCCTAGAATAGTCCTCTCCTTCCAGGAAGTTCGCCACGAACTTCCGTTCCATGTCTTCTGCAGCTGCGCAACGTCCATGATTTGCTGTAATGTATGATTGGTGGGGGAAAACTGCTTTCGCAGCTTCGCCCTTATAATCCCCTTATTGTTCGGCTGCGGAGTCCGTCTATGAACAAATCTCTCCCTACTTTGCTCTCCTCGCTCAGTCTTTACAAACATTCGATAGAACCGGTTCCGATACTCCGCAACGGACTCGAGCGGTTTTTGCACTCGATCCTTGATTATGTAAAGTGCTTGCTCTGGGTGAACGTAATCAAATCGGTTCAGAAAGTCTCGTTCGAAGGTCTGGAGATCTACCCACACATAGGTACTAAACCAGTGATGAGCGTCTCCTCCCAATCGAGCGGGGATATTTACCTGAGCTTCGTTATCGTCATACTATTGTGCTCGGAGCGTGGCCAACCATGCTCCTGCAAGGTGGTGCGCATGGTCAAATAAATATAGATCACATGGCGTCATGGGAGCCCGTGCACGTGGGGCGGGTTGATTAGGATTCGGTTGATTAACATTCTGCTGCGGGTTTGGCACATTGGCGGCCATATTGGCTGCTCGTCTATTGGCTGATCTACTTCGGGTGACGACGGGGTCGCGTCTATGAGCGTTCCGAGGGCAAGGCCGCCCTCGGTTAGCCAGATCGCCTAATTATTATGCTATTGATCCTAAGACCCAGCCACGTGTCGGGCTCCGATACCAACTTCACGCCCAGCGTGACTTCATGATCGGAGTGGGATGTGGGCCTGGAAGTGCGAAAAGGGGTGTGCCAAGGATTTTTGGGGAAAGTGGGGGAGTCTTAGGGGTATGAATGCATTTAGGCGAATAAGGGGCGTGTGCGCAAGGGACTCAAGGCCCGATGGGGCTTGGGTACTGTGGGCGACGACTTACGGGAAGTCCCTCCGCGGAGGAGGTGGTCCCGAAAAGTTGTGTCGTCGGAGGCCGCCACGCGGCGCAGGCCGCTGCGTGTTTGAGTTGGGCCTTCGGAATTCCGAGGTTCTTCATTCGCCGCCACGTCGACAATTTCCGCAGGGCGTGCTGGGCCAATAGGGGGCTATGGCCGGCCACAGAACGACGCTGAGTTGATGATACGGGAGAAGAAGGCGAAAAGGAGGGAAACTGGTGGTGATGACGACAAATCCCGGGTGGATGATGTAGTAGGTGTGGTCGGGAGAAGGGAAATCAGAGGACCGGGGGTCGCTAGAGGTGGCGCAGTGGAACTCCCGAGGACATAGTCGATTCTCGGTGTGGCAGGGGTATCTCTGTCGGAGGAGTTCGTTTATCAAAGGGGTGAAGTAATCCGGGTTGTAGGATGAGTCGGAGTCCCAGGATCGTGTCCTCATGGCATTGCGATTTATGAGTTGCCTAAGGACGGATCACGGTCGTCGCGTGCGAGCTTGTGCAGGCCGCGTGACTGTCGTCAGACTTACGCGTGCTTGTGCGGGACGATTGTGTCATTGCGGATTTCGAGATGGCCGCTCTCAATCGGACGGATTGATGGTCCCGTTGAGTCGATGCACGGGGATATGTGTAAGTGCGCAACTTAGATCGCGTCTTACACGAGTCCTCGAGCGGCGTTCATCGAGCCCGGGATCCGACCGCCTAATCACTTTGTGATGTTCTGAGTTATGCAAGATGCAATGATCACAAACAGCTCGATAAAAAAAAAAACAAGCAGAGACAAAGACAGGATTATCGATTGCACAAAATCCCTATTCTACACACGAGTGCGTCGAATGTGACCAACAAAAAAAAAGACAAGGGTTTCTCAGCAAAAAGATGCAATCAAGCATGGCATCCATACATCCATCCATTCCGTAATCATACACATAGCATATCAAAGATGGGAGAGTCGCGAGGGGAAATGTAAGCAAAAACCCCAGGTTTAAATTTCGAGAAATTGAAAAGAACGGGCAAGCTGCCCGGAGCCGAAATCAAAACTTATGTACACAAGACAGGAGGGAGAAAAGATAGGAGAACAGTAAAACCGCATCCATCAACCTCAACTCTCTCTTCCTCTCTCTTCTTCGCCGGTGCGGACAGTCCGTCGTCGCGCACCAAACCACGAAGTCGTCACCCCGCTTAGTCCTCCCACACCCATCAGGTTCGCCCACGCCCACAGTCCGTCGTGGCCTGCGTCAACCCCGCGCGTTCGGCACCAGCTGGTCAGGTCGCCCGACTCCTGCTCACCTCACCTCTTACTTCGCTCGTGTGCTGATCCTCCCTGATCGCACAACCCCGAGCTTCCAACAGCCGGTTAAGAGAGCTAACTAATCTAGCAACCGGAATTTATAGCGTGCATGCATGCGCGAAGAACACAAAATTACCAAGACTTAAAGGGGAGATTAGAGAGCGAGTGCCTACGTTCTGCATGACCGGGCCGCGGCGTGGGGGACGTAGCCACTCTTCACACATCGATCTGAGCATGCAGTCCGTAGTTTCAAAAACGCAGCAAAAGAAAGAGAAGGAGGGCGGGAAGGACGAAGAGCAAGAAGAAAGATACTGTTACAATGGCGCCAACCCAAGATTACAGTTACACACCCGATTAAAGGCGCCGACTAATCAGAATTCCGTTGCAGCCGCAAAAAAGAAGCGCGTAAGCAAATAAGGGCGCCGCGCGGCAAAAGAAAGTCCTAATTACAAAATTCCTAAATCCCTTACTAATGCGAAAAGCAAAAGTACAGGTTCCGGGAAGAAAGTCCGAAATTCCGAGAGCCATCAGGGCTCGACAAATTTCGAAAAAAAATTGAAAGAAAAATTCAAAAAGAACAAGGCAAATTCCCGCGCGATGTCCGCGCCCAAAAGATCGAAACTGAAGCGAGAGAAACGACGTCAACATTTATTAATTGCGCGCATGGAGGCGCGCCAGCCATCCAGCCGACTAATCAATCAACCGGCCATCCCAGGACACGCCCAGCTCCGAACCCAGCCATTCGAAAAGAAGCGACGGAAAAGACGAAAAAGCAAGGACACTGATGCAATTTCCCACCGATCCCGATCTCCCGTAATTGGCCCAACCTTCCCAACTTAGGACCCCTCATTGCAACCGCGCAGAAAGTCGCGTGTTACAGAATGTGGTTCGTCACGACGCTTTATACTTTGACTGCACTTCAAAGTTTGAACCCCTACATTGACTTGCTATTAATGCCCGCCATGACATCCGAGCCGGGCCTGCTGGGGCATGAGCCCCAAAAGTGCTTTACTCTCTCTCTTCGCCTTTGGATGTCCCCCGCCTTGTGGACCTGCTGCGATCGGTTGGGCTCCTTCTGTAGGTTATTTCGGGGGAAGGTGAGGGCTCCTTCTGTAGGTCATTTCAGGCCGGCCCCTCCCAAGAATCAGAGATGCTGAGCTGGCTGGCCAGGGGCTCTGGTAGGGGAGGGGGTAAGGTGAGGTGGTGGAGGGGGAATAGGAGGCGGGTGGTGGAAGGGATGGGGGGGAATCTAGGGGAAGGGGAGGAGTGGGGGAGAGGGTACGTACAGAAGTGGAAGGGGAGTGTGTCTGACAGGAAGGGGATGCGGAGAGGTTGGACGGGGGTCTGAGGGAGGAGGGGGCGGCGGAGTAAGAGGTGGCGTTCCCTCTGGTAAGGGCGGTGTAGGTGTTGGCCCTGTTGGGTTGTTGGGGAACTTGGGGGGACTGTCAAGCGGAAGAGAAGGGGGGGGGGGAAGGGGGGAGAGGGGGTGGAGAAGTCACCGGTTACACCGGAAGATCTGATTCCAGAGGGCCAAAAATTTCATCAGTTAGCAAATTGGCTTCTGATGAGATTGAAAGAGAAATCAGGTTCTCAATCTACTGAATTCTGGGACACCGCATACACTCAACTATTAAACCACCAGTACTTGGCCCAGCTATCAGCCGCTCCTGTAGTGGCGCGTACGTTTCCTAAAATCACGTAGCGTTAACGGGCATATCTTTAGGAAGTACTGGTGGTTTAAACATTCCGATGAGCAGTCCCAGTTAAACTTGCGTAAGGTAGTTCAGCAAGGACTACCCCGCAACCTGCGACATATAAAAAGGGGGTTCAGTGGAAAGCGGTAAGTCCAAGGCTTTTTTTTTTTTTTTTTTTTTTTTTTTTTYTTTACATTGTGCGAAAGTTGTTTCTTCCTTCTACGCCAGTTTCAAAAAGTGCGCAAACAAAAAAGAAAAGTGCAATACATAACTTGGAAACGAAAGGAGCTTTGAGTCTGGCTACGTTATCAGTGCGCAACTGGTGGGGAAGTTGTCTGATGGGACCAAGGAGACTATTTCTGATGAAAGACTGACAGTTTTTTTTTTTCTGATGAAAAGCAGCTGGCAGTCTCTATGCATCAGGCATCTCAGCAGGTGCCTCATCAGGCTCAAGAAAACCTGGTTTACCCACCAGTTTGTCTTACCAGTTCCATGAGAGAGAAAAACAATGATAATGATAAAAATATGAATAAAAAGAAAAATGTTGTGGAAGCATCGGCAATCAGGCCACCACTGGAATGTTCTCCCGCAATTCATCAGAACAAAACTCAAGAGAGAGAACACGACAAAAGCTTCGTCATCACTTGGAGAAGGGTCATGAGTGTAAGATGCAGCCCCCCAGGGGGGACTTGGTAATCCCAGTCCGGAAAAGGGGTGCAAATATGAGAGAACGCAATATGGGGGGGTGATCATGCGAGGGTGGACCCCATATGTGGATTTCCTGACTGCAGGGGACAAGACCTTCAAAAGGGATTTACATGACTTTCTCATAAAAAAAACACTACGACCCTGGCTCACAAACAACATTGACCTTTTTTTTTTTTTTTTATAGGGGAAAAGGCATATATGACCAAGAGAGATACATTTGTAAGATTTGATGAGAACAAAGAAGCAGGGTTAAAATGGTTATCTTACCTAACACTATTTGATCTCCAACTGCTAAGTAAAAGCTAATGCAGTATAGTCTATAACTGAGGTTTCTACTTTCTTGTGGAGAATTCTGCGACAAGGAATTCTGCAGTCCTCATCAGAATTATAAACAGTCAACTGGTTGAGGGTATGAGATCTACCGTCTCATATATGGGTAAATAGGGGGTGTTTGGGTTAGCAATGGACGCACTACGTGCACTTTATGGGAAGAATCCCGTGTGGCGTCGTGGTTCTCAAACCGCAGGTCTGGATCTGTGATCCCTTAATGTAAATGGATTGGCTTCGGCAGACGTGGAAAAGGTACACACCGTCATGGAATAACTCAAGGAGTCATTGTGGGTAGTCAGTCGTGGCCAGACCTAATATGGATTTTGGAAACCCACCTCATGGATTCAACTGACCGTAACAGGGCTTATAACCTGATCTGGCCTCACCAAAAGATAACATCATACGCCAGACGGAGTGGTTCGGGGGAGTTGCTATTTGGATTCCCCTGAATTCGCGTGCGAAGATTGTATACTGGGAGGCTGATTAGGAGTAGGGTAGATGAAGCTCTACATTAGTGATGTTGGGAATAAAAGTAGTTTGTGTTGTTAACATTTATGGGCCTAATGATTTTCAAGAGAGAATCGACATTTTTAATAATATAAGGACAAATATAACTGATGAAATTCTAATTATTATCGCGGGGGACTTCAATGCAGCCCCTGACAGATGAATGGATAAGTGGAATATTCTTTTTCCTTGTCCCTACTACATAGAAGAAAACTATGAAACCATTTCAGCGCGAGCTTAAGCGCACACTTAAAGCCCCCTAGCGTGCGCTCAAAAGCACTCAATCGCGTTTCGGGGGCGCGCGCACACCAAAACATGAGCGAGCGCACCTGGCGGGGGCCCGCATGTGGAGGGGAACACGTGGGGGGGATTGCACCGAAAAAAAATAAATTGTGGGGGGGTGGTTTTTTGGGGGGTTGGGTGG
>BFEA01000470.1:813398-825166 GCA_003427395.1 Chara braunii | reverse complement strand
TTTTTTTTTTTTTTTTGGGAACAAGGCTCCAATCTATTCGTGGGGAGCAGCACGTGCTGGGAACCGGGCCCAGCGTCCCATATGGAACTTTACATAGAATTTTGAAAGTTTAAGATACCGGGGCCATTACTCGGCTGTGGCTAAGAAAAATTTGAGCTACTTAGAAAATTACTACGACAATCTTCAGAAAAAGGCAAAATTCAGAAAATGACTCAGAACCCCCCATCAATCCTCTTTACCTCACTCCGGCAAGACTTACTGCAGCAGAGCCACCATCCCCGATGCTGCTGTACCCTATTTCCATCCTACGAGCTAGCCCCCTCACTAGTAGGACACTTGATATCCAACCATCTACTTATTCCACTCACCTCTTTTTTGAGAAAAAATTAAGAAGACCTCCCCCTGCCAGCATTGATTGCCTCGGAAACCAGGGGATTAACTGAGCAGGGACCCCCTTTGATGATAGGTCAAAATTTGGAAATATGGCAACCCCTGGAACAATCAACCCAAAAGATCCTGCCTCCGTCATCGAAAGGAAAAACCTCAAGTTGTTCCAGGTGGAGTTAGTAGCAAGTGGCCGGTACCCGCCAAAATACTTGGCGCCAATCGCATCCACCCCAACTCCCTCCATCCCAGTCTCCTCCGTCCTTCCTAACTCCGTCCTCGTAAAGAATTCTAGAGGACCGCTTCTCAGCAGGGGTGAGCACCATCATCACCTGAAGTTCCTCACCCCCATAAGAACTCTAGTCTCCGTCCTCAAAAGGGTGAACTAGCGCTACTCAACGCCAATCGCGCCAGAGCTCGCCCTCATCAGCCGGTACCCATCGGACAGCTTAAACTATCCAACGCCAATCGCATCTGATAAGAGCTCCCCCTAGCCGGTACCCGTCAAGGAACCCTATTCCAGCCCCCTCTCCGTCCTTGCAAAGAATCATTCCATGCCCCTTCCCCCTACTTCAAAACAGATCCCCCAAAACCCTACAAGATGCTTCACTTGATTATCCCATGGGACCCTTGCTAAGACTCTGACGAAACTCTGACGAATGAAAAGGACAAGTTTAGGAAAACAAGCAACCTCAGAAACACACAGCCAGAACAATCCTGCCTCCGTCATCAAAAGGAAGAACCTCATTCGTCCTTCCAAACTCCGTCCTCATAAAAAGTCTAGAGAACCTCCTCTCAGCAGGGGGCAGACACCATCATCACCTTGAAATTCCTTGCCCCCACAAGAATTCCAATCTCCGTTCTCAAGGGGGTAAAACAACACTACCCAACGCCAATAGCGCCAAAGATCACCCTCATCAGCCGGTACCCATTGGGCAGCCTAAACTACCCAACGCCAATCGCATCTGATAAGAACTCCCCCTAACCGGTACCCGTTAAAAAGCCCTATTTCATCCCCTCTCCGTCCTTGCGAAGAATCATTTGATGCCCTTTGCCCCCTACTTCAAAACGAATCCCCCAAGACCCTACAAGATGCTTCACTCGACCACCCCATGGGCCCTTGTTCAAAATTCTGACGAATCTCTAACGAAAAGAACTAGGTTAAATTTTGAAAATCAACATATCTCGACACAAAAACCGTAGAAATTCAATTGCAAAAGTACAACTATACAATTAAAATTAGACATGTATACCAAAGAGACATACTAATTGAGGTTCAAAAGGAAAAATCACTTACGAACTAGAAGAAATTTTGACATATGATGTAAAAAAGTAGTAAGTGCAAAATTACAAATTAGATCTAGATATCCAAAAAGGATTTTCAAGATAGCTTCCCAAACCACAGTTTAAGAAACATTTAGCGAAATCAATTACAACAAAGCCAAACTGATTCAACAATCATCTATGCATAAGAACCGTAAGAAAACCAAAATCGAAGTTATTAGTACTATATGATTTTCATATTTCAGAAACCTAGAATTAAAAATTACGAAATAGAAATTTCAATAGAAAAAGGAGCTCGAATTTGAATTATCATCTCGGTCACTCCTTCGAGAGTGTTTGCAGAACCACAAGATAACCATCATGATCATGAACCCAGAGAATCAGCTTTGAAAATTGGATTACACGATAGATTTCGTTGAAACAACCCGCGAGAGTGCCGCAGATGACAGAGATGTATACAAAAAACTGAGCTCAACACCCTCGATATTGCCTTCAACCCTCCTCCCGCTCCATGTAAGAACGCGCTCCTCCTTTCCGCCCGCGTCATACCAACCACCTAAACACTACGCAGACCAAGGAGCAAAGGCCATAAGAAGGCCGAACTTCTCAAAGAGACCCACCTCCCCTCAAAGGCAAGTTCCCCTTTACCCAACATGCTAACCTGTAACACCGTTGGATGAAGCACAAAGATGAAGATGGCACCAGAGTGCTTTCAAAAGGCAGGCAACCCCGAATCACGCTCCATCCTCCTGCCCTCCCGCTGTCCGATCTCAATTATCACTACGATGATTCCCTACTTGTAGTCCATAGGGGGAAACCGTGAACCGCGATCCATAACCGCGAACGAAATAACGGAAGGGAGAGGTGAATAACCCAAGGTCAGAGAAGGAGAAGAACAAGGACAAACCACTTCAGCTTCATGGCAACTCACCCAACTACTGCTCCGAAGCAACGTATAAACTCGCCCTGTCTGTAGCCGTGGCCACCCAACCCTGCCTTTTCCCTTGACGATCTCTCCCAACCAAGACCACTGTAGTTTGCCCTAACCTAACCATCCTTCCCCACCTCACCCTCCCCTCCCTCCTTCACAGTCGTCCCATCTCATCGCCAATATCTTCCAATACTCTCCCTGAAGGCGCCGCCACTTTGAGACTGCCCACGTCATGCCCAACCGCCACTTCGCACTCACGTGTTTCCAACCTGTAGGGCGCCACAGAACTGCCTGTGTGAGAGTGCCAACCCGATGGGGCGCAACACTCCCGGTAGCGCTGCGCCCCCGTACCCTCTCAGTTTCCTCGTTGGTATTGTCCGACTCGTCTGTTTCTGTCGTCAATCCCATTTCTTCATTTCTTTTCAGTTCTTATTTATCTTATGAACTTGGGCATGTTTAGTGTTGTTTACCACTTTGCCCAACTCTTTTTTTTTTTTCTTTTTTTTTTTTTAAACACGAGCTCCATCTATTGGTGGGGAGCAGCACCTGCTGGAAACCGGGTCCAGCATCCCATAGATACAACCATATCCTCTCAAATTGGCACGAGCTGGGAACCGGGCCCAGCGTCCCATGAGTACGTTCAGAAAAACCATCAGAAAATTTCATGACGGTGAAACTAAGGATGTACTGAAAAGTCCAATTGAGGGAATTTAGAGCTACTTCAGAGCTTTTTTGCAAGGGACTTCAGAGATAATAAAAAAACAGAAGAAGACTCGGGAATCCACCAACAGTCCACCTCACCCCACTCTGGCAAAACTTACTGTAGCAAAGCCACCATCTCTACTGCTGCTTTGCCCTATTTCTGTCCTACCAGCTAGCCCCTTCACTAGCAGGACGCATGATACCTTTCTCTCTCGATCCCTTTCCTTCCCGTTACTCCGAAAAAAATACGGGAATAGACTGCAAAAGTCCTAAAAAAGCCCCCAATCCCGCAAAGTCCCTAACAGAACCTTCCAAGGATCTCCAACACTGTCGTTGTCGGCACGAATACCCTTACAAGGGTATCCGCCCTGTTTTTTGCAAGTGACTGAGCACAAGTTTGACCTGGAATTGTTGAGAAGGCCGCTCGACTTGCGGTAGTGTGGTGACTATAGGTTGGCTATGAGGTCTAGAAGTAGAGAATGCATGGGCGCGCGGGGGCTTAAGGCGCGCGGGATTTCTTTCCTTGTCGTTGATTATAAAGCCGGCGCAGACGCCGACTGGTTTAACTTTGTTTTACCTTTATTTATTTAGTTTTGATTAAGTTGGAATTAAGGATATTTTCCTGCGACCGAGGCAAGCGCGTGTGCGAGGACGACGACATCGACAACGACGACGTGACTTCGTGCGGTGCGCGGGGCAATTATGGCACGGTATAGGCAAGCCGGCGCTGGCACTGGGAGCCGCGCAACTGATTTGTTGGCGCAAAGCGCCGCGCCGCACTGCCTTGTATGGTACCTGCAGGCATTAGCCTTAGGCTTGGGCTTAGCCCTATAGGTTACGGCACTGGGTTGATGATATGGAGGTCCGGGGAACGAGGCCAGCAGGGCGTCGATGCAGTGGCAGCGGAGCAGCGTGGAGCAAAACCTGAGGGGTTGAGGGCCTAACAAGGCAGGGCTATCCCTCTCGGTTTTGTTAATGAGCGCAGCGGCGGGCCTAACCCACGGGGGAGGCAAGGTGTTCGTAGTTCCTCTCCCTCTTTCCCGGTTCTGTTTTTTTTTTTTTTTTTTTTTTTTAAAGTTTTTTTTTTTTTTTTTTTTTTTTTTTTCTTTTTCTTATGTGCCAAAGGAAAAAGAAAAAAAGAGAGGAAAAAAAAAGAAAGAAGAAAAGAAAGAAAAACTAGGAGGAGCATACACACGCACTATGTAGACACACATAGATGCACTGTTTACACACACACACACACTGACACCCATGCACACACTCAGACTCACTTTGAGAAGGAAACAGTAGCAAGGTGAAGGCATTATTTTTTTTTTTTATTAAAGTTTATTTTTCTTATACCTCTTGTTATTTTTGGGTTTTTGCTTTCCCCCTGTTCGTGTCCCGTTTCGGACGCGGTACCGGGGTTGATATAGAGTCGTGCGGGGGTGCGTTGTTTTCGCGGGTTGCCTGCGGTCTGGTTACGAACTGTCGTCGTGACTACGCCGAAGCTACCCCTTCATAGTACCGTGAGGAACCCTGTAGCGGCCACATCCGTGCTCAAGCCTCCGGTGAGGGGACAGGCGGGAGCTGCACCTATCTGCAGGTGGGTGGTACCGGCCAGGGGCCAGCCGGTAGGCAGCATCAGGGACGGGCTCCTTCGATGGGCCAGCCACTGTGACTCCCCTCCGGTCCCCTTCCCCTATGGGCACTAGCGAGTGACGGGAGTGGGTTCGACCGGGCAGTATCGGGCCGCACCGGGCAGCCGCGGGGTAGAGTAGGTGGAGCAGCGAACGGGCAGCAGCGCGGGGAGGCTGGCAATAGGCAGTAGCGGGGCCGGAACGGGCGCTGGGACAACGAGGAGTGACTGGGCGGATCGGGGCGCGAGGCAGCAGCGGGCCGGGTAGGTAGCGCAGCGGGTAGCAATGGGGCCGGTACCGGGCGGCGCTGCAAGACGTGGCTTCGGACGGCGGGGTGGCTAAGTCGGGCGCTTACCGGCCAGAGAGGAGAAAGGAGGGGGGGTGAACCCGGCGGGGATCTGCGCCGGGTACGGGGGAAGTCGGAGGCGAGGTGGTGAGGGCGGAGTGTGGAGGCAGGGCGCGAAGCGCCAGGCAGCGGTGACGGGAAATCAACCGAAAGCCGAGCGAACGGAAAAGGGGGAGTGGGAAAACACTTACCTGGCAATGTTGGCGGAAACGAACCGGGACATGGGCGCGCCCGGTTCGTGCGGGAATAAAGTGGGCGATGGTGGAACTGGGCGGAGTGTATTGCAGCAAGGAGAGCATAGCTCTCTCGAACCTCAACGTATCTTGGCGGGAAAGGGGGCGGTCCCAACATTCTTGGACCGGGCGACTTCAATGGTAGTGCTAGTTTTGGCTATGGGTTAGTGTAGAAGGAGGTCAGAAAAGAAAGTAGTGCGCGAGAGGTTTCGGAGATGGATATGGCCGGGGGAGGAGGTTGAGTATCTCGCTTGTTTCTCGATGAACCCAAGCGAGAGGGAGAATTCGGACCAGGGGTTTTCGACCCTGGCGACCTCGAATCAGTGGTCAGAATCAGTAGAAAGTTAGTAAGGGGAGAGGTAGGAGGGGAATGGGCTGCGCGGAGGTGTCGGGGGTGGATATGGGGAAAGTGGGAACTGAGCTCCCGTTTGCTTCTCAGCGAAAACGAGCGGAGGAGAGAGATGGGTAGGGGGTTTTGGTTAAGGCGAGTCCGATGGCGGTATTAGTTTGGCGATAGGATTAGTAAATAAGGGGTTAGCGAGAGGTGGAGCTGCATACCAGGGTCGGAGCAAAAACGGGATGTACCTTTCCGCTGTCTAGCCGAAGATTCATTCCCATTAGTCACATCGGTGACTGGCCGGGGGATTTTGGGCAACGAGAAGGTCGACCACGCGGTTAGTCAGACATGGGTTCCATAAGATAGAATGGTCCCAAAAGGTTAAAGTTTGACTATATTATATACTATCCTATTTATGAACAGGTTAGTCAGACATGGGTTCCATAAGATAGAATGGTCTGGCTATAGCTTATCATGAAATGAAGAGAGTATAACTAAGAGTATAATTGAAGGTAACCTTGGGCAGGCTGGGCCTTGTTCTAAGATGAACGGCTCAGTCCTATGCCCAGTTTTTGAACACCAAGCTCAGAGAGGTACATATAATTTGGATATTAAACAGTTCGGGGCGGCTGAGCCTTGTTCTAAGATGAATGGCTTAGTCATATGCCCAAAAGGAAGAGAGAAGTAGTTGTGCAACATGTTCGTGTATACTCAATGGCTGAGTCAGACAGGTTCCATAAGATTGGACGACTTGACTTTATGCCCTATGTAAATTGGGTATAAGGGAATTAAGCATCGAGAGATTATGAACTATTGTCTGCCAAGTTGGCTTCGGGATGGTGAGAGTACTTACCTTTGTGGTTTGTCCGACATGTGACTGAGTGAGGCTACTACTTGGTCTGAGAGTTTAGTTTAACAGGTAGTTGCTATAGAGGCTCGCCACGTGCTAGAGCGATAGGAGTTAGTTCAATTTCTGCATTTTCTGAGCTAATTTTTTTTTACTTAGATCGATTTTCGCATTTTCTAGGATATTTTGTTATACTTGGCTTTATATAAATTTTGGTAAACTACTTGCTGTACGGGAAGCACTGCCGAAATTTCTACAAATCCAAGGAGTTAGTCAAATCTTGACTTGTCAAAGTTCCACTTGTCTAAAGTTCATATATGACTTAGTAAAAATCTGGAAAGTCTCATTTTCTAAGGAGAGTGCTGCTCAAATTTTTGCTAAATCAAGGAGTTAGACAAAGTTGGACTTTGAAAAGTCAAAGATTATTTTTAGTTTCATATTTGGGCTGATATAAATTCTGAAAAGACACTTTTCCTACGGGAAGCGCTGCCGAATTTTTTTGGATTTAGAGGAGTTAGATTATATTTTGAGAGGTGGCGATTCTGGCGATCCACCCTGAATGGGGAAGATTCTGCCAAGGTCTACCTTTGCTTTGGACACTGCTTAAGGGAAAATTTAAGCTTAGTTAGTTGGGTAGATTTTGGAGTGGGATCGTGGTTATTCTCCAAGGACTTGTAGATTTAGCTTGGGGATTGGTTTGCCATGTGTTACGGGTCTTCTGGGTCGATTGATTCAGGACCTGAACTAGATTCAGCTTGATCCCTTGAGGATCATCTTCTGTTATCACTGATAACAGGTCGGTTGCCGATTCGTCGGTTTACGATTCAACTCCAATTCACTACCTAAAGGCCTTAGCCTTGAGATTTGAATTGTTTTGTTGTGTTTTTACCCGGACTTTATTGAATGGCCATCCAACCAAAGTACTGAGTATTTATTTAAGAGTTGCACGAGTGAGGCCTGTATGGCTAAAGCGAGGGGTATGAGTGCGAGGAATGGTTGATGTTGACCCTGTGTAGTGCGTGGACTTCTGGTTGAATCTTTGATGTGATTGCAAGTATGGTTGTGGTTCGGACTCTGGATGTGATTGCCTGCGATTTCATACATATATGGGTGAGAGGAGCCTCACTGTGACTGTGAGAAGTGATCATCTTATATAATCAACCCTTACGTATTTATAAGTAGGTTCCCTTTTTACCCTTGCTTTTTAGACTTTGTATGGTTGGACGTTGTAGTCCGTGGCAGCCGTCAAAGTCAAACCCCTTGACTTTCGCCCAGGCCCGGAGTGAGACTCATCTCCAGGGCAGTAAGAAACGACTGCCACCATAGGTATGGACCTGTGTACCACCCACTGTGCACAGAGTGCAAAAGAGGGTGTGTGGTCTTCAACCGCGCTTGGCGGTTGTCCAACGTCGAGAGATTAACCCTCAAGGCGCGTGTCAGCTACTTGAGTGTCGAATGCGACCCTCGAGATTAACAAGGGCCGCACGATTATGGGCACGACATAGTACGCCATCATTGCGACTGCTTGCATACGCTTGCATTGCGAGTCGATATGAGTAGGCCCTGCGCCCGCACAGGTTTTATACTAAGTCTCGCGCACGACGCTCGTCCGATTTTTCGCAGTGGAAAGTTATGGGACGACTACTAAGGGGCTAGGAGCGTTGTCGCGTTGTTGTGTTGTGTCGTGTTGTAGGTGTGTGTGTGTGTGTGTGTGTTTTATTTTTATGTTCGTAGAGTGGTGTGCGCGTGGTGTGTGGGATACGTCCTAGTCGACCGACGACGAGCCGCGCTTGGGACTTCAGCCCCCCAAAATGTCGGTTCGCGTGCGGGCCCGATAGGCGTATTTCCGCGCGTACCCCCTATGCTACAGCGAACGAGAAAACGCCCTCGGCTGGTCCACCTCTGCGATGGAAACCGAGTAGCTTTTGTACTGTGGACTGGTAGCTCGGCGGGGATACGCCCACCGAAGGGAGGTGACAACTCCCATAAGGTGGAGATAAGTTGTGCCTCGCGTAGGCCCTATCCTGTCGTAGGGGCTCACGGGAGGTATGGCTGGCGCACTCGGCCGGAGCGGCCTAAGGAAGCTCCATTTGTGCGTTCGTGACGAGGTTGGTCCAATTCCTGCGTGACGCGGCCGAGAGGGTCTTGCGCTGCCGTGTGCGGTGCCGGACCGATGCGCCCGACATCGTATTCCCTGCCGAGCTTCCAGGCCTCACACCCCCCATCCTGTTGGGTTACAGGGCAACACAACTCACCCCAGCTCCGTCCAACGTCGTCTCAGCAGCAACCCTTGGTTGTCCCGTGGGATGCCCCTCCAAAGCACCCCCAGATCTCTCTACCAGGCCTCATGCCCCTGCGTCAACAGGTTACAGGGCAACACCCCAGCACCGACCAGCGTCGTTCTGGCATCGAACAACCTTAGGTCACCGAGTATTACAGCCTTGAGACTACCTAGAAGAGATTGTCAGGAAACCCCAGGATCCAGAAGACATTTTAAGGACAGAACAACCTACCCCCTTTTTTGAGAACCGAATTTCACTAAGTGAAAACTCGTAATTGAAAACATAAAAAAGAGACCTGGCGGGTCCTACAAATGCTCCGAAACCCTTGGAATCCCTAACGCCCCTGCCGAGGCCTCCTACTCCCTGTCGAGCTCTTCCAGGTCTCACACCCCACATCCTGCTAGGTTACAGGGTGACACAACTCACCCCAGCTCGGACCAGCGTCGTCCCAGCAACAACCCTTAGCTGTTCCGTAGGATGCCCACCCCTAAGCATCCCCAGATCTCTCTACTAGGCCTCATGCTCCTGCATCAACAGGTCACAGGGTAACACCCTAGCTCCGGCCAGCGTCGTTGTGGCATCGAGCAGCCATACACGTCCCTGAGTATAACAACATCAAAAAAGCACCTGAGAAGAGTTGCCAGGGATCCCGAGAGCCCCAAAACATTCTTAAGACCCCCGAACAACCATCTAAAAAAGGGGGGAGAGGTCAAAACTAAATACCGACCAACCTAAAGTCCCCCCCTCAACAAAGGAGCCGTCGGTCTCGACTTTCGGTCCTCGAACAAGAACACACTTGGTCTCATACCCCCTTCTGCATAGGTAACAGGGCACCGCAACCTTCCCCAGTACCGACCAACCTAGTTCTGTCGGATAGGAAGTGCCTTCCTCCCTCGACAATTCCCATAGCGACAAACCCCCACACAAGTTACAGGGTTAGAACCCCGGCGTCGCTTGTGTTGGACGATCTGGTTATGCCTTTCACCCTCGACATAATTCCATGGGCCCCCCCGGGTCACAGAGCCAAGCTCCAGCACCGGCCCATGTCATCCCAGCCTCGTCCTCCTGACCTACTCACCGTCACCGACCTCCCTCCTCTGATTGAAGACCACCTTTCCTCCTCCCATCCTCCCCTTTTTAAGTCCCCCCCTCCTCCCTTCACCGAGACTAATTACTAGGTAAAACTGAATAGTGTCAAAATTAGATATTCTTCGTATTGCAGATATAACGAAACTATTTTTAGGCTTAGTATCACATCCATTCAGAATTTAGACTAGAGGTTTGATAAAACTCAATTACGAAGATCGACAGACACGCAAGACCCTTGAGAAACTAAACAGATAAGAATCGTTTTTGCTTTTGAATCAGAGCCAAAATTTGGATTTACGAACGTCGAATTATGCAAGATCAGAAAATGAGAATCGTTGTTGAGATGTCCCATAGGACTTATGATCACTGAATATTGGACCACCCGATCCAAAATTCACTTATGAAAACCAATCTCAAAGTCAATCGAAAACGTAAAGAAGTTTCAGAATTAGGATTTTCGATTAGAAATCTTACCCAGCCGAATTGCAAAGCATTAAGATAGCAATCCTAAGAAATTTGAAGGAATGAATCGAAGGATACAATCGTTGAAAAATCGTTTAGCAAATCTTCGAGATAGGAATTGAGAAAATGTTTCCAAACTACACCCGAAATCAATCGAGAAAAGGATTTACGAATTATTTCCAGCTACCCATAGTCCACCGCAATTATGCTAGAAAAACCTTAGAAAAACAAATCAGTCAAAAAAATCGGGGGAAGATACCCAACACCAACGGGCAAGCCAGCGTGTTTCCTACTTCGCCCTATTCAATCAACGCCTCCCTTTCCCCTCGAAACCTCACCTCCCGCTTCATCGGCTCCCCTTTTCTCGGCTCCTCGCATTTCGACTGCATCTTGGTCTTACACAACCATCACCACATCAGGTCGAACGATGAAGTTATCGGACCGTGACAAAAGCTCACCATCTCCAGCACGTCATGTTGTGAGTCCCAACTATTGAACCCGCCAATAGCCCCTCACAGGCAGTTTCAAGAATGAAAGGAACGCTCACCTTATCACGGGCACCGTAGACAAAACCTTGAAGACCAGCATGAGAGGGACTACGCTTGGACGCCTGCCGAAAAAAGGGATCCGAGTGTTTGAACTCATAATTTTCTGGTGGCACAACCGCTGGAAAGAAGAGCCGAGTGGAAAAACCAAACCTCCCCTTATCCACTCCCCTCCTTCTCACAGTATCCCTCCTCCCGGGCTGTAAGGCAACAACACTACCACTCACCCACAACAACACACCTCGACCCTCCACCATCACCTCATACTCACAGATCGTCGCCCCACTTCATCGCACCCTCACCACTCGTTACCCCGCCCCCCCTCTCGCATCCCACGCGCTCACCCGCCGCGCTGCCTCGACCAAACCTCAACCAGAATGCGCGTGCAGCACGCGACCACACCACGGGGGCGCGGCGCTCCCGGCCGCGCTACGCCCCCGTCCGTTGTTCTGTTTTTTTTTCCTCGGTTTCCCAGCTCTTTTTTTGAGGGGGTGAAACTGCTCCTGAGTCACCTTTTTAGTTTGAAATAGGCAAGAAAAGAGAAAGTGGCGCCGATGTCGTCATCTTAGTTTCAGAATGTGCAAATTTAGCGGGGGATTGAAACTAAATTAAAAAAAAAATAAAAAAAAATTGAAACTGTGGCCATTTTTCCACGTGGCAGGAATGCAGATTTAGCAGCGGCTTTTTTTTTTTTTTTTTTTTTTTTT
>BFEA01000470.1:779389-807552 GCA_003427395.1 Chara braunii | reverse complement strand
TCCTCCTCCTTCGCCGTCGTCCTCCTCGTTCTTCCCCATCGCCGCTACCTCCCTCCTCCTCCTTCTCCACCTCTTCTTAGTCCTCCTCGTCGCCCTCTTCTTCTTCGTCGTCGTCCTCCTCGTCCTCCTCCTCCTCCTCGCCCTCTTCGCTTTCCCGCCAATGTCCGTGGCAAACCTTTCCCGCCGAACCACCGCCCAACTAAATATTTTCTAAAAGTCCCTCACCAACTGCCCAAATAAATGCCTTTGCTTTCCCGCCAATGTCCTATCTCTCGCAGGAGAGTTTACTTTCCCGCCAATGTGCCCCGTCATCGCCGATCAATCAATCAATCAATCAATCAATCAATCAATCAATCAATCAATCGATCAATCGATCGATCAATTGATTGATTGATTGATTGATTGATTGATTGATTGATTGATTGATCGGACCAAAAAAAAAAACAAAAAAAACCGCGGCCCCCTCCTCCTCGTCGTCCATCGTCGGGCGCTCCTCCCGTTCCTCCTCCTCCTCCTCCTCTTCATTGATCATGGCCTCCTCCTCCTCCTCCTCCTCTTCGTCGTCCTCCTTCTCCCCCTCCACCTCCTCCTCCTCTTCTTCCTCCTCCTCCTCTTCTTCCTCCTCCTCCGCCATCGTCGGGGCCTCCTCCTCCTTCGCCGTCGTCCTCCTCGCTCTTCTCCATCGCCGCTACCTCCCTCCTCCTCCTCCATCTCTTCCTCGTCCTCCTCCTCGCCCTCTTCTTCTTCTTCGTCGTCGTCCTCCTCCTCCTCCTCGCCCTCTTCTCCTCCACCTCGTTGTCCCGCCAGTCCCAGCTCCACTCTCGTCGTCTCCGCCCCGTCATTGCCCATCAATCAATCAATCAATCAATCAATCAATCAATCAATCAATCAATCGATCAATCGATCAATCGATCGATCCCGTCGAATTGCTTGATTCGATAGGATCTTGACATATCAAGATTCTATCGAATCAAGCGATTCGACGCGATCGTCGATTGATTGATTGATTGATTGATTGATTGATTGATTGATTGATTGATTGATTGATTGATTGATTAATCGGACTAAAAAAAAAAAAAAAAGATCGTGGCCTTCTCCTCCTCCACCTCCTCCTCGTCCACCATCGTCGGACGCTCCTCCACCTCCTCCACCTGTTCTTCGTCCTCCGCTTCTTCCTCATCCCCTTCCCAGTCCTCGTCCTCGAGGACCTCCTCCTTCTCTTCTTCCTCCTCCTCCTCCTCCTCCTCCTCCTCCTCATCCTCCTTCTCCTCCTCCTTCTCCTTCTTCGTCGTCGTCCTCCTCTTGGTCTTCCTCCTCGCCCTTTTCCATCGCCACGGCCTCCTCTCCCCCCCCGCTTCTTTCTTCTTGCTCCTTGTCCCATCTGTCCCTGCCCCCCCGCTAGAAAGCAGTACGAAGAGGAGGACGGCGACGAAGGAGGAGGAGGAGGAGGAGGAGGAGGAGAAGGAGGAGGAGGGGAAGGTGGACGAGGTGGAAGAAGAGGTGGAGGAGGAGGCCACGGCGATGGAGGCGGAGGTGGGAGAGAACTTAGAGGAGGAAGAAGAGGAGGAGGGCGAGGAGTAGGACGATGACTGGGAAGAGGATGAGGAAGAGCATGGRAAGGACAACRAMYAGTAGGGGGGAYATGGATTGGCTGGACGAGGAGGAAGAAGAAGAAGCGGGGGAGGAGGACGCCGTGGCGATGGAGAAGAACGAGGAGGAAGACGGAGAGGAGGACGACGACGAGGAAGGAGGTGGAGGAGAAGGAGGGAGAAGGAGGAGGAGGAAGAAGAGGTGGAGGAGGAGGCCACGACGATGGAGGTGGAGGAGGAGGAGGAGGACGAGGCCACATTCTCCATCACCACGGCCTGCTCCTCATCACACTCCTCCGTTTTTTTTTTTTTTTTTTTTTTTTTTGGTATCCGATCAATCAATTAGTCAATGAGTCAGTCAACCATTCAATCCATCGATCGATCGGTCAATCAATCAACCAATCAACCAATCAATCAATCAATCACTCAATCAATCAACCAATCAATCAATCAACCAATCAATCAATCAATCAATCAATCAATCAATCAATCGAAGATCCCATTGGACAGATTGATTGGATAGATCCTATGGAATCAATCAGTCTAATGGGATCTTCGAATGATCGATTGATTGGTTGCTAATTGATTGATTGATTGTTTGATTGATTGATTGATTGATTGATTGATCGATCGTTTGTTTGATTGAATTATTAGAAGAAGAAAAGGAATGAGGGCCGACGAATGTGACACAGGGCCAACCACTTCGGCCCCTTCCCACTCCTCCTCCTCCTTGCGCTCCTGCTCGTCCTCCTCCTCCTCCATCGTCGGGGCCTCCTCTTCCTGCTCCTCTTATTCCGCGTCCTCCAAGTCATCCTCCTCCTCTTCCTCCTCCTCCATTCGCTGCTGAACAATTTACAAGATGTCTAACTCATTGCCTTTGTTCTATCGGTAATGCAGCTCTCACGCTTGCTGCATGCCTGAGGCGGTAACCGGTGCGCAAGCAAGACATTGTGTTCCGATCCTCGACTGACTCCGTCCTTCAACACGCCACATCCGGATCTCTCATCGTTCATGCGACGTCAGTGTTTCGTGCACGATGGCGGCGGCGAGCAGACGTCGTTTGGGCACCGCATATCCCGCCTTCGTGCCATTGCCCGATTGGAAACAAGCGGACTTGCAGCGTTCACATGCTGTGTGGGAGTGGATCGAAAGGGGTCAGGACCACGTTTTGGTTGGTGGCGGCAACTTCTTGATGCGTTGTCGCCTGTGCGATGTTTCCCGGTTCCAGATCCAGGGCAGTTGAGCACTCCACTAAACAAAAGGCACACTGCCCGTGGCGGACTGGAGAGATCTTGTGGCGATTGCAGCGAGCAGGAGTTATGCTCAGGGACCCGCTTTCACAAAGATTGGCCGCGGAGCATGCTGATGCCTTGGAGGGGACGCTGGCTATGGATGACATGCGCGGAGGTGAGGGTGCTGTCGAGCCGGATGAACCCGCGAGAGATACAGAAGTCCTTGCCACTGAGCAGGGCAGAGGTGCGGACAGCGTGGATCGTGCAAAGGAGCTGCCTGTACAGAGACGTGATGCAGATGATGGACGCGCCCGATTGGAGTCACTTGTCGGTATGGCGGGTGGGGGCGATGGAGGGGGCGGCAGAGCAACTCTTGGCACGCAGGTTGCATCCGCACATGTGGGGTTGAGAGCGAGACAGAGGACCTTGGATCCTTTCCTAGGGAACAAGGTGCAGAAAGATCTGGACCGTCTCTTGGCACTTGCTGAGATTGTGGCAGATAGGTGCGCGATGATGCGTCAGCCTGCCCATGCCGCGACTTATTTGCTGGATCCTCGTAGGCGCGACGTGTCGCTGTTGAGGGACCGGTCGGCCCCTGTTGTGCAGAGCGCACTTGACCACTTCGCTCGCACTTTGGGCGGGGACTGGGGGGCAGAGGAGATGCATAACCTCTGGGAGGCTTTATGGACTTTCCATTCAGACGATCCGCAATACTGGCCGGAGCATGGACCTCACTGGTGGGACCAGTACGCCACTCGGGATGCAGCATCGAGGACCATGCACCCAGCGTTGTGGTGGGACCTTCACGGCGGCCGTTTCCCAAGGTTGCAGGCCATCGCGAAGAAGGTGCTTGGCATGTGGTCGACAACAACTCCTTGCGAGCGCAACTGGGCGACTCACGACTTCATTCACACAAAGAGGCGCAACAACCTCTCCGCTAAGAGTGTTGAGAAACTCGTGTTCATTCATTGGAACATGCAGCTTCTCAGTGCTAGCAGGCGGCCGGAGAGTCGTTATATCGACGTGTGGGCGAATATGGCAGAGGACCCCCCAGAGGAGATCGACGATACAGATGTGATCCCCCCAGATGTGGGCGAGGATGACTGGGAACTGCAGGATCAGGTTAATCGTCGCAAGGACGGCCGTAATCGGATCACGTCTTTATCGGCAGACGATCGTTTGGCAGATACAATGCCCCCATGGCAGGATGCGGTGTGGATGCACCGCGAGATGATGGAGCAGGCGCAGGCAGATCGGGGCAGAGGGAAGGTGGTTGCAGAAAACCAGCAGGATATTTTCGACAAGTGGACGACATTGGACCCTCACACAGACCTCGACTCGTACATTGATGGCAGTTTCCAAGCAGTGAGGACCCTCCGGAGCAGGGTGGGAGGCCACGTCGATGTCGATGGCCTATTGGCGACAGACGATGCGGAGGGGGCAGACGAGGACATCAAGCGCCACCAAGACGACATCCCTGCCTCGACCTTACAGCCACTGGTGGCAGAGACAGGGTCATCAGGCGCCACAACATCACAATGCGGCAATCAGCCCTCGTCCTCCCGTATTGCAGGCCCGACCGTCGCCGACTCCAAAGGTCTGGAGCCACATGATTCTGCCACGTTAGGTTCCCCTGCTTGCGTCGTCGACGTGCGCAGGACTGGCGGATCTTCACAGGGTGCAGTACACCGTGCTGCGGTGCACAGGGCAGGGCAGAGGCATAATGATAGCATGGACGAGAGGGCAGATCAGGCAGTGGAGCACAGGGCACAGCACAGGGAGGGGTGCAGCAGGTGGGAGAGCAGTTCTCAGAGCGTTCGGGGATCAGACAGAGTGTCGTGCAGACGGTGGATCGGAGGGCGGACGTGGTTGCAGAGGAATTGATGGGGCACAGGGCTGATCAGAGGGTGGGTGACAACACAGACCGTATGGCGGTGCAGACTGCAGTACAGCGGGTGGGGGGAGGTTTGGCCACGACAGTGGAACAGAGGGCGGTCCAAAGGGTACATCCATGTGCTCCCCTTGCTGCAGATCATAGGGTGGAGCAGAGGGTGGAGCAGAGGGTGGAGCAGAGGGTGGAAGTTAGGGTGGATGTGAGTGTGGAGCAGCAAGTGGATGAGGGGCGATCAGACATTGTACGCGAGAGAGTGAGTGACAAGATTGACGAGAGTGTCGTTCGAGATGAGGGCGTTGTGATGGCGGAGGACAGGACGAAGGACAGGACGGAGGACAGGAGGGAGGAGACGGGTAGGGTTCCCCCGCAGGAGAGCCGTGCTCGAGACATCACACTCACTAAGGGTTCATTCTACGGGATTCCTTCGCTGCCCCCACGTGCCGCACAATCCTCGCAGGGGGTGGATCTTGGTGTACATTGCATGTCGCCAGCACATCGCATGGCAGCTCAGGAGCAAGCATCTGGAGGAGGTGGGGGAGCTCTCGACAGCGTCTCCAGTAAGGCGATGCAGGGCGGGGGACGCAACTTGTTAATGGCAAGTCGCGCACCCTTGACCAGTGTAGCAGGCATACCGCCATTGCCATCACCTACAGACATCCACTCACCCCACACTTCCATGCCCATTGAGCGCTCTACTCTACCCACGTCACTACGGCCATCATCATCTAGGACTGCTACCATGCCCGACCGCAGTCCGCTGGGCATGCCCCCACTTCCGGCACAACAGTCTTTGGCTATCTGCGATAATGTGAAGACGAGTTGTGCTGGCAGGAAGAAGAGACAAAGGGAGGATGATGTAGGCGGGGAGCCACCTCCTACACGTCGAGGTCGTGGCCGGCCTCGTGACTCAGGCGAAGGCCGAGGCAAGCAACACCAGTCATGGGCACTGAGTGCACTAGGCCACGGCAGGTCAGAGACTGGCGATGTTGCGGAGGGGATTGTTGCAGGAGTTGGTGTTCTTGCAGGTGTCCGTACAAGATCTCGAGCAGGCAGTAGAGAGATGCAGAAAACCTCTACTCGCGTGCTGGACGATGATCCTGATGAGAATGATGATGGCAACACCTCATATGAGATGTCCGGCAACGACTATGAGGAGGAGACACGTATGAGGGGTGAGGATGAGGCAGGAGATGACGACAACTCCGATGGCACCGGCGACATGGCGGACTAGTGGGATGTACTGTGGTAGTGCCCGTCCATCTGCGTCCATTTGTCTTTGGGGGGTGGGGGGCGGTGGAGTATGGGGGACGTGTTCGGAGTCAGGTGGTTGCAAAGTGCGTTTGTGTGAGTGGCTGTGGATCGTTGGTTGCTGCCATGGCAGCACAGAGAGAGAGAGAGAGAGAGAGAGAGAGAGAGAGAGAGAGAGAGAGAGAGAGAGAGAGAGAGAGAGAGAGAGAGAGAGAGACAGAGAGATTCAGTTCGTTGTTGATGTTCACAGTTGAACTATATATGCTGCATTGGTCGTGCTTCTCTCTCATTTGTTTGTCGTGCTTGAAATCGCAACAGCAATGTGCAACCGTGTTCAGCAAATGTGAATGTCGTTGTGTGTGGGTGTTTGTGTGTGTCTGTGTGTGTGTCTGTGTGTGTTTCTGCGTGTGTTTCTGTGTGTATGCCAGTGAGTTAGTTACTCGGTCAGTCGGCCATTTGTGGTGTGTGTCTGTGTGTGTTTCTGCGTGTGTTTCTGTGTGTATGCCAGTGAGTCAGTTACTCGGTCAGTCGGTATGTAAGTCAGTCAGTCTGTCGCTTGGTCACTCACTCTTTCAATCATTCAGGCAATCAATTCAAATGGTCTGTATGAGGTGTGTGTGTGTGTGTGTATGTGGGTGGAATGCAGTGGGTGTAGTACTTGTACCAGCTGCAGCACCTGCTGCGGCGGATGTTGCTGTGACTGCACCTGCTGCGGCCGATGTCGCTGCCACCGCACTTGCTGCGGCGGATGTCGATGCCACTGCACCTGCTGCATCTGCTGCAGCGGATGGTATACAAGCAGCAATTGCTGCACGTACCGCAACCGCTGCATCAACGGTAGTTGCTGCGCCGTGCTCAAGTTGTCGACTGCAGCAGCGGCCTCTCCATTGGAACCCCCCAACCACCCAACTCCACCTCCCCACACAACCCAAACTTCCCAAAGTCTCATGTCCGGGACCAAGTTCGAAGTACACATTCATCACATAGCACCATGCCGTTCAATTGCGAACTTGAGAGAGGTGAGAGGGTAAGAAGAAGAAGAAAAAGTAAGAAAGAAAGAAGAAGATGATGTACACCAGCATTGACAAATGACAAAACTCTTCTTCTTCGCCAAACTCTCTCCTCCTCCTTATCTCCCCCTTCTCAATTCAAACAACAAACAATAATAACAATGTTGAATGGCTGATCCACAATCAATGTCGAAGTCCTCTCTTCGACTGCTGGTGTCACATGAGGTCCTCCATAGCCATGGTCGGCTCTCGTTCCTCTTCACTCGCATAGGCCGAGGCTATGGCGGACTACTATGCCCAACCGTGATGTCCAAAGGACAACATAAAGCAGCTATGGCTGCTACAGCTCAGGCCGCCATGACCACATACCGTACTGCGGCCCTCTTCCCGCCCACTCGAGTGTTTTTCCCTGCTGCAACCCTCGATGTCACGGCCACAGGTAAGTACCGGCCCTACGGGCCCAATGGACGAACAAGTGCCCTTAAGGGTCACACACACACTCAAGCACACAAGCACTCAGACAGACATGCAGACCAGCAAACACGCACACACACAGACTTAGCAAACCCAGCAACATGCGGGAAACCCAGTAAGGCATTCATTCCACGAGCAAAACTCAGAAATCAGTTGTGTGTCTCAGTCCGTCTTTTGGCGGGTCATCACAAAAGCCTGTTTCTATTTTCTTTCCTGTTTTTGCTCAAAATAGCCCCAAAAAAATTTGGGGGCTCCCCTGGGAGTGCGTAGACCCCCCCCCACTTTTTTTTTTTTTTTTTTTTTTTTTAATGGCAAAAAACCTGTTGTCCGATTGTTCGGACAACTACCCCTCCACCGTCTCCCGGAGACGTCTCCCAATCGGACAGCTGGTAACGTAGCTTTTTCTTTGTTTTATTTGATCCCACTTTGTCAAAATATCTGTTTGAATTTGTTGCTTGATAATATCTGTGAAATCTGACCATCTAACCTAGCCCCTTCCCATTCATAAGTGCACCTCTTTCTCCTGATAGCCCATATTACCGCTCTTCTCCCTATATGGAATAGATTATCCACAAATTCTTCATTATTTTCAACCAGATCTGGGTTCGTACTCCAGGACTCAAGGAGGATAGCTTTCCACCCCCATGGCCATTTGACCTGTGGGACTAGTTGTGACCATATACGATCCCACCATCTCCAAAGCCAGATTGAACCCGGACACTGCATAAAAATATGTTATAGTGTTTCAAGAGAAATTCTACTTGGGAAAGCAGATTTACAAAGTTTGCACCATCGTACTGCTAATCCTTTCTGTTCTAAAGATGATTTGTCTATAAGCCAATCATTGGTAGGGAGACACCTATGTTCAATTTGCCATTGTAGAGAAGCTATTTTTGATGGTTTGTCCTTAACAGTTTTGAACCAACGGACTGATCTCGGCTCCTCCTTACTAATATTGAGGTGTGCCATCCACCTTGTTGAGACCTTGTCTTTTAAATTAAACTTGGGTCGCAGCATACTATAGGCTGATTTGACTTTTAGTGAATGGAAATTTCTCTTGAATGATTTGTTATATCTTCCTTTCGTCGACACCGAACCCCATACCCAATTAGCAGGATCAAAATAAAGTTCTGAAATGGTACAATCAGGTTTGTAGGCTACCCAAAAATCCTTAATTTTGATTACCCTTATTCTAAAAATATGTTGATACTGAACCCATCTAGTTTCCTCTTGTCCCTTTGGTATTGCAACGTTTGATGATGATAACAAAAATGTTTGTAAAAGAAATTCCCCATTCTGGTTGTGATCTAGGATTATACCTATTTCTCGGGGATGAGCTTTGAGTGCTACCCAATCATGCAATTTTGAACCCAACCCTTCCAAGGAGAATGCAGTCCTTGGTCTCCTTGTCCCATATGTCCTTTATCCTCATGATGCCATTTTGAACCCAACCCTTCCAAGGAGAATGCATGCAATGGAGAACATAACCCTGAGAGTCTCGAATCCACCTGTTGTCAAAAAGAGGTTGTTGACACACTTCCTCCCACCTTTCTGGTGATAATTTATCAGTAAGAAGAAGTTGTCTCCATGTTTTTAACAAGGAGACCCAAAATGGGTCATTTTTCAAGTCTTGTCTAACAGCTTCCCTGTTTGAGACTGCTGTTGTTGTTGATGTTATCGGCTTAGAGCTGCTCCTGGAAAGAGTCCATGAACGGTTTTCCAACCATGTTAGCGGATCAATTCCTTCAGCCGTAGGGGGTGCTAATCTCTTAATTTGTTCCAGGGCTAAAGGTGCCCATGGAGTCTGAGGGATGAATAACAAATGTTGAAACCATTGTATTGAAAGGGCCTTGGCTTGAGTCAGATGATCAAGAATCCTCAAACCTCCCCCCGACTTTGGTTGAATGATTGACTGCCAGGCTACCCTACTGATGACATTGTTGTACTCATGATTACCCCTCCATAAGAAAGCGGTCAGTTGCCTCTGGAGGGATTTGAGAAAATCTTTATCCAAAGCCCAAATCCCTGACTTGTACCAAATAGATGCTAGAATGACATTATTAATGATCAACGAGCGTCCAAAAATAGAAGTATGTTTATTTTTCCATATTTTCATTTTGCCTGAGCGGGTTGAGAAACCCATTCATTATGATTCTTTGGTTTTCCTTCAGCAGGTAGAGAAATTTCCAGTACTCTTATAAGAGTATTCAGAGACAACCACCTTATCCTAGGAACTTTTGAGGGCCTTCCTCCTTGGTGGTGAATCCACCAGCCCGTTGTTTTACTTCCCCAGTTGACTTTCATGTCTGATAGACGACAAAACTTATCTATCAACTTTTGAATCTCTGCCATATTTTCTTGCGTAGCATCCATTATAAGGGAAAGATCATCTGCAAAAAGAGAGCAAATAGGAATTGCCTCCTCCGGAATGCTAGTAACCTGTATGCGACGAATATCTTTATGTTGACGTAGGTTAGCCGTCAAAGCCTCCATAATAATGACGGAGAGGTAAGGAGCCAGCGGGTCCCCTTGACGTACAGATCTCTCTAGCGGAATGGGAGGGGTCACATTACTATTGATCATGACCCTTGTAGTGGCATTTTGATGCAGGATTCTTACCCATCTTCTGAAGTTAGGTTCAAAATTCTTTTTCTCCAAACACTTTTCCAGAAAAAGTCAATCCACGTGATCATATGCTTTTTCAAAATCAATAAATATAAAGGCCGCATTGTGTTTGGATTGACGAGATATTTTAAGAAGTTCATTTACCAGAAGGATATTATCTTGAATATTCTTGCCTGTTATAAATCCTGTCTGGGATGGGTGAATAATTTCTTGAATTATTGATGACACTCTATCTGCTAATGCCTTGGCTATAAGCTTATATACCACGGTGAGAAGAGTAATAGGTGCATAGTTCCTAATATTTGCCTTGTCTCCTTTCTTATACAAGAGAGTGAGGACTCCCTGACCTACAAATTCACCCATCTCTCCCGAATCTCATACCGCTTGATAATAATCCATTAGATCCTCTGATATAAAATCCCATGTTGATTCCCAAAATTCCTTTGGGAGTCCATCTATGCCTGGGGACTTATCTTCATCCATTAGTAAGAGAGCATTTCAAATTTCATCCTTATCCAGAGGCCTTTCCATTAATGTTTTTTGTTCCTCCGTTAAAGATCGATCTAACGGCAAAATAAATTCTTCTATTTCTATTAACCGCTGCTCTCTAGAAATATGACTATTATGAGAAGTGAAAAGAGATTTAAAAAAAATCCCTAGTTATTTTCGAGCAAGCAACAGTCGATATGACCATCTCTTTACTTGGGTCGTCCGGGTCTGCTAATGCCTCGATGATAGATCTTCCTGTTTTGGCCCTTGCCATAACAAAAAACCTAGCATCCATCGATCCTTCCATATTCTGGACTTTGAGTTTACCCCTAATCCTTAGTCATTGTCATTTGTATTCCATTTGAGTGAGAAGCTGAGATTCTAGACCCTGAAATTCCTCAGCAATTGATTCCAAAACTTCCTGCTCAACTAACTTACTTTCCTTTGACTGCAACTCCTGAATTTTCATGTGAAGATTGGATTCCTTTGAATGTCTCTGTTTAGCCAATAATTTAGAATATTCATTGCATTTACGGCCTAAAAAAGCAAGACCGTTGTTGAACCATATAATGTCATCATTGAGACGTACCCTTTGGTCTCTCCAAAACTTCCAAACATCCCGAAGATAGTCTAGAAAACAATCCATCCTGAGATGAGAAGTGTTGAGATGATAGAACCCCCTTCCTTGGTCTGTTTTTTTCCGAAATGATAAGATTGCAACACACATAGCGTGATCTAGGCCAGGGAACGGACTTTTTGGGAATACCTCAGCCAGCTGAAGAGCACCCTGCATCTCTTCGGCCATCAGGATCAGATCTATTCGAGATTTGGAGTTACAGTTAGCAGAGCCCTTCCTAAAACAAGAAAAGGTTTTGGTCATTGGGTTTAATCTCCTGTAGGAGTCAAAGAGGTTGAGAGACTGACATAAATCTATAGTTATCCTTTCATCCTGTGACATATATGATGGACACGGGGAAGGGGGGCGCCACCTCTCTAAATGGTGATCAGGGGCCGCGTTAAAATCCCCTGCTATAATTAAGGGAATTCCTACAGGTAAACGTGGAATAATATTTCCAAAGAAAGTTTGCCTTTGTCCTACCTCGTTTGACCCATATACACAAAGGATCCCAACGATCTCCAGCTCTATCATTGCTAAAACATATACCCACCTCCCTTGCTCTTGATCTGTCACTGAGTAGGCAATCTCAGCTCTATAGTTGGGGGGGACCCAAATAGCCACCCCAGAACTCCCAAGGTTAATAGCATGAGCTCTGTAAGACTGGTAAGGCCAAATTTGTTTATGAATGTAATTATGCATATCAGAGTCCATCAAATGAGTTTCCTGAATGCAAATCACATCCGGCCATTCCTTACCATCGATACCCTTTAATTGGTCATAGATTGCTTGTCTTTTACTTAATTTAGCAGATGCCAGACCATTAACGTTTAAAGACCTTAGGTCTAAGTCAACCTGTCTTCTAAGCAATTTCCATTTTTTGTCTTTGTTATACAAAGCATCAATTACCTTAATTCTTTTCATTAAAAAATGCCATACTAAGGAACTGCTATGCCAGCCTCAATCCTCTGACCACGTGTTAAGAGGATGATTAGCCCTAAGATACAGTCTGGTATCGAACACAGGGCCTTTGCAAGTGACCTAACCTATTGACCTACACTGTGAAATAGTCTGTAGCTGTGCTCTGCAGGGCTCGAGTAAACCGGACTATGCAAGCCACCCAGCAGTCTCATGACAACCCCGTAGACCAAGAACATTAGGATACCCACCATCGCCTAGTCCCCACATACAACAACCATGGACTACCCCTTGGGTGGTGCGCAGACAGTGTCTGTAATAACTTACCTGCTTCATCCCAAGGCCTTGGGGGTATCTGTCCAGCCGTGCGTCATTCTAACGCCCTGCCAGTGTCCATGCGCAAGGTTGCGGAGTTTTGAACCCGCAACCTCATACCACAATGCGCATTTCCAACCAGTGCTCTAACCACTGAGCTACATCAACTGGACAATTTAGCAGCCGCTTTTTATGCCTTGTTTCGACAACTTCTGAAGTTGCCTATTCCAAATGCTACGTGTGACCCAGGAGCCTTTGCCCCTTTTTTTTCTTTTTTTTACCCGCTAGTACTTGGCCCAGCTATCGGCCGGGGAAAAGAATGGAGTAGAGACATTTCTAGTTGGATGAATTTGGGCGCTCCTGTAGTGGCCCGTATGCTTTCTAAAATTGTGGCTTGTTAACGGGCACAACTTTAGGAAGTACGAGTGGTTTAAGCCCCGGGTGTCGTAGTAGAGACCAAGGACTAGACCTGCGGTGATTGCTGGCAACAGCAGCCAATGGTTGTCCTGACAGGATAGGCCACCTGCCCACCCATCCCCACGCTAATACTCCCAACGCCCTACTATCCTACCTCAGTGTGACCAGCACTCAGGACCATCACCCTACCAGTATGGAGGGCAACCTGGATCGGCAGTGACATGCATATAATACCCCATGGTGGGAAGACAGCTTTAGTGTCACTCTCCAGATCCTTCCCCATTTCCTCTTCACCCCAATAGTGCAGATGAAGGGGTTCGTTTGCATCCAATGGTCTGAAATTGCAAACAAGGAGATTGACACCTGAGCTGTCTTCTGGGTGTGGGGTTGCACAATGAAGCAGGCTGGGGCCGGGGACCAATGGAGAGGTCCCCATCATGTTTCCTGGTCCTTTTGGAACCCCTCCATTCGTCCCCGGCCCCAACCTGCTTCACTCTGCAACCCCACACTGTCAGCCAGAGGACAGCTCATGTATCAATCTCCTTGTTCACAATTTCAGACCCTTGCAGGCAGACGAACCCCCTCATCTGCCTTCATGCACCATAGCCCGCCGTACCCTTTATAGCTGGAGCGGGGTAAGGTCCAAAGTGAGGGAATATATGCTCTGGAGAACAATAATCTCCTGCTGAGTCGACCAGCTCATCCCTTGGCCTTGGGATGATGTGGACCCAGCACAGGGCTGACAACCCACTCACCAGATCGGCAGAGCTGAATGGCTGGTGAGCCCTTCTTTAAAAAAAAAAAAAAAAAAAAAAAAAAAAAAAGTTGAAAAAAGGAGAAAAAACAAGGGAAGGGAAAAAGGGGTTACTTTGTGAGAGTGCCCCTCCAGAGGAATCCAAAAACGGGTTACTTTGTGAGAGTGACCCCAGAGGAATCCAAAAAAGGGGTTACTTTGTGAGAGTGCCCCCAAAAGGAATCCAAAAAAGGGCTTACTTTGTGAGAGTGCCCCCCGGAGGATTTGGAAGACAGGATTGGTGAGTCCAAGGAATTAAATCCTCATTCGGGGCGGGCGCAGCGCTACTGGGAGCGCTGCGCCTGCCCGGGACGAAACGATGGGTGCACTAATGTGCATTGAGACGCGAAGCTGCGATGGCGCTTTCACAAGGGCACGACGAGTCAATATCGTGTGTGGCTATGACGCTTCTTAGAGACTTCCGTGGATGTGAAGACAAGAGGGGCGTGTGGTTGACGTGTGGTTTGAGGAGCGTGTGGTTTGAGTAACCGTGTGGGGGGGGGTCTTTCTGTCTTTTGTGTTTAATCTTTGTCTCCCGCTTCTCTGATTCTTTGTTGTCATGGGTCATTGGATTTGGACTGAAATATCTGTGAAGTTGTGTTGACGGGCTTGACATGGTCATTCACAATGCAACTGCGTTCAGGGAGTAACAGGGAGGTGGGGGCGTCCCACTAATCTTTTCAGGTTGGTGCACTTTGCCGTAGGGCTATACTAGCCCCGATTGTGGGGAGGATGAGTGACTCCTTCTATAGGAAGAGGCAGGGGTTGAGTTTGGTCTGGACAGCAGTTGGGCAGCTGGACAAGGGGACTGTGGGAGCGGAGCGGTGCGTGATGGTCTGCAGTGATTGGTGACTTCAGGTGAAGTTCAAGGCGGCGTCACGTAGCGACGGGAGCACTAAGTGCAACATTTTTCAAAATTTAAGCCCAAATACTGCTCCGATAGATGATTTGATGGTTAGGGATGTCTCATTGATGTTTTGTAAATCGAAACCTGGTCTATTTCTTGATATTTTCTTGGACGGTGAATTGAATGTTGATGATCTCAACATCCGACGGATGATCTGTAAATCTGATTTTTGTCCGATTCTCAATTCACAATTTCTTTTTTTCATAGATTGATGGTCAAAGTTTACAATCGACTACTTTGTTCTGTACTCATATACCCATCTAAATTAGTCTTAAGATTACAACATCTCGTAATTTTTTTGAGCTTTTCTGTATCCTTAGATTTCAAAACCACAGTCGTAAGATTCGTAAGTCTATTTGAACATAAAAATTAATCTCCTAATCTTGTTTTCCAAATTTCAGCCGCATAATTTGATGTTTTGTACTTCTGATGTCATAATCTGCGATTTCAAATAGTAGAATTTTGTTTTTTATCTAAGTTTTAATTTCCGTGAAACAATTTGTGTATATGGATATTGATCTTATAATCGAGTTGAAAACCCTAAATTCATAATTGTCGGAATTTCGCCCTGCAGAGTTTGATATACTTGGATTTGGATGGTTTTTTTTTTTTTGCTCTCCAGCTCGCCCCTCCATGTTGGGGTCGCATAGGTAGGGGTGAGTGTCTTTTGGCTAAGTGGGTTTAGTAGTTAGATGGATATGACACGTACTGCTGGCGAGGGGGCTAGTTGGTAGGACGGAAATATGACACAGCCGCGATGGAGGTGGTGACTCCACCGTGATAAGTCTTGCCGGAGTGGAGATTAGGGGGAAGGTTAAGGTGGTTTGAGTATGTCAAGCACGACCAGTGCACGAAGGGAGCCACATATTTTGAAACCTTGGTTGTGGTGGTGGATTCAGCGGATCGTCCTACGACGGGTTCAAGGTTGGCCGATGCCAGAACGGCGTTGGCCGGAGCTTTTGTTAGGGATTTCAGGGGTTCTAAGCAGTCAAAGGGCTTATGTGACTCTCCTTTTTGACTTAGTAATTGGTGCTTGAGTAGTGTAGCAATTGGTCAACAGTTTATCCATGGTTTTCCTATATTTTCTGAACTCCTCTAATAGTCCTAAAAAACAGAAGGAGATGAATGATGGGATCTACGGCTATGGTGTTGATTGGTGGCTTGACTGGTATTTGCCTTAGTCCTGGGTCCCAGTGGTTTGCGAATAGACAAGGATAGAACAACGCTGGTCGGTGTTGGGGCTTGGTTGCGCTGCCATGTAACTCAAGTTGTCCGTGGGCATGAGACCTGGTAGAGAGATCTGGGGAGTTGTCGAGGGTGGAAGGCACTCTAGTGTTTTTTGGTGAGCTGGTGCCTAGTCAATGCTGGCCGGAGCCGGGGCGGGTCGCTTTGCTCTGTGGCCTAGCAGGTGGGGGTTTCTGGGGTGGGTCGTGCCACTCTACAACCTAGCAGTTGGGGGCAGGAGGCCGGTTCCCAGCACGTGCTGCTCCCCACAAATAGATTGGAGCATGTTTCAAAAAAAAAAAAAAAAAAAAAAAAAAAAAGGCAGCCCCGTTCCCCATTTTCTCTCATTATGGGCCTCGTTAGACACTCCTTGTGGACCCGAAATCCATAAGGAAGTGCTCATTGTGGTCCACCGAACGGGAGCACGGACATCCCTGCCCTCCACCGTCTGGGTGGCACCCCAACGGCTCCAAACGGTCACCGCCCGCGTGAGGCCTCCGTCCATCGAATCGGGCATCGCCGACCAGTGTCATGCGGTCTGCTGCGCTGGCCGATCGTCGACAACGGTCAAAAATTTGAATGCTTGTACGCGCCGGCGCTGCATTCGGCGACGACAATTTTATTTTGGAAGATCGTCGTTTTTGTCGGTTGTCGTCATGCCTTGCACGTCGGAGCACACATCTTCCCTCGCTTTTTCTTCTGTCGATGGAGTTCTTCGCTGGACGGTCGACCACTGACGTGGAGCTGCTGCCCTTTCCATGACCCTTACATGGCCGACCTGCTGTGCAGGCTGCCTCTGCTACTCCTCGTCGTCGTGCTGCTTCTCATCGTTGTCTTCTTCCACGTGTGTTTCGTCGGCCTGCTCCCTATCACGACTCGCAAAAGGAGATCTTCCAAGAACGGCGACATGATGGATTGATGACTAACCAATGGCTGACCGACAACTCCCTGTCCTGCTCCCTGTCCTGCGCTTCATCCACCACCTCGGCGTCACTCGAGGAATCACTCCACAACCCAACGTGTAACACAGCTGAGCAATAGCCTCCGAGGTCGCCACGTAGTCGGGGCCATCGTCTGAAGATTGCATCAATGTCCTCCGTCTACGCGCGCGCAACTGCTCCTTCAGTCGTCCCAGCGCCCTCTCCTGCTGACATAGAAGAACAACGGTAGACACGGCCGCCGCCACGGCCTGCAGCTCAAGAGGTGTCAACACCGCACGTCCACCCTTTCTGCAACGCGCGAGTTTCTGCGCGGTTGCAACGAGGGATCCTAAGCTGGGAAGATTGGGCCAAATACGGGAAATCAGGATCGGTGGAAAATTGCATCAGTACCCTTGGTTCTTCGTCTTTTCGTCGCTTCCTCGGGGCTGGGTGTGTCCTGGGACGGCCGGTTGAGTGAGTGGTCGGATGGATGTCTGGCACGTCGCCATTCGCGCGCGCGAACTAATAAATGTTGACGTCGTGTCTTTCGGTTCGGTTTCGATATTTTGGGCGCGAACATCGCGCGGGAAATTGCTGCGCTCTTTTTAATTTTCTTTTGAAACCTTTTTGAATTTTTGTCGAGCCCTGATGGCTCTCGGAATTTCGGACTTTCCTTCTGGAATTTGTGCTTTTTGCTTTTTCGCATTAGATAGGAATTTAGGAATTTAGGAATTAGGATTTTTCCAGCCGCATGGCGCTTTTTGCTCACGCGCTTCTTCGCGCGGCTGCAACGGAACTCTGATTAATCGGCGCCTATAATCGTTGGTGTAACTGTAATTTTGGGCAGGCGCCATTGTAACAGTATCTTTCTTCTTGCGCTTCGTCTTCCCCGCCCTCCCTCTCTTTCTTTTGCTGAAATTTTGTAAGCCGCGGCTTGCATGCTCGGATCGATGTGTGGAGAAGGGTTACGTCCCCCACGCCGCGGCCGATCATGCAGAACACAGGCGTTCCCTCTCTAATCTTCACTCTAAGTCTTGGTAACTCCGTGTTCTTCGCCCATGCATGCAAGCTATAAATTTCGGCTGCGCAATTAGTCAGCTCTCTTAACCCGTTGTTGGAAGCTCGGGGTTGCGCGATCAGGAAGGGTCGACACACGAGCGAAGTAAGAGGTGAGTAGAGTAGGAGTTGGGCGACCCGACGGGCTGGTGCCGAAGGCGTGGGATTGACGGGTGCGGGAGGACTAAGCGGGGTGACAACTTCGGGGGTTGGTGCGTGACGACGGACTGTCCGCATCGGAGAGAGAGAGAGAGAGTTGAGGATGATGGACGTGGATTTGCGGTTTCTTTGTCTCTTCCACCTCTTCACCTGTGTACATACATTTTGATTACAGCTCCGGGCGGTTTGCCCGTTCTTAATTTCGTTTCGGCTTTCTGAAATCTGGGCTTGGATTTTTGCCCACATTTGTTTTTGCGATGTCCGCTTGTGCTTGCATTATGTGTATGATTGTCGAATGCATGAATGCATGAATGTTATGCCTGCTGGTTTTGTGAAAAATCCCTGCCCTTGCTTTTTGTTTGTGCCAAATCTTTGCTTGCACCAGGTGCAGCGATAGATGGGATAAGAGTCTGGCCCCGATGTAGATTTCGTTTTTTTGATGAGGTTGTGGTATGATCGCATCTTGCATAACCGAGACTTACGAAGCAATTAGGCGCGAAGTCCGGCCCCGCGAGCGCCGTACGAGAACACGTGTAAACGCGATCCGAGTCGCACCCTTGCACGCATTCCCGCGCGTCGACTCGCTCACCCCGAAAGGTATCACGGCGGAACCATCATCCCGTACGAGCATGATGAGGCGCCACTGAGTCGGCCTGTCCTACACGTGTTCGTGCGCGGTGACGATATCCCGACCCGCGCTAACCCATCGGCAATGATACCATGACGCGATCTTGGAACTCAGACTCGTCCTATGACCCGGACTATTTCACCCCTATAATAAACGAGCTCATAGGACCCGATACCCTTGTCACACGGAGAATCGGCTATGTCCGCGGGAATTCCACTGTGCCACCACTAGCGACCCTCGGTGCTCCGATTTCCCTTCCCCCGACCACAGGATTCGTTGAGATCACCACCAGTTTCCCTCCTTTCCGCCTCCTTCTCCCGTACCATCAACTCAGTGTCGTTCCGTGGCCGGCCAGAGCCGCCTATTGGCCCACTACGTTTTGCGTGAGCTGCCGACGCAACGGCGCGCAGAGCACTCAGGAATTCCAAAGGCCCAACCCCGACACGCGGCGGCCCCCGGCGGCCTAACTTTTCAGGACCACCTCCACCACAGAGGAATTTTCCCGTAACCCGTCGTCCACAGTGTCCTGGTCCCATGGGACTGTGAGACCCTTGCGTGCGCACCCCTCGTTCGCCCAATTACATTCATATCCTTAAGACTCCCCCACTTCCCCCCAAAATCCTTGGCACATCCCTTTTCGCACTTCCAGGCCCACACCCCACTCCGATCAGGAAGTCGCGCTGGGCGTGAGGTTGGGCGTCACAACGCCGCCTCCACACAGACAAAAGACGGTGGACCAAGGACCACCAACCCTGCGGCCACTAATTTCCGTATGAAAACAGCCGCGGGCATGCCACAAGGAAACATTCTCGGGGCAGGTCCCCAAGGATGAGTGGAACGACGCTGCAAATTTCCCTTAAGAGCCACAAGGAAATTTCCTTGTGGCTCAAGGAACTCGTATGTCTAACGAGGCCCCATGTGTGTTCAGTCAATCCGCTGGTACTCAGGGTAATGAATGGTGGCAGACGGGTATTCATGCTTCTCAGACAAATCTCAGAAACGGTCGTAAATGGCACCCCCGTTTCCCAACAGGTGATACTCCCCACCAATGGATGGAGTCTTCCTGGGGGTGCTAACAGTGATTGCTCTTACCAAGTGTTATACCGCGTTTGACGCAGAGACGCAGCCATTTGGGTAGCATGTTTTCTGTTCTAGACAGTAAGCCTGGCAAAGGTCTTATGAAGTGGGGGATGGGCAGCCTTCTGGATTTGGTAGGCCGAGGGTCAATCGTTGCGAAAGGCATTCCTCATACCTAGAAGTGCATTCCTCATGTAGGGGCTCGGCGCACCACTGTAGAAAGGCAAAAAAACTTGACAGCTGTCAGAATAAATTTGACAGCCTCCCTTTGACAGTTTGCCCCCCTTTAGCCACACAGCACTGTAGAATGGACGCACTTGTGAATGCAAGATGGAAAAAGACGAACGCGTCTGAGGGTACGACAAGCGTTAGTCCATCCCGACCTCACGCCCACTCACCAAATTTCGAGGAGAAGTCGATGGCGCAGCCGAGGACTGTTGTAAACATGGGAGTAGCAGGCTGGGGATTCAACAACTTTCGAAAGGAGGTGTCGAGAAGCATTCCCTGACAAGTTACGGAATTCCCTCCCGTCTCCAATTTCGACAGGCTGTGTGACCAAGATAAACTATCGAACATCGTGTTTTCAACAGTGGTGTGGCGAGCCCCATAGGCTTGCAGTAGCATGTTTAAACCACCAGTGCTTCCGCAAGTTGCGCCGCATATACGGCCAGCCAAATGAAAAAAACGTGACATTTCCACTTGACTGAATTTGTACTAGCACCCCAGGCTCATGCACCCCGAAAGTCGCAGCTGTATACCACCAGTACCTTTCTCAGTTATTGATGCCGAGCCTACAAATGCCCTGCACGCGCTGACCTGCGGGAACTGCACCCGATCTGCAGGTGGGCGATACCGGACAGGGGTCAGCCGGTAGCATCAGGACCGAGGTTCTTCGATGGGCCAGTCGATGTACCTCCCCTCTGATCCCCTCCCCCTGCGAACATCAGCAGTCAGCGCTGTACCTCTCCTCCGGTCCTCTCCCCTTACGAACATCAGCAGCCACTGCTAAATGCCGCTCGGGGGAACCAATGGGCTATCTCTAGGTGGCGGGCGCTAAGCTTCCGAGGAAGCTACAGGAGACCAGTGGGTATCGAACCCAGGACCCGAATGGATGGACAGGGAGTCCCGGGTAAAGAGCCGAGATTCTTGGATCGCAGGAGAACAAAAAAAGAAAAAGAAACTGAAAAACAAATAGCAAGCTACTGAGGGCTGTACCACCCCACACACGGCCAGGCAAAAGGGTATTTCAAGCTCTAAACTACTAGCACTGTCTAGCAGTGTATCTACCTATGTTGTACAAGAAGATTCATGCTCACTTTGCACATTTGATCAGTAGTGGAGCAAGGCCCTAGATCTCCACGGCTCTCGGGGCAAAGGTAAGTACGTTTTTTCCTTTCTTTCCTTTTCTTAGTAAGCCCTGCCAACAAGGCAGGGCAGTCCGTTCTCTATTTCATTTCACTACTTGGTCGTAGTAAACAACAGAATGCTTCGATACTGTATTTCTGGGAAGATGCAGTAGAAGAGATGAAAAACAAAAGCGGAAACGGCCCAGACCCAAATCGCCCACCCCCAGTTCGCAACGGGAAAAAACTCTATCGCTCAAAAGGGAAACAATGGGCGGCGCCCTAGACTAAATTCCAACGACGTTGACAAGATAACCTGCCCTATAACCGGTCTTAGGGACGACTGCGACCGGACCCTATTTTCTGCTGTTGAAGACCCCAAACGAACCCGTCCTAGCAAAGCTGTACTGCACGACCTACCCAAAACAGAAAGAACATGAAACGACAAAAATGCAACCCACACAAGTGCAGCCTCCTGGCTGCAAACACCGCCTAACACCTACAAGAGAGGTTTAAAAAATAATAATAATAAGGGAAAATTGTTGAAATACCCCTCAAAGTTTGGTTATTTCGTTAGATACCCCTAAAACACAGAGGTATGCGGAAATGCCCTCAACTTTTGCGTATGCCCCTGTCCCGGGCATTGGCAACTTCTCCATATGCCCTTGGCCCCAGGCTAGAGGGGCCGCCACATTTTTTGTGCCATCTGGCATCTGCAGGGGCCAACAGCCATATATACCGGGGCATATAGACAAGTTGCCCAGGGCCTTGTAGGGGTATATGCCAAAGATGACAGGTCCAATTGGCAAGTGGGGTATTTTATCCAGGGGCATTTTGCCATACCCCTGCCTTTTAGGGGTATCTGATGAAATACCCCAACTTTCAGGGGCATTTCAACAGTTTTCCCTAATAATAATTATAAAAGAAAAAGTCTTGCATGTGCTTCCTCCCAACCCTTTGCTTTGAAAAGGATACACCAACGGGCCTAGCTAGGTTGGTACACCAAATACAGACCAGAGTTGGAATCCAGCTGTGATCAGATGAACAGAATAAAATAATTCTGAATTACCTGGGGCTGCTCAGCTCGATGAGGATTACTCAAGGCCATTGCCCTAGCAAAAAAGAGAAAGAAAAAGGAGAAAAAAAGAGGCTGAAAGGGCACAAAAAAAATATGGGCACAATTTCTTTTTTTATATGTCCCCCAATGAGGAGACGACAGCTTTTTGAAAGGTAAAAAAAAAGAGCTGCCTACAGCCTTGGGGAAAGTCCCAGTGCTATCCTTTTTTTTTTTTTTTTTTTTTTTGAAGTCACAGTGCTGTAGGCCCCTTCTACTTGTGAGGCTCCATCTAGTGTTGGGGAGCTGCACCTGCAAGCAGCAAGTTACTCCTTTTTTTTTTTTTTTTGACAATTTTCGTTTTCCAGAGAAAAAGATGTATATTCCAATATAAGCTGGGAAATGGGCCCAGCGCCCCTCACATATTTGCCGCGGCCATACGGGGCTGGACAAGGCACTTTCGGTCGAACCCATCCCCTACTGCAGCTTCACACACAACAGAACGAGCAGAAAAAACACCGAAAACAAAGCCATCTTACAATCTACAGTAGCTGTCAATTCAGCAACGTTACACACTCACCCGTATCCTATTCAATAACCCTAATATAATGTGAAAATCGACCCTTATCTAATGTCGAATTTGTCACTAATTAATCCTTAACTACCTAAGCATCATTCACCAGTGGCCGACATTCAGTTTTCCTGTTGGGAGACCCATAGAGGAAGGACAGAAATGGGGGGCGAACTTACAGTCGCTCCACAACAGTTACCGATCCCCCCTCTTGCAAACCTGACTCCAGTCTGTGTGTTGGAGCACAGTGATAGTTATAGACCGTATTGCCTATCCCTTCCTGCATACCAATTGCCAGTGGACCCGAGAAACTGGGCATGGAAGAATCCGAAATAGAGACATCAACTGATACCAATGCATCAATACTCAACTAAATTGGGCTATCAGCTGGCGACACCAGAGATTGACATCAATTGGAAGGTGGCCAACAGATGGATGACTACAAACTGGATACAAGACTCGCTGGTGCGCATAGTGGAAGCATTGCCACATTTTTGGAAAATATTGATGGATTTGGCAGCTGTGAAGCATGCGAGCCTCTTGTGGCTGATGATGCACCAGGCACTTCCAGTGGCAGCCTGGTGCTCCGGACGAACTTCCAAAGCGGATCCACGATGTGAAATATGGCCGGGGACAAGAGTGGAAGATCTACACCACTTTGCTCTGCTTTGTGAGCTTTCTCAGCCTTTTTGGGCCTGGTGGAGGGGCGGTTCAGTGCCGGTTCCGGAACCCCATACTCGGTGGTGGACAGACCAGTTTGTACTTATGGGGACAGCCTCTCGAAGATCCCAACAGAACGAACGACTTTGTTATGCTGAGGAGACAATCAGAGGAGCTATACTGTGGACTCTCTGGACATTGCGAAACTCAGCGGTGAGAAGGGGGGAACGTCTGACGCCACCGATGGCGATTCTGGCAGATTGGGAATACAAAGTCCAAAAAAAAGGATACTCTGCGAAGTCTCTCAAGCTGTTCACAAGCAGATGGGGGGCATATGCGGGACTGCTGACGGTGACTCAACCCCAGGGAAGCCGCCAGAAGTTAGATTTTCATCATTTTTTCTGTGAATAGCTGTGAATAGCTGTAGTGTGTGCAGATTATGGAGAGTTGTAAGATAAGAAGATAGCTGAAGGAGTAAGAGTTGAGTAAGAGTTCATTCTTTAACTGTGCAGACTGTGCAGACTGTGCAGACAGAGCACAGACAGAGTGCAGATAGATAGATACAGCGTAGATAGAGTGTAGATAGAGTGTAGATAGATGAGATGGTTTAATGACATAGTTTTATAACGGACTGCGAGCCGGCAGTGTGACATGAACATTGGCCTTCTGAGAGCTGGCAAAAGTTACGTGCGGTGGGGTTAAGCCTGGCCGGAGTGCCTGGCTCATCCCTGTGGCTGCGGCTATTGATGTGAGGGACGCTGGGCCCGTTTCCCAGCTCGTATAATCAAATGAGCAGTCTTAAAAAAAAAAAAAAAAAAAAAAAAAAAAAAAAAACTGCATGCCCTAATTTAGTGCAACATCGAGCTTTTTGTAAACCCAGCAGAGGAAGCACATCTAGGAATGACAGGCCTGACGTGGGCTGCGGCAGCACCACAAAAATAACATTTCTTTTTCATCTAACGTTCTGTCCAGCTTGACAGGTAAGTGAATTGTTTGGGCAAAAAAAAAAAAAAAGGAAAAAAAAAAAAAAAAAGCAACAGAAAGAATCTGCCTCAGCGCCTACTCATGCTAGCACTTTCCGGAATGTATGTGTCCACAATCATGGCTCTCAAGGATTGTATCTGACGGCAATTACGGTCATGGCTGAGTCAAGAAAGTGTCCTGGTGCGAATATATGCCGTCAAAATTGAGAAACTGAGGGCATTCCAACAATTTATCTGGCCGCAACAGGGTTCACATTCAATCAAGAACCCCCCAGTCTGAACACGCTCTAAGGGCAAATCACAACTTCCCCTATTCAGTCAAGGACATCCTATAGTGTAACATTCATTACATATAAGGGACGCTGGACCCGGTTTCCAGCAGGTGCTGGTCCCCACCAATAGATGGAGCCTCTCCGAGAATGCTAGTGGTGCCTGCTCTTGATACAGTTTGCAATTTCAGTTCGGCCACCTACCTGGCCAGAAAGGTGGGTTGTATACATTGCCCGAGCTGCAATTCGAAACTGTATCTTGGCCCATAGTGCAATTATAACTCGTTTCTGTGATTCCCGCGTAGTTTCACCAAAAAAGAAACGTCCTAGAGCGAGTATGCTTTGAGGGCACATTTAAATCGGGACGAAGTTGACTGAATATGCAGGCAATTGAGGTTGTGTGCATTAAATTGCCAGTGATTTGGGGCCTTCTGCGGCGCTCTGACAGTTTTTCCGCCCCCATAATTTATGCATTGGACCCATTGCAGGAACGCCTCTACATCCAAAATGTGACCTCAGGGCCGTTTCTCGGAAGCCAAAGTGAGTAGGCCTTTTGTCCCATTCTATGACAGAATGGCACTAATGATACATCTGGGTTATAATATCACATGGAAAAGAACTACGGAAATATTATAAATAAAGGGAGGAGGGGAGAGGAAGAAAAGACAGAATCTGGCTTTTCCCAACCCCTACACAAAATCCAGATAAAAATCTTCTTCCAAAGGAGAGGAGGTGAGCATATGTGTCCTGTGATCCGTGGTTTTCTGTGCATCTCAAGAATCTTTTGGAGCTGTCTGCTTTGTCATTCTCTCTGCTTCTCCTCCCTCACCCAATATCTTCTCAGTGACACGTCACCCATAGTTCTCTCCTCTGCAAGCCCCTCTGTGATCTGGATAGTTTCTTTCCCTTTCCTCACCTCCCCCTTTTGTAATCCTGAATTGTTTTCCTTACAGGCCATGGCCCATTCTATTGAGGTGGAAATGGTTCCGTTCCTTTATTTGTTTCCTGAACAGTGACACTGTTCCTAAAAGGGACAAGCGTGGTAGGTCAGTGGGTTAGAGCTCTGGCGTTGCAATGGGAAGGTTGCAGGTTCAAGTCTGTTAGCTCTCGCTGATGTTCGGTTGGCAGGGCTCTGGTCGCTGCCGATTACAAGTTTGGGGGCGGTGGGCGCCCCAACTGTCTGGGGGCCAGGATTCCTGGTTGCAGCGGGCCTCTATCTGCCCTGGCCTACAGCCAGGGCCTATCGGGCTATTTGCCTTTTCGGCCTGTGGGACCAGGCTGTGGCCTGACCCCACCGGCCATGTGTTGTTCCAGTCCAGTTAGTCCTGCCCGTTACCACCGTCGGTACCAGTCCAGTCCAGTCAGTCTGCTGGGGGTATACCCCAGCTGTTGTCTGTTTTCGATTCATTCTTCATTCCGCACGTTTTGGAGTACGCGCGTGTTGAGTCTGCGCCGGAGCTGCACCGTCCCTTCCAGCTCCATCTCCATGTCCTCCTTCCTCAACCCTCCGTCTCCATCCCGGCAGGTCCCTCACACTGGTATCAGAGCAGGAACGTTCCCTGCTCCCACCTACCACGGCCCGAAACATGGTGTAAGCCCGACAGGGGGGGGTTGCCTGTTTTTGGCTGTTTTCATACGAAAAAAGCGGGGAAAAGTGCAGCGACAACGGAGCTAAAGGTGACGAGAAAAGAGAGAGCGCCACATGCCCACGCTGCCCCACCCCGCGCGCAGGTTATGTCTATCAAGATCCTGGATGCATGTTGCTGCTAAGGTTTGAACCTGGGCAGTTGCCAGCCACAAATGTGCATTCCCAACACCTTACCACACTGGCCAAACTCTATATATGTCCCCAATGTGTGGCACGCTCTCCCCTACACCATCTCATCACCTCTTCTACCTCCACCACTACTTCACCTTCCTCTTACATCTCTCTTCATTCATCTTCTACCATATTTTTCTCCCCTCCCCTTCTCACTCACCATCTTCTACTAATCTCTTCTACTCCTCACTTTTCTCATCACTTTCTCTTTCATTCTCTCACCCTACTCTCCCCCTTCCCTCCCCCAACTACAACCCAATCATCCCCCCCCCTCCCATACTCCAACCTTTTTCTCTTCCTCGCCTATTTCTCTTTTTCTCCATCACTTTTTCATGCCCCCTCACCCCCAACTTTAAATTTTCTGTTTTTTCTTCTTTTGTCTTTTTGTTTTGATTTAAATTTTCTCTTTTTTCTAAAAAGTTTGCATTGTCTTATCTACTTCTTTGAAGTTCTTTCTCATTTTTCTGATTTATTTTATGTTTATTTTTATTTTTATTTTTATTTTTATTTTGAATTTTTCTTCGACACCTCTATATCTGTTTAGGACTTAGTTATTGCAACTCTCCAAATTTTTCTCTTTTCCCCCTACTCTCTCCCATCTTACTTAGTCATATCTTTTGCCGGCACACTTGGACCCCATGGGGATAATGAAATGCTTTCAAAATTTTTGAAAAATCCAACACTTAGTTTCTCTTCACTCTCCTCCACCTCCTCATTTATTTATTTATTATTATTTTTGAAAAATTATCATTTGCGGCATTTTGAAACTTAGTGTGCATCTCTTAGTCTCCCCTTCCTCTTGGCACATTTTTTACCCCATGGGGGTTAGGGAAATTCTGCCGAAAATTCCAAAAAAATAAATATTATTTCTCTCTTCACATTTTGCTTACTTATTTCTTTAATTATTCTTAGTTTTTTTTTTTTTTTTTTGTATCTCAAAATTTTTATGTTTTTATTTTTTTTCTCTTTTTCTTCCATGGTCGCTATTTTCTTTTCTGGATTAGGTCGCCGCTACCCTACCCTAACCGTCCAAACTCCGGTTAGGGTTTTCTTAGGGTTTTTCTAGGGTTCAGGGTTCTCCTACCCCCCCTCCTCTCCCGCTTCCCCCCCATCGGGCACCCCGGACCCGAACCTCCTCCCCCCTCGATCGGATTCGCTCCACCCTCTCACGAGCGACCCGCTAGTCACAGGGCGAGCCGATTCACGACTACCCACTCCGCTCCCGCGGTCCCCTCCCTCTCACCGGTGATCCCCTATCCCCATGCCACAACCCATCTCTTTCCCCACCTCTTTCTCCACCTCCGAAGATGTCTACCCTCATACGTCCACTACCTACGGACGGGGCTAGAACTGAGGAGATTGTCGCGGCGCCCTCCGTCTCTCAGGCGCCTACCCACCTGACGGCCCAGGGTCAGAACCCTGTGGACCCCATGAAACTTCGCGTTATTCTTGCGTCCCTTCTTTTACCTTTGCAAGCGCGACTCGAGACGCTTTCACCCTTGGAGGGGCAAGTCAATGCGCTCTCCCTTGAAGTTCACCGCCTTTAGGGTTCTCCTCATCGCTCTCCTCATTGCTCTTCGACTCCATCCTCTGCCAGCTCACAGTTCGACTTTCCATGACTCCAGACATGAAGACGTGGTGGTTTGTCCTTGTTGCATACTTCAATGAGTATGGGCATAACCAAAGATCAACCAATATAGGATGAGCATTTATGCAGCGGAAGTCTGATAAACGAACTGACTCACATAGACTGACTCAAGTAGACTGACCTACATGGCATCACTCCACACACATACAATCATGAGATGGTGGGGTCTGGGTCATTCATAGACGATACCCAGATCCCGTACACACATACACAGATGAAAGGTGG
>BFEA01000470.1:719998-733936 GCA_003427395.1 Chara braunii | reverse complement strand
AAGGGAGGTGACAACTCCCGTAAGGTGGAGGTAAGTTGTGCCTCGCGTAGGCCCTATCCTGTCGTAGGGGCTCGCGAGAGGTATGGCTGGCGCACTCGGCCGGAGCGGGTTGCGGAAGCTCCATGTATATTCGCGACAAAGGAATTAAATCGATTCCCGGTGACGCGACCGGGAGGGTCCCTCGCTGCCCCGTGCGGTGTCGGACCGATGCGCTCGATAGGTGGCGCCGTTGCCGGGGATAACGGTTGCCTGCCGTTGTCCCTGGTGGAATGACATCTGGGTATTGGAAGTGGGAGAATAGGCAAGTGAGAAGTTTTCGTCAGGACTATATAAGTGATCAGTTGATATCTCGACTATTGATTGGAAGTGTCGTAGACTTGAGGGATCCTTAAAAATCGGGTTTAAGTTCAAGGCAGGTTGTTGATCTAGGTAAAGAGACCACTCCTGCTTTATTGACCGGTCGGGACAGAAGGGTTGATTATGCGATGTGGCTTTGATTGATGTAACTTGATTTTGATTAATGTGGTATGAGTGACTCGAGGGTGATGAGTGTTTTGATTCTGCGTTCACCAACTTTGACTGGCATGATGGTATTTGGGATTGGTAACCCTTCCGAGTCCTTAGTTGGCAGGTCTGGGGGGTGCCTTGTGTGCCTGGTATGGTTAAGGTTAAGCATGACTATTGTGAGAGTTAGCCCTATGAGGTATCTTTTTTTACTGTCATAAGAGTCATCTGAGCGATTGGGAAAACACCGTAGTATGGGTGTATCAGAATAGAGTTGAGGATGAGGGAGATAATATTCCTCTGCCAAGAGATTGAAAGTATATATCCTCTCCTAGGTATCAGGTTAGGGGTTCTCTGTGCGCTTGAAGAGGGGTAGGGATTGTCAGTTTAAATAACGAAAGGCGTATACTGAACGTTTGTCTATGATAGGCAGATCCCAGACAAAGCAAAGGCAACTCAGGATGCCTTATGCACAGGAAGACCCGCGTATGCTCGGGCCAGTTGAGAAAGAGGGAGGGCTCGAGGTGTCTTTACCCAGGCGGGTCAGAGCAGAAGAGTACTTCTCGTTATGGTGTGGCATAGTGATGAACACGGACATCTTTGTCTGGATCGAGTTTGGGTTCGATGACCAGCAGGAATGCGCAATTATAAGGGTGACCATGTATGCCTCAGCCACGTTTTGGGTTGAGCATGGGATAGAGTTGGCGCTTGGGCATGGAAGCCTGCTCGCTAGGCCTCTGAGGGTAGCCGAGGCAGCCGCAGCTAAATGGGCGAGGGAAGTGTCCCGTGATGGGGAAGAGCGAGTTCTAACCCGTGTAGAGGTTAAGTGCGCTGGAGAGTTCGCGTTTCCATCTGCTCCGCTGCGAGTCACCCTGCCTAACTTCCTGATAGAGAAGAGCTTTGGTGGGGCAGCAAGGGTGCGGCAACAGAAGCCGCTATGAGGGTGCGAGACTGGGAATATGGGCGATATACATGTGAACTGATATATGGTTTGTGCTTAGATCCGAAATTCTCACCTCCAGCCAGTGGCTCAGGAACATGGCCAATATAGTCGACGTATATGCCATTTCACATGATCCAAATGAGGAAATTGAAGACTGGGATGGGCTACGGGCAGCATTGGGCCGATAAAAGGGGCCTTTTACCGTCAGATTAAAGTGCTCTCCTTCAAACTTGACTATAGGCCTCTGACTACCTACTGTCGTAGTGATTACTATTGTTTGTCTAGGATTAGCCTTGAGAAACCCTGCCTGTATGCGATGTATATGGTTAGTAGTATTGTGAAGGCAAGTGTACAGATGAGACTAGCATGATAGATTCTATATTTTCAGACGCGCGACTCTCATCGGGCCTCAACCCTAACTGATCGTTGTTTGTTCAACAGGTGATGGGGTCGGAGGAACCCGAGATGGTGGACCCTCAAGAAAGGATTGGGGCCGAGAAGGTTGTTGATTTGCTCAGCATGCGGGACTGGGAGCGAGGCAACATGCCCAGGGTTGAGATGGGTTTCTTCGACGATAACCACGTCTCTAGCTTCCTTAACAAGTTTGAGCGGATAGCGGTCCAGTGTGAGTGGAATGAGGAGCAGATGTTGCAGGAGGTCATAAGGTATATCCATGTTGACCTACAGGAGGATGTCGGTGAAGTGATCAGGAAAGCAGGGTTATCATGGAAGAAGTTTTATAATGGCATGAGGAGTAAGTACCGACTGGGAGAGGAACAATTGACCAGAGAGGACCTCGAGAAGATGGATCGATATGACTACAAGTCAGCAAGGCATTTTGTGGTAGAGTATGAACGCGCTTCCCACAAGGTTTGGGGACTGTCTGAACATGACCAGTGTTTTTTCTTCCTTATGCACTTTACGAGTGAAGAGCAGCGGGACCTGATCCGCGGGACGGGAGGACTTATATGGGACAAGATACGAGAGAATTTTGTGGGAGAAGATTTTGATCAGTACCTTTGCCACATCCTACGCGAAACCAGAAGAAGGAAGGCGTTAAGAGGTTGTGAAAGGGATGAGGTTGGCAAGAGGACAGATGGATTGGCGGCTGGCACCTCTGGAGGCGCGAACGATGAACCTCGGAAGGATGGTAAGGCGAGCGAGCGGAATCATAGGTGGGGTGAAGAGGGAAAACGTAGGTCACCTGCCAGGAAAGAAGAGATGCAAAATAAGGCAAAGAATGTTGTGATCCCTACCTGCGAGAGGACAACTGACATTCCAAGCAGGAAAGGGCAAGAAAGACGAGAAAGCCAGGAAGAAGCAGGGGTAGCCCAACCTCCCGCTGCACCTGATCCTAGGGGAGAAGGTAGTGACAAGAAAATGGTACCAACATCTAGTTAGGAAAGTCGGAAAAGTAGGAGGTGGCGAGAGCAGTGGTCGAGAATTGTGTGTAATTGCTGTGGAAAGACGGGCCATACGCCTCGCAGGTGTAAGGAAGCAAGACGAGCCCGAAGGGAAGAAAAGGAAAGGAATGATAAGGAAAGAGACGCGACTGACCCGATATAGTCTAGGCTCGGCTGAAGGTAGAGGCATTGAGTCCAGACGACTTAGACAATGGGAGTTGGTTGCGGGAGAGGGAAAACAAATTGGAGGGGAACTCTCGCAATTATGGTCCCGTAAAGTAACTTGGGCTGTAGACTGGAGTGAAGTTCAACCATATAGGTGAAGCCAGGAGGCACTGAGTGAGTAGGGGGCTGGTTCGCTTATACATCAGCAGGATTAGAACTCTTTGTACATAGAGACTGAGTTGGACATGTGTGTATTTAGATGTAATCATGACTAGCTTATCCATCTGTACATATGTAGAGTGTAATACTAGACGATTCATTCGTTTCCTCATCTTTGTGTGATTTAAGTGGTTGTATCCAGATATGTGATATGTTGGCGTATACAGTTGGAGTGGTTTTAAGGACATTCTTACGTAAGATCTATTCTACTAGACCTATTGATTGAGGGCAGGGAGGTATGGAGCCTACGTCGAGTCTAGGTCCAGATGATTGTACATATGTGAGAAATGTAAGAGACTTAGGAGGAAACTTCGACGTGGGTGAAGCAGACTCTCTGACCTAGAAGTGTAGTACGTGAGACGTGTATGTATGTTGGATCATAAGAGGCTCAGGGTAGGGTTGGATGAGTGTCTTTCTGAGCCCTTGTGATTGTTTGAAAGGATGATAGCAAGGGCATGACCCAAGCATGGAAACGAGCCTCGTGCATGTATGAATTGCTAAGGGCAAGATATGGATGAGGGTATGGCTTGGAATATGGGTTTGAGTGCGTTGGGAGATCATGCGAGGATGTGATCTTATTAGAAGCATTGATTTGACCCTGATTGTGATACTTGACTCCTTTTTAGGCCTATGTTGCGGGGATATCATCCTAAGGTTCGAAGCAGGGTGATTATGTTTTTAAAGATTAAGTTGCCTCTTAGCCATACCACGCTGAGTTATAGGGGTGTACGCACGTATGCGTTGTATATAGGATATGCATGAAGTTTAAGTGCGTTTGAGTTTAAGTTTCCAAATTTATGGCCTCTGAAAAGGGGATATGTACAACGTTTGGATTCAAGGCCAATTTGAGATTTAGTGTGAGTAAGGGGTAATGGGTTTTGTTTTGTGATTGGATATCTGGATATGTCTTGAATTACCTGGACCCTTTCGATTTGTGGAGAGCAGTTGCGTCCTGACCGAGATTGTTTCAGTCTTAACTCTGGTCAGGGAGGCCGCGAGGCTTTGTGCGATACTGGGGACAGTTTTGAGTTGAGATTATTCAACTCTGTGTATATATACGTAATTCAAGACCATATTTGGTTTGCCTTTTAGTCGAGATATCACACCTCTAAGTATATATTGAGTTGAGGCTTTATCTGGGATTACTCCTTTGTATATGACGACCACGATCACTCTCACAAGTGTGGATTTATCCTGATGCATGATGGTTTTGTGGGGGAGATGTATGAGAGACATCTCATGTGTTTGGTATCCTGTGAATGTGAATGAATGTGAACTGTCTACTCTTCGGTATACTCGTGCGATTTGCCCATGGGTGGGTGATAGGGTCGGGTATAAGGAGAGGGAGAGCAGTCCGTTTTGTGAAAATGTGAGGATTTTTAGAAGATTTATGAGTCTTTGAGACTCGGGTGCTTTACCATGCCAATTGTTGATTGATTAAGTTGTGACAAGGACCCATAAGATGGTCTCTTAGTGATGTTTATTCCTTAATGAGACCCCCTCAGACTTTTGTAAAAATGGGGATGTTTGGTTTTATGATGAGACCCCTCGTGATTTGGAAGAGGGGGTGTTTTGTTCTGTGATGAGACCCCTCGTGATTTTTGAAAGTAGGGGGGTGTTTTGTTTTATGGTGAGATCCCCTTGGATTTTTGGAAAAGAGGATGATTTTGGATTGTTGGAAGAATCACCTTCAAAGACGAGTAAACTGATTTATGGCATGGTAAGTTGTCCGATGAGTGATAAAGTCCGACGGAAATGACCATGTTTGCCTGAAAGATTTTCAATTGGAAGAATTTTATCCTCGGCTAGAATCGGCAAATCCCAATTGTTGGTTCTCAGCTGCCGGTGAGGGTCGTCTTCTGCGGCCGGGAAACCCGCCAGAATCAGAAACCCCTCATGTCTTGGCCTCTGGTTGTGAATCACAAGTGGGTGTTGTGCGCGGTAGAGGGTAAGGGACGAACCGCCAGAATCAGCAATCCAGTTTGCTTAGTCACAAAAAGGGTTAGTAAAGGTGCCCTGCGGCAGGGAGACCCGTCGGCGTCAGGAACCCCTCACTAACCTTACTGGAGGCTGCAAACAGTCTAGTCTGCGGCAGTGACTTCCACGACTGGAAAAGCTTTATGGATTAAGACCCCCTCAGATTTTGGGAAAAAGGGGTTGACATGGTTTTGTTGGAAGACTCATCTTCAAAGTGAAGGTGTTTTAAAAGAGATCCTGGGGAGGTTCATCCTAAAAAGAGAAAGAATAACTAAAGACCCAGTGATATGTTGGTGGTGTACCGGTGGGTAAGTACAGATGGTTGGAGGATTTGCCCCAATTTCTCGATTAATTGGACTGGTCCCTTTTTCGTCAGCATTTGGAGTTTGGATGAATTTATAGCTTTGATCTTGCGAAGCGACGGGGATGTCGCTTAATATGGTCCGGTAAGCTGTGGGCGCGAATACCCTTACAAGGGTATCCGCCCTGGTTTTTGCATGCGACAGAAAATAAGCTTGGGTTGGAATTTAAGTGTTCCGAATGAAGCGCGACTGCGTATGGATGGTTGACTAGAACAGAGAGTGTGTGGGCGCGCGGATCTCAGGCGCGCGTGATCTTCTTTGTTTGTTGATGGCTGAAGAGTCGGCGTAATCGCCGGCCAAAAAATTCTCTTTTAATTAAACAGGGATTGAAAAGATTATGTCTCGTTTCATTGATGTGCTTGCCTGTGACCTATGCGTGCATATGGAGGACGACATCGACAACTGCGGGAGAATTTTTCGAAATATTTTGGTGGGTCTGCGCATCGTGCAGTACCAGTTTATTTTAGGTGTTTATCAGAGTTAGACTAGGCTTGGACTTAGCATTACTGGTTACAGCGGCGGACTTTCATCAGAGAGATTCAAGGATCGAGACTCGGTGGCGACGGAGCGGGAACATCGGAGTAGCGTAAAGGGTCGAAAGGCCGGAGGGGCGGTATATTCTCTAAGTAAATCATTTCTACGTCGCACCATTAATATCTTTTTTTATATGCCCCGACACCCTTTTGGTTCGGACGTGGTGCCGGGTTGAGTAGCCGTTACGACAGTCGAGGACCTTCAGTATGCGCCTCTCTACGCGGGGCCTTCCGGACTCCGTGTGTTCGAGACGCCGACGAAATTCCCCGGCCTTGCCATTTGGAGATACGGACCAATGAGCCCAACGTGCATGCAAGCCGGTGGGTGATTAGTCCGCGAGGCGGGAGAGACCTGGGCGGCGCGGGCCCGCAAGCCTGCCGTGGGAGTTCTTGAGTGCGAGCACACTCGCGGGGGACGGCCCAAGGGCACTGTGAGGGAGCGTACGAAGGTGCTCGGCTACACCCACGAGACTTCTTCCCATACTGACCCTCGAAAATCTTGTACGGGTTATCTGCTATTGTATCTGGGACCAGGTCTCGCTTGGGCTTATGCCGAGGCTGGCAGCAGGCGCGCGCTCTCCCATACACCAAAAAGGTCGGTATAGCTACGGCGGCCACACATAGGTCGTAAGGCTCAACGCTAACCATTTTCGGGGCGGAGTGTTTCGGCGGGGTAGAGTGTTTCGGCAAGTGAGTCGCTACATTCGGGGTAGCGGATTTCGATTTCCGTGGCCACCGCCGGTTGGTTGTGATAAGCGGCGCCTGGAGTACTGTTTGGTTAGCGGACCAGCTCCAGTCACGGCGGGCAAAGACGAAGGAGATGAGGCGGCCAGCAGTACTGTTTGGTTAGCGGACCAGCTCCAGTCGGAGCGGGGAACGACGAAGGAGATGAGGCGGGCAAAGCCACACTGGCGCTATATGAGCAGCAACAGCAGCGAGCGGGGCGCAGAAGAGAGACGGGCAAACGGGAAGGATGGACGGAAAGGACGAACCCGGGCGGAAAAAGGCGCCAGGTAGGCCAACAGCAGGGAGAAGAACGGTCTGAACCGGGACGGAGGGGCGTACCGGGTGCATACAAGGGAGCAGCGGGGTGACGGGGCTAAGGCAGCAATGCACTGCAGCAGGCGGAGCGGCTGGCGCTCACGGAGCGACGGGCACCGAGGGGGAGGAGCGAAGTGGCCAAAGCTGTCAGGCAGTAGGGCCAGGCCACTACGGCTGCTAGGTGCTGCGCGAACTTAAGCGGATGAATCTGGGCGGGGGTAGGCGTGAGGTGCATTCAGAGGTAGAGCTCGAGATGGCCATGGTGGGTAGGAGATGAAAATGTGTGCCCCGCTCATTCCTTAGTGAAATCGAGCGGGGAGAGGGGCGAGACATAGGTTCTTGGGTGGGGCGATCACGATGATGACGTCCGAACGGTGAGTAAGAGAGTGTGGAAGGAGTTAGAATGGAAAGGTGTCGCGCGGAGATGGCCGGGAGTAAAAAACGGAGGGAGTTGGGAAAACGCATATCGGATGCATTTCCGCACGGATTTCGACGGGGCAAAAGTCGAAACCAAGGTTTTAGACTAGGGCGAATTTGAATTTGTAGTTAGAATTAGTAAAGAATCAGTAGAAAAAGAGTTAGTAAGAGAGGTTAGTGCGCAGGGATATGGCGGAGAGTAAGGAAGGCGAAGGGTGAAAATGTGATGAGTCGGTCATTTCTTGACCGTTTTCGACGAACCAAGATCCGTTCCGGGGGTTTTAGGCCGGGGCGAGCATGATTGTGAGGTCAGATTAGGGAGGGAGTAAGTGGAGTTGGAGTTAGTAAGGAGTAGAGGTGCGTGAAGAAAAGATATGGCGGACACGGGAAAGGGGGTATTACCCTCGAATCTAAGTGAACTCGAGCAAGGAAGGAGGGTGAGCCCGAGCTTTGGCTATCGCGACTGTGATGGCATCATTAGATTCTGCGTCAAAAATATCGATTTAGCAGGACAATAATTTGGGGTGGCGCTCGGTGTTTCGGCTTCTGCGATTGAACCTGATTGTGGTAGTGGCCAGGTACGTTCACCATTAAGAACGAGCCATGCGGGTTGAGCCGAAAGTCGAGCTCTGGAGTCATGGTGTGTGCGGGTAGCAGGCGAGATGCTGTATAGGGCCGGTATGCGGGTCCGCTCGGAATCTACTGTAATACTGTCGTAATCTAAATTCTGTGAACCTGGCCGAGAGCTTGGCCAGGCGGGTTGATCAGAGAGAGGACAGGTGGGGTACGTACCTGACCATGTTCAGCAGAAGGTTTATTCAGAGTTTTGTTCACCTGAAGAGGCGTACTAACCACTCACTGGTTTGGAGACTTACCTTTCAGGCCAACGGCCTGGTGCACTCGCAAATCAAGATTGGTTGTTGGAGTAAGAGGTACTTCCACCGGGTTTGCAGAACGGTGTATCGTTCGAAGTGCTATTAGAGGATTCAGCTTCGTTTTGCTCGAAGCAAGGTCCGGCAGCAGGCGAGGCTAGCACAACTAAGCTGCTAAAAGAGGAAGAGAAATACCTGCTGTCGGGCGCTGCACCTTCCCGCGTCTGGGAGGAGGATTGATGATTCTTAAGCATGTACCTTTCCATGTTATAGCGGGAGGAAGTATAGGAGCAGGTAAGTCAACAGGCTTTAGTTGTCGAGCGAGAGGGTGAGACGGGAATCATGATGTGAGCATATGTGCCTGGTCACAGCGGCAGTCTGTACGGTCAGCGTCCGCATATACTTTGATGGGCGCTGCTGTATGTACCTCTGTTCAAGGACTGCAGTCTTACTTAGGAGAAACTGCAGACGGTGTTTCTGAGCAGCAATCGGCGAGTCAGATTGTTCGCCGGTGGGTTGCCCATCCTGCCGACTGGAGTAAGCTGATGGGCGGGTCACAGTGTCGACTGTTCAGGTGTCAGAACCTTGGAAGGGTCTCTGCCTACGGTCGGGTAGAGGGCATAGTTGGTTTTCGTTTAGTTGTTGGGAAGAAGCCGCAGTGCGAGCGATTGTCAAGATTGCCTTGAAGAAACAAGGGGGGGCATTGCTGTGAAGTGAGGGATCGTCAGTGAATCAACGGCAGGCGGCTTGACTACAAATACTAAGGTGTTGTGTATTTTGGCTGCCATTGCGGGGCCCTCGGGCGAGACAAGATAACAAGGCCCTCTCCTGTGAGTTCGAGAGCACCCCTCTTGTATCTTAGCGACTCAAACTTCGTACTTTTGCCCCTCTTACTCTAAGTCTAGTCTGAACCTAAGAGGAAGGTGGCAGGCGGGATTGCAACCCGTAGGACCGCAGCAAGGCCTACGTGGGAGCTTACCCCATCGATTGAGGGAGCTCTGTCGGAACTCAGGAGGAGTTCTGGAGGCACGGAATTAAAACGTAACCATTGCTCTCCTTCTATAAACCCCGTTATAATCCTTATCTGTATTTTCCATTGCATCTCTGACTAAGTATATGATGTGCAACCTTACTTTGACTTTTGTTTGACTTTCAGGACACTAAAACCAAATTAAGTAAAGGAATGTCTGCTCAATTTCAGTTTCAGCCTTATTGATTGTATGAAATCAGATTGCTAAAAGGAATCGCATCTGGGGAAGGCAGGATGGAGGCCGGTTTTGCTCAAGGGTTGACTAGGTTATTAAGGCTGGGAAGTCCCCATAAGTTTGGGGAGACTCAGTGCTTTGTTTATTTTGGTTTGCATGGAGCGTCAGACCCTTCTATAAGTTTAGGGGGTCTGATTGCTCATGGAGGGTCAGGCTGTTCTATAAGCTTAGGTGGCCTGACTACTCTGACTTGCGAGGGTTTGATTGTGTTTGACTTTTAGGAACTCAGGGCGCTTTATAAGTTTAGGTACCGTGAGTTGCCTTGCTTCTTGGGTTTTCTTAAGTTTCATTGTTTCTGAACGAGGGGGCCGAGTTGTTTTGTAAGTTCAGGTGACTCACTCTCTTCCTGCTTTTGTTTCAAGAAAAAGAACCTGGCAAAGGGGCAGACTCTTCTGTAAGTTCAGGGGTTCTGAATCGATGCCACACACATGATGATTAAGAGAGAAATGAAATGGACAGAGAGTTAGATCCTTCTGTAAGTTCAGGGGGTCTAGCTCAAAGTCTCGCACATGCTGGAACGCAATGGTTATAATTTGGCTATACTTTACTACTATTTTATCTAAGAACGAGCTAATTAGACTGCTCTATAACTTTAGGTGGTCTGACTATAGTCTATCACGACTTGAAGAGAATATAACTAAGAATAAAATTGATGGTAAGATGGGGCAGACTGAACTTAAGTTAGTTCAGTCATATGCAGCCTTAGAAGAGAAAGGGGAAGACATATATATACAATTGGATATTTTAAACTGTTCAGGGCGATTAGAATGGTCTAGTCATATACCCAAAGAAGAGAGAAGTAGTTGTGCCCTCTGTTTTGTGTATACTCTTTGGCTAAGTTAGGCACATTCCATAAGTTTTGGTGGTCTGACTTTATGCTTTATGTAAGCTGGTTATAAAGGGTCAAATCCTTGAAAGATCATGAACTATTGTTGACTGGATAAACTCGGGATGGTGAGAGTACTTACCTTTGTGGTTTGGCCTGCATGTGGCTGAGTGAGGTTACGACTTGGTGTGAGTTTCAGTTTGATAAGTAGTTGCTTTAGTCGCTCGCCACGTGCAAAAGGTCTAGGAGTTAGTTTCAATTCTTGCATTTGCTAAGCTAGGTTTTTTTACTTAGGTCAATTCTTGCATTTTCTGGGATCATTTTTTTGTACTTGGCTTTGTATAAATCTTGGCAAGCTACTTTCTCTACGGGAAGCGCTGCCGAAATTTCTACAAATCCAAGGAGTTAATCAATTTTTGACTTGTCAAAGTTCAACTTGTCTTTTCTTTATATCTGACCTAGTAAAAATATGGAAAGTCTCATTTTCTAAAGGGAGTGTTGCCCAAATTTTTGCTAGTTCGGGGAGTTAGACAAAATTGGACTTTGAGAAGTCAAAGCTATTCTCGAATTCTGAACTTAGCTTTGTATAAATTTTGGGAAAATACTTTTTTAGAGGGAATGCTGCCGAAATTTCTGCAAAACTAAGGAGTTAGTTAAATCTTGTCTAAGTTGAACTCAAGTTGTCTTTTGAGTTCATATCTGACTTAGTATAAATCAGGGAAGTCTCCCTTTCTAAAAGGAGTACTGCCCAAATTTTTACTAATTAAGGGAGTTAGACAAAATTTGACTTTCCAGTGTTAAAGATGATTTCTGCGTTCATATTTGGACTTATTTAAAAAAAGACACTTTTCCTATGGGAAGCGCTGCCGAAATTTTCTTAGTTTAGAAGAGATAAATTTTATTTTGACAGGTGGCGATTCTGGTAGTCCACTCCAAATAGGCGAGATTTTGCCATGAGTCTACCTTTTCTTTGGGCACTTGCTAGAGGTAGGCTTAGATATAGTTAACTAGGATAACTGGGGTGAGATCATGATAAGGAGATTGTTCTTCATGGACTTAAAGGTTTAGACTGGGGCATTGACCTGTCATGTGTTAAAGGTCCTCTTGATCGTTTGGTTCAAGTTCAAGGCTAGATTCAACTTGATCCTACAAGGATCACATTATGTTATCACTGATAACAGGTCGGTTGCCGATTCGTCGGTTTACGACTCAACTCCGATTCACTCCTGTCACTCAACCTAAAGGCTTTGGCCTTGTGATTGAACTGTTTTGTTGTGTTTTCACCCGGACTTTTTTGAATAGTTATCCAACAAAAGTATCGAGTATTTATTTAAGAGTTGCATGAGTGAGGCTTGTATGGCTAAAGCGAGGGGTATGAGTACAAGGAATGGTTGAAGTTGACCCCATATAGTGCGTGGACTTTTGTTGAATCTTTGATGTGATTGCATGTATGTTTGTGGTTCATGCTCTGGATGTGACTGCCTACGATTACATACATATATAACTGAGAGGAGTCCCACTGTGGCTGTGAGAAGCGATCGTCCTATATAAACAAGCCTTATGTATATATTTATATGCGCCTCGGGTATGCGCGCGGCTTACTGTGATCGTGCGCAGAGGCTAGCCAGGTTATGGCTTGAGAGAAAAGGGGAGATCCCCTTTTATCCTTTGCTTCTTAAAAATTTTCATAGTCGAACGTTGGTCCTGGGCCGGGATTCAAGGTCCTTGTTCAGGACATCCCAAGCCCTAGACTCTGCAGGGAAGGAATCTGCCCCCGTGCTGAGCCTATTTGCCCCACTCTGCACAAAGTGCAGAAGAGGGTGTGTGGTCTTCAACCATGCTTGGCGGTTGTCCAACGTCGAGAGATTAACCCCCAAGGCGCGTGTCAGCCAACACTTGAGTGTCGAACGCGAACCTCGAGATTAACGAAGATCACCTGAGTATGGGTACTACATAGTATGCCATCACAACGACTTCTTGCGTACGCTTGCATTGCGAGTCGATATGAGTTAGCCCTGCGTCCGCGCGGTTTTATATTAAGTTTCGAGCGCGACGCATACTTGATTTCCGCATCGGAAAAGTTATGGGATGGCTACTGAAGGGACTAAAAGTGTTGTCGCGTTGTTTGATGTGTGTGTGTGTGTGTGCGTATTATTTTTGTGTTCGTAAGGTGGTGTGCGCGTGGTGTGTGGGATACGTCCTGGTCGATCGACGACAAGTAGCGCTTGGGACCTCAGCCCCCCAAAATGTCGGTTCGCGTGCGGGTCCGACAAAGGCGTATTACCTCGCGTACCCCCTATGCTATAGCGAACGAGAAACGCCCTCGGTTGGTCCACCTCTACGATTGCAATTGATTAGACGGGTAGCTTGGCCGGGATATGCCCACCGAAGGGAGGTGACAACTCCCGTAAGGTGGAGGTAATTTGTGTCTCGCGTAGGCCCTATCCTGTCGTAGGGGCTCGCGAGAGGTATGGCTGGCGCACTCGGCCGGAGCGCCGGAGCGTCTTGCGGAAGCTCCATGTATATTCGCGACAATGGATTTAAATTGACTCCTGCGTGACGCGGCCGGGAGGGTCCCGCGTTGCCCCATGCGGTGCCGGACCAATGCGCTCGACAGCGGCCAGGGGCTGCACAGAGGATTCTACTACGGATGGGGTGCCCATGCCGAAGGGTGCGAAGACATACTCCACCCTGACTGGCGTTTTGGGACGTTCTGCTGCACAGGATGCGGAGAGAGAGATTGGGCGTCAGGAGGCAGAGAGGATGACATCTGCAGGAGTTGCTTGTCATGCCCCGGCTGCACCACAACCTTCACGGGAGAGAGACGAGACGACGTCGACAGTGCTGCACATGCGACGAGCGGACATCGTCGACGATGATGACACAGAAGATGGGCAGCGTGGTGACTAGGACTGGGACTTTGCTGCGGCAGCCGTGATGTTCTGTATGTCTTTTTTTATTTCTTGTTTTATAGATTTTGTTACTTTTGTTTTTCTTTTCCTTGTTGTTTTTAGAGCTTTTATTATTTTACAAGTTTTTTTATGTTTCGCTTTTTGTTTTGGTTTTGTTCATGGTATCGACGGTGGTGTTAGACTCCGTACTTGCACGATGATGTTCATTTCTGTAGAACTTTTGTACTTAACGTTTTTCCTTTCTAGCGGTTTTGTCTTTGGATATTTCGGTTGTCTATTGTCTACAACTCTCGGATGTGTTTCGCTGATTGCAACTCCTCGTAGTTTGTGGGAATGTGCAATTTTGACGGGGTTATTTGGGTAAGTTGGGTTTGCTCACGGGTGTGCAAGAATGTGGGGGGTGGAGGGGTAACTTCGGTTTACTGAGGGGTATGCGGGAATGTGGGGGGAGGGGTTACTTGGGTTTAACGAGGGCATTGGCGGGTGAGCGGGAATGTGG
>BFEA01000470.1:689369-712309 GCA_003427395.1 Chara braunii | reverse complement strand
ACGTACAGCTGTACGGCCGTACGTACTCCCCGTATCCGTACGGGGGGCAACATGCCAGACTGAGGAGATCAACAGAACAACCACGAGCAACAGCCGCAAGCAACCAACGCAGTATCAAGCCCCGGCATACAACACCATGGACAACCCTTGGGTGGTGCGCAGGCAATGTCTGTATAAGCTTACCGTGCGTCAGCCCAAGGGAGTGTGTGTCCAGCCGTGCGTCATTCTAACGCCCTGCCGGTGTCCATGCGCAAGGATGCAATTGAGTTTTCAACCCGCAACCTCATACCACAATGCGCATTTCCAACCGGTGCTCTAACCACTGAGCTACATAGTTTATAATCCGGAAGTTCATAGCCATAGTTTATAATCCGAAAGTTCATAGCCATAGTTTATAATCCGGAAGTTCATAGCCTTTTGAATCATCCTGAATCTCCTGAATCATCTGGAATTATCTGGAATCATCCTCATATCACCCTGAACCATTATCAAGCATTGCATTCCTATTATAAGGGACGCCAGGCCCGGTTCTCAGCATGTGCTGCTCCCCATGAATAGATCGGAGCTTTTTAAAAAAAAAAAAAAAACAAGATCACTTTCAGCAAGCATGTGCGCCGGGAAGGAGTTTACCATTACCTTTCTCCCACCCTGATCCGCAACCTTGTTTTCTGAAGGGAGAGAGAAGAGTGAGAGGAAGAGGTCACGTGTGCCAGGGGGATTCGCCACTCAGACAATGGGGGCCCTTCCTTCCTCTGTTTCTGATGTGACTCGTCGTCGCAGACGGGAGCAACCAGTGCCCGCAAGCCCTTTCTATTTGAGGGCATTCGATCTACTTATACGTTTTTGAAATGCATCTAACCGCAATTATGGGCCGTCGTGGATGTATCTGGACACAATCACATTCAGAGCTTGGTATGCCTTTTTCTTTTTTGAGGGAAGTACGTTTATGTCACATGGGAGTTTGTAAAGGGCAAAAATAACAATGAGTAGGCAACTTCGCCATGGCCTGAGTTTGAAAAGGCAGTTGTAACTCAGGCCGGCAGTGGTGTCAGGGTGGCGGTTTCGTTAAGGCGGTTGTGGCATGTTTGGTACCGGTCTGTTACCGGGTACCGGCCTGTCCCAACTTTTTTTTTCCAGCGTCAGGTGTTTTTTTTTTTCCGCCCCCCCACGTCTCTTTTAACGTTTTTTCTTTTTTTTTTCGTCAGTTTTTTTTTTTGTCGTGGCCGAGGCCCAGCCACGGGCGTGGCCAAGACATCGCGGGCGTGGCCTAGACATCTCGGTCGTGGCCCAGCCATTGGTGTGGCCTAGACATCGCTGCTGTGGCCCAGCCACGGGTTTGGCATAGATATCTCGGCCGTCGCCCAGCCACTGTCGTGAAAAAAAAAAGGGGGTAACTTCAGTAGCATCACAAAAACGAGTTATAATTGCACTATGGGGCAAGATACATTGATGGTTTTTTTTTACTGAGTCGTTTTTGAATTCTGCTTAATCATGAAAGTTGTCATAGACATGTCTGAAGTAGCCCCAATTCTTCAAGCCAAGGCCGGGTAATGGCCCCAGTATCTCAATTTCTAAATTTGCATCCTCGGGCCAATTAGATCATTCTCATGAAATTTTCTGATGGAGTTTTCTGAACGTACTCGTTATGGGGCGCTGGGCCCGGTTCCCAGTTTGTGCCAATTTGTGAAGATATGGTTGTATCTATGGGACGCTGGACCCGGTTGCCAGCAGGTGTTTCTCCCCACCAATAGATGGAGCTTGTTTTTGTAAAAAAAAAAAAAAAAAAAAAGTTAGCACTTGCACTTTGGGCACCTTACCTGGCCAGAAAGCTGGGTTGTATATGCAATCAGACTCGCCTCCGGTTCAAGTCCGGTCGTAGGCTCCGTCTTAAATTAAAAAAGAGATATATATATGGCTAAAACCAAACAAATAAAAAAWTTGACTTTCAATTWCGGACCTCAACACCCAGCTGCTCATGGTGTTTTAAGATTAGTTTTGGAAATGAATGGAGAAGTGGTGGAACGTGCAGAACCACATATTGGTTTACTTCATAGAGGTACGGAAAAATTAATTGAATATAAAATCTATATATATATATATATATATATATATTATATATATATATATATATATAATTGTGAAGTACCATTACGAGCTCAATATATACGAGTGTTATTTTGTGAGATTACCCAGATCTTAAATCATCTACTTGCATTAACCACCCATGCTATGGATGTAGGAGCATTAACCCCTTTTCTTTGGGCTTTTGAAGAACGAGAAAAATTGTTAGAATTTTATGAAAGAGTTTCGAGAGCAAGAATGCATGCGATCTTGGTTGGGGAGAAGACGAAAGGTGGAACCGGAGAGATAGCTAGTACGTCAGCACATATAAGGGTTTGTGGTGCATTGACGGGGATGACTCCGGTGATGACAGGATCCATGTGGTAGACATAAAATGACATTAAAGTTAGCGTTAATGGTTGCGGTGGTAATGAATCCTCAGAGAGTAGGGTGGTTCCATGTATTTAAAAAAGATTAAGGAGTGTCATCATTGAAGAGTTGAAGGACTTGCACAAAAAAGTAGGAGATAATAAGGATAGGAACCACAAAGAAAGATGCAATTATGAGTAGTATTAGGACCATTAGGATTCTCATGGGAAAACACTGAGTGAGAAGAGGATTGAGTGGGAAGGTGTGAAAAAAGCGTAGGCTGAGGGAAAAAGGAATGAGCACAAGTTTGAGTAGGAGACTTTCAATAAATGAGGTATCCATTGAATTCCTGCAAACAAGGAAGGACGTTCAAATATCATTTGGAGATCAATGTTTGATTGATTTGAGGGAAATAAAAGGAGAAGGGGATGATTGGGTTTTGCCATTAGTCTTCATACCCCCTGTTTTTTTTTTTTTTCTTCTTTTTTTTCAATGATCAGTTTGAGTTTTTTATGGTTGTGCAAACTCATCCTACAGGAGAGTTTTCCTTTTTCATTCCCGTTTTGATTTTTTTTTTTTTTTTTTGGTAGATATTAATTGACTTGAGTAATATGTTCTTCCTCCTTCTTCCTCATTCTTTCGATTGTTTCTTTCTTTCCCTCCTTCTCTCCTTCTCTTTTTTTTTTTTTTTTGTTGAAAATTGATTAGAGTTGTTTTGTGAGGAGAGTTTTCGGGATGGTAAGATGGTGTGCAATAAGGTTATGGACAAGGTATGGGTTTTTTGTTAAATGAGTGTTGGCTGTCCCTTTTTTTTTTTTTTTAATGCGGAAAGTGAGAAAATAGGAAGTGGAGAAAACTTATATAAGGCATTGATGGACAGAACATTTACCGATAATTCTGAAGTTGGCATATTGAGGCTTCCTTTGTCGTGGCTTTGTGATTGCTGGGTGGTGTTTTTAAAATGATGGTGTTTGTTCTTCTCCTTTCTCCTTTTTTTTTTTTTTTTTCCTGAGTAAAAGGAGATGAGTTGTGGTAATGGTTGCAGAAGAAGGAGTAGGTGCACTGGTTTATTTTATGCGCGGAATCGTTTCCCGCCCCCCCCCCCCCCCCTTTTTTTTTTTTTTAATAATTGCTGCTAGTTTACTCATTAGTGATACCGTATGCATCCGCCCCATCGCTTTAACCCTTCCTTCTTTTGTCTTCCTCCCTACCTCCTATCCTCCCCTTTCCTCCCCTTTTTTCCTTCTTCTTTTTTCTTCGATCCCTTTTTTCTTTCTCTCTTTCTCTCTTCTTTTTCCTTTTTTTTTTTTTTTTTTTAACAGGAAAGTAACGTCCTTCGGAGGAGCCAATATAGATATCAATGGCATTATATGTCCAGCGAAGTGACGGTCGTTTTGTCAACAGCTTGAGATGAATAATTATTCATTAAAGTGGTGAACAAATGTGAAACGAAAAATTGAATTAGGCAGAAGTGGTAAATGGGGAGGTAGATTGAAAAAATCAATTGATTGATTAATCGATCGACAGGTCGGACAATTGGTTGATGATCCGGTTTATGTTGCGAAAGTGTGATCAATCAATCGATTGGTCGATTACAGGGTCAAAAGATCTGAAGCTAAGGTTGAATGCGTTGTAAGGCTGATCAATCAAACGGTTCAAGTTGACTAGGCGATGATTACAGGAAGTAGTTGCTCGGACGTCGTTATGGGTGGGTAGAATGTGGTGTGTCTAACTGAGTGCGTGGTCAGGTGGAAGTTCGACCAATGTCGGAAACGGTTTGCTGAACATGCTATTCTGTAGAAACACTTGCACAGAGAGTGATAGACGTGAGAGTACATCATAAGGTGGGAGAGAAGGGATAGACTTGCAGTTTTGTTGATCAAATGGTTCAACTTGATTAATCGATTGATCGATTATCAGTTGATGTAATGATCGACTATCGATTAATTAGTGGAACGATCAATTAATTGATTGACCGTTCATTGATTGATCGACTATTTAAACGATTATTCGGTGTATTAATTGATTGATTAACCGATTAATCGATTGATTGGCCGATCGACTGATTAATGGGTTGATCCGTCGATTGTTTGATTAATTGATTAATCGGACGATCATTTAATCGACAGATCAGTCGATCTAACATTAGATGCATTGTAGGGATGATCGATCAAATGGTTGACTAGACGATGGTTATAGGAAGTAGTTATCAGACGTCGTCATTGGAGGGTCGAATGAGGTATGCCTTACTGAGTGAAAGGTCATGTGGAAGTTCGACGATTGTCAGAAGCGACTGGTTGATTGATCGATTATCTGTTGATGTAATGATCGATTATCAAACAATTACTGGAACGATCAATTTATTGATTGACTGTTAATTGATTGATCAACTGATTAGACGATTGTTCGGTGTATTTATTGATTGATTAGCCAATTAGTCGATTGATTGACCGATAATCGATTGATTGGCCGATTAACTGATTAATGGGTTGATCGGTCGATTGACCGGTTAATCTATTGATCGGTCGATCGACTGATTAATCGGTTGACCGGTCGATCGTCTGATCAATCGATTGATCGGCCGTTCCATTGATTAGTCGATTGGTCAAGCGATTAAATGATTGATTGGTCGATTAATCGACTAAGCGATTTATCGGCCGATAATCGAATGATTGATCGACTAAAGGTCAGGTAGATGTCAACGTTTGTCGGAAGCCACTTGTTGAACATGATATTTTGTAAGAACACTTGCGCAAAAACTGATAGATGCGGAGTACATCATTGAACTGCCTTAGGGTGGGGAAGAAGAGATGAGTTGATCGACAGATTAATCAATTGATCGATTATCACTTGATCAGATGATCAATTAGTAGTCGATTGATCGATTGATTAAAAGGTTGATTAATCAATTGCTTCGGCTTGTAAGACGATTGATCAACCGATTAATTAATTAATCAGCCAATTAATTAAATGATCGGCTGATCAATCGATTGATTGGTCAAATAATAAACCAATCAGTTGACAAAAAAGTTGATTGATAATAGATTGGTAGTGATAAGTAATCATCCTCATGATTTTTCTTATCATTTCTCCCTCCCTTTTTTTCTTTTTTTTACGTGTGCGATCGATTGATGATGTTGAAGATTGACTGCCGAAAAAATTTATTCTATTGAGAATTCAGGGAATTATTGCTAGGCGTTATGTAAAGTTTTGAAAGTACAGGGATTGTCGCACAAAAGCGAAATAAAATGAAATATATATACTTCCTTTATTTTTTTTTTTTATTTTTTTTTTTAGGTGGTTTTGATCAGTACTTCCGAATACAAGGGTACCTATGCGGGTGCAAGTTCGATGGCAACTGAACTTGTTTCCCCCCTCTTTTTTTTTAATACATTTGACTGCTGGACAAATTTACTGAGAATAACCCGGGATTGACTATTAGTCGTTTGCAAATACTAAGATCGGGACGTAGAAGTGATAAGAGAATGAATTTTATTCATCTTTTTTCTTCTTTCTTCCCTCCTCCTTTTTTTTTTTTTTTAATGATCCCTAATCAATACTTGCATATAATGGACTGCCTTTAAAATGGATGGCGTAGCTTCTCGTTCTTTTCTCCCCCCCCCTCCCTTTTTTTTTTATAAATAATGAGTATGAGAGAAAAAGTGATTTGGGGGTTGATAACCCTTCCCAAAGTTTCCCCCCTTTCTTTTTCAGTTCCTCCTTCCCTCCGCCCCCCCTTTCTTTTTTTAACTTGTAAGGTTTGCTTAAAGAAAAGAGGTTGGGGTAAGCAGTGAGGAGTGTGATTTGAGCAAGTCATAAAATCTAGAGATACTGCTTTTACGAGGCGATATGGATGCGTGGTTGCATGCTTAAAACTTCTTTGGTGATGATTGAGATATTTCTGTGGTTTGTTGTCGTTAAATCAACTGGATAGATAATCGGTTGGTCTAAGCCTCTAAGGTACTCCTACCTGGTTGAGTAACCGGTTGATCGGATGAACGTAAAGTATGAGAATCACTGTTTCTGAAATGCAATGGATAAAGGCAAAGGGAGAAAGGAAGAATAAGCGGGTCAATCCAAGTGGCGGATTGAAGTGATGTGGTTGGTTTGATCTTTACGAAGTGGTTAGCCAATTAGATGAGCAAAGTCGTCTATCTTGATTGAGTAACCGTTTGGTTAGGTTGGTACGAAAACAAGTTTACGAATAGTTGATTTTCGTCTCTCCGCTCCCCCATTTTTTTATTATTATTATTTTTTAAGAAACAAATTAGGGGTTTGGAAGGGGAAGAGGAATATTGATAAGTTGAAAGGAGAAAAGCAAAAGATTAAACATGAAATTTTTCAAAGTTTGCAAACAAATCCTTTTTTCTTTTTTTCCTTTTTTTTGATAGCCTCCTTAACTGGGAAAATACTACCACTCTTTGAATGGCGATTTGGAGTGATGTGGTTGGTTTGATCTTTACCAGTCGGTTAATCAATCAGATGATAAAGTAGTCAATCTTGATTGAGTAACCGCTTGATGAGGTTGGTGTGTACTCAAGCTCGGAATGACTGATTTTCATCTGATGTATATATATATATATATATATATATATATATATATATAGGGTTGCCAGGCCGAACGTACGGAGGCCCTTAACCTGACCCCCGAATGTTCGGGCGTTCGGGTCCCCTTACGGGGCCCGAACTTGAAGGGGTTTGGACCCCGCAAAAAAATATTTTGGCACCTAAATGTCATTATGTTTTTTTGAATTTTCTTTTGTGAGTTCTTTGTGATGTACGGTATCTCCCTCTCAATTTTGAAGCCATTCTGTTCAGCCACAAAAAAAATAAAAAATCCTTAAAGATGGTGGTGTCAAAACTTGCTTGCCCACTTACTAATTTGTTTTTTTTCTCTTTTGACTTTTTGTTTTTCCTTTATTTCGGGGTATGAAAAATATTATTATTTTTTCAAACTTCATTTGTAGATTCTCTATTATGTAAGATACACACATATCAATTTTCATGACATTTGTCACAGCCAAAAAATAATGAAAAATCACCAAAGATGGCGGTGTCAAAAACGTGCTCGCCCACTCAATAATTTCATTCTCATTTTGTTTTTTCTAATTTTCATTATTATTATTTACTTTTATTATTTCATTTTTATTTCAAATTTGGTAACGAATTTGGATGTAACGTTCGGGCAACTGTTGTTTAGTTTATTCTTCTGCATAACATATATTTGTTTCAGATTTTTTGGATTTTTTTTTATTTTATTTTTTTTTTTTGGTCCGCGTTCGGCCGAACGACCGAACACGTCGAGAGGGGGTGCCGAACGTTCGGGCGTTCGGCCCGTCCCGAACGCTGGCAACCTTGTATATATTTATATATTTTAATTGGTTAGGGACTTTAGAAGGGGAGGGGAATATTGAAAACCCAAAAGAAGAGAAGTGAAAGATTAGTAATGAAATGAAAACAAATCTTTACTATATTCACAATCTTGATGTCCTTCTTAATTGGGGACTTAATACTGCCACATTCTTGGATTGCTGACTTTTCTCCTTCACTACATTTGTCAGTGTCTCCCCCTACTTGCTCTTCTTCTCCCTGGCTGCCTCCCCCTCCCCCCCCCCCCCTTTTTTTTTTTTAATAAGAACTTAGCCATGCATTATTACGATCTTTGACGCTCCTTTCGGCTTATTACAGAGAGTAGTGCAAAAACAACAGCAGGCGATTGATCACTGACATCGTACCCTTCTTGTTACACCCTTTCTTGACTTCACCCCTCTTTTTGACCTTCTGTTTTTCGTCTCCCATTTTTTCCCTCCCAATTAAGGCTTGGTCATCCATTTAACATTCCATACCTTGCGTCCTTCCGTTATTACAAAGCATAATGACGAAGTACAAGCAGCGAGCCCAACTATACCGACATCGACCTTACTAGCTTCATTAATCAGTAAGCTAGTAATGCTTCTTACTTGGGTTTTGGGGAAGGAAGGGGGTGGGCGAGGTTGAGCGGAAGAAAAAGAGAAAATAGATGAAGAGGACAAGTAAGAAGAGGGAGATTATGTAGAAGAGAAAAATGTAATCTAGTCCCCTATTGATACGAGGTCTTTTCCTAACTCTTGGGGCTTTTGGGACGGGGGGGTTCATAGTAGAGGGGGATGGGGTTTGATTGAGAGACTGATGAAGTTGGGGAATTATGAGGAGTTGTTGGACAGGGATCAGCTGATTGGGAGAGTGGGGGTTCGATTTTGAGTCATAATCCGAAGCTCTTCGGTAAGTCCTTCTTCTTTTGGGAGGGGGATCTTCAACCTTCCTCCTCTGCAGCATCCTAGTTGTCGTGATTGATGCAAGAGAAGATGTGAGTTCCATCGTGGAGTTTCAAAATGAGGCGCGAAAGTGCCGACTGCGACGGATAGCGGCTTCTCTTGGAAAATCCAGTGCTGATTGATACTTGGTTTCATTCCCGCACGCTTGATCTGTAAACAAACTAAACCAGGGTCCTGGTCCAGAATAAATAAGTTGATGAAGAAGGAGGTGGGAGGTGTCACCTTTGATAAGTTGCTTGAAGAAGCCTTTGAAGAAGAAGGGGAGAGGAAATATGAAACCTAGTAGCCTTCCAAGTGAAGGGAGATTCTATGCTATGTTGATAAGTGCTCCGTTAACCCATAACTTGGAGGAGAAGTCTCTTGCAGAAGCCAAGCAAAGTGAGAAACAGTAGAAGGGGATGTGCAGATCGTGCGCATGCTGCTCCTTGAAGTTAGCCAACTCGGCGTTTGCCGTGGCCTGCTCCTGAGGTGAGAGCGAATTCAGACTCCGAGTACCAAAGGTTATTAGTGAGAGAAGAAGATTAGAGAAGGAGGAGTGAGAGAGGAGCTGCATAGCTTGATCCCCCGTGATGAAGAAGAAAGACTGAGCACCATTTTCGAAGGTGCAGAAGGCGGCTTCTTCTGCGAAGTCAAGTAAATCGGAGGTGACAAGGTTGGATCCGTACCTTCCTTCAACGAAGGTTGATTGCAAAGAAATTACGGTGTCTAGGAAGATGAAAGGGAGGGAGAAAAAGTGAAGAGGGAGAAGCAAGGCTGACGGAGGATCAAGGACGAAAATAGACTGGATATTTTCATCGATGGCTATTGGTGGTAAAGTTATGGAAGATCTTAGCGGCGTGATGAGGGAGGATAATATTGTGGCTAGTTGTCCGTCGGGAATGAGTTCTTGAGACTGGACTGTGAGGTTAGAGGGAAAAAATGACAGGAGGAATGAATCGAAAAGTGGTGTGCTGATGGAGGGTAGTGAATGGAAGGAAGAGGATGGAGACGGGGAGGCGGCTGAAACATGTTGTTGGTGGGGATTAGGATTGGTGGCGGGGTTAGGCAGAGGGGGGGGCAGGTCTCCAATTCTGCAAGCAGACGGGGTCATGGTGGTGAGGTGGAACTAACTTACCGGGGTGGGGTGGACTGACAGTAAGGACTGACCGGAAAGAGCCGCTGACTTGTGACAGACTTGGAGACACAATGGTTGCAGAGTTATGCTGACTGACGACGTGCGACCCGAGGGACTGTGACCTGAGAGTCCCCTACGCCAAAATTGGGGAAGGAGAAATGACTCTCCTCAGACCGGCTGATGAAGTGACATGTTTGCCTGCAGATTCGCTTATGCACTGAGCGCTGCTGGAGGGCGCATAGCGGAAGGAGGATCGTGGGAAATCCAGCAGATCCAACAAGTCCAGCAACCTGCGTCCACTGCTCCGCTGCCGGTCACTTATACCATCGCGGGCAGTAGGAGCAGTGTCGTCCGGACCGGCGACGTCCAAATGCACCCAAGGTGAGTTCCAAGGTCCCTTGGTCGCACTCGAATCTCAACCAAACAGCCTGCAAGCTATGAAGTCCAACTGCTGGGTCCATGATCTTGTTCTTGCCAAAATAAGTTAGGTCCTTCGAAGTTCAACCGCCGAGACCATATTCTGTCGAGGGTGTCCAATGCATGTCGTAGAATGCCGTAGATGTCCGAAATCCAGGGCTGCGAAAGAACCGTGCGACTGAGGGAAGCGAGAATGACCTAAAAACTGTTAGTGTGTGCAGATGGTAACAGAGAAGTTGAAAAGGCAACTGCGTGTAGTTGCAGGACAATTGCTAACAAGCAACTAGTCTGGAAACAATCCTTTGGAGACTGAATGTTTCGCTGGTAGAAGCAATATTGAGATCCAAATCTTTTCCTAGTTAAAAGACCAACCGGATATCGTGGCACAAGCGGAAAAAAACGGATTTGCACATGAGTGATTTTTTTTTTTTTTTTTTTTTTTTTTTTGAAAACCCGCTTGTAAGGCCTTGGTCTCCTCCAGCATCTTGTTTTCAAGACATCCTGTGCTGCGTCTCGCATAACCAAAGGGCCTCAGTGCTATCTCAACTCGCCCTGATACCGTTGTTTAACTCTGCTTTCCTTATGCATAAAGTCTCGTGGGACCGCTTCTAGCTTACTTCGTTCTGTCTTGAACGTAATGTTTATTCCTCTAACATTGACGTACAGTTGCTGAAGACCTGTACCTCATGCTTGCTCCCTGAGGTTGCCTCATGCGTTGCTGGTATACTTGCCTTCCTAGTGGGAGTATCCCCTCCGGCTGCATCTTCTACACCAAGGCGTTGCTGAACAAACCATCTTGAGTTTTCTCATATCCCATGTCAACCATCCTATCTCCGAACTACGGATCTACATCATATTGCAGACTCTGATTACAAAAGCTTCGGACCGGTTTTGAGCGGTCTCCAATCAGTGTTACAGTCCCAATCACCGTTCTCATTGCAGCTTTCGTATCTACAAGTGAATAAAGTGGCACATGTAATGCCATCATGCAGAACGTGCGTCCCATTTCCACCCTAAGCTTCTAAACTCATAGCATTCCATCTAGATCATCCAAGTCCGAAAACTGAGAGAATAGGAGTTACGGAATAGCAAGATCCCATCTTTTCGTTGGTCGATGTGCCAGATGGAGACCACACTGTCTCTAGCTACATATGCCAAGACATTTGAACAGCAATTTCGTTAAAACGGATATATTTTATTTTTTGAACGAAATTGAAACCTCATAAATTAGAGCGATTTAGGTGGAAATTTCAAGCTCTTGAGGGTCCGGCGTCGTTAAAACACCGGAACCCTTGGATGTATCTGGACTTAGCTAGAGTCCAGGGGATACGACGTTCTGAAAACGCCGTACCTACCTGGATGTATCTGGACTTAGTTTGCATCCAGGGGGTAGGGCGTTTTCAGAACGCCGTACCCTTAGGAGCTGAAAATATCGACCTAAATTGGGCTAATTTTTTAGGTCTCAATTTCGTTCAAAAAATAAAATATGCCCGTTTTGACGAAATTGCTGTTTTTGGACCTATAGCACCTCTCTTAGGGGGAGGATCGAAAATCCCATCTCTTGCCCAACCATTCTCATAAGCTCGAATTAGATGAGCTTTCACCTTCCTCGTAACTCCCTAACTGCATCTCTAAAGACAACTGCTACCATGCGTTCCTTGAGCCAGTGAACCTTAATCTGATCGAACTGAGAGTTAAGTACAAAGATTGAAAGATCCCCTCTCTCCACTCAATTTCAATGTCGTCGCATGCATTGGCACCTTGTGATGAGCCACTTTCTGTGCCACGCGACTTTCTGCGTGATGACAATGAGGGTTCCTAAGATGGGAAGGTTGGGCCAATTACGGGAGATGAGATCGACGAGAAATTGCATCGGTATCCCTGTTTGTTCTTCTTTTTACGTCGCCTGTTTTTGGATGGCTGGGGCCAGGGCTGGGCAAGTCCAGGGACGGTCGATTGAGTGGCTGGCGCGCCGACAGAGGCGCGATTAATAATGTTTGACGTCGCTTCCTTCTTGTTCTGTTGTCGGGTTTTTTGGCGTGGTGATCGCGCAGGAAGTCTTGCTTCTTTTTTTAATTCCTTTTTCGAATCTTGTCGAGCCCTCGATGGCTCTCGGAATTTCATACTTTCTTTTCGGGATTTGTGCTTTAATAATTTTTTTTTTGCATTTTTGCGTTAGATAGGAATTTAGGAATTCGGAATTTCTTTTGCTACGAGGTGCTCTTTGCTCGCACGTTTCTTTTTGCGGCTGCAACGGAGCTCTGATTAGTTGGCGCCCTTAATCTTGCGTGTAACTGTAATTTTGGGCGGGGCGCCTTTGTAACTGTATCTTTCTTTTTGAGCTTCATCTTTCCCACCCTCCCTCTCTTATTTGCTGTGTCTAACTGGCCCGTGGGCTGCATGATCGATCGATGCGTGGAGAGTGGCTACATCCCCCACGTCGCGATCTGGCCATGCAGAACGAAGACACTCCATCGCCTTCTCTCCTTCTAAGTCCTTGCAATTCCGTGTTCTTCGCGTATGCGTGCACGCTATAAATTTCGGCTGCGCGATTAGATAGCTCTCTTAAACAGTTGCTGGAAGCTCGGGGTAGCGCGATCAGTGAGGGTCTCACGAGCGAAGTAAGAGGTGAGTTGAAGTGGGAGTTGGGAGACCCGACGAGTTGGTGCCGAATGTACGAAGTTGACGCGTGGGCTACGACGGACTGTAGCGCGCGGGCAAACCCGACGGGTACAAGAGGACTAAGCGGGGTGACAACTTCGTGGGTTGGTGCGTAACGACGGACTGTCCGCATTGGAGAGATGGAGAGAGAGAGAGTTGAGATGGATGGGCGTGGAGTTGCAAATTTCTTTGTCTTTTCCTTTGCTTTTGTATATAAGTTTGATTGCGGCTCGGACAATTTGCCCTAATTTTCATTCAGCATCTTTGTCTCGATGTTGTCCCTCGTATGGTGTCTCATTCGGTCTCGATCCTTCCTCTTTTGTGTATATTGGATGCACGAGTTTTGATGGAATGATATGCTTGCCATTTTTGCCTAATCATCTTCGTTGCTTGTGACTTTGATCTACTGTCATCATAATAAGAGTTTGATGTTGTTGCGGTGTGCGATGCCATGTTGCATGATCGGAAATGATTGTTTAAGGGATCACTGAACGATTAGAGGATTGGGAGGGTATCTATGTCACGTGGCGATTTTGCATGTAGGGTTGAACTCTTGCACGAAAATTCGCCAACAGGGCCGTATACGACCGAACACCCCGTGTGCGCATGTGTAAGTGCAATCTGATCAGCGCGGCCTACACATGTCCACATGCGGGCGATTCGCGATCACTGATGAACTGGGCACCTCCAGTATCGGGACAAGCGCGGAATTTCCTTTTTGCGAGAATTTGAGCAGGTAGGAATTTCTGGCCCCATACCCAGAAAATTCCCTTGTCGATCGAAGTACGATCCGATGTGTGCAGAAGGTTCTCACTACGCCGTAGCTAGTGATCCGTCGGAATGCCAAGATGTTGGAGTACAGTGAATACTGGGAGGGAGAACAACTAAGGCTGAGACATCCGGAATTCCCCTGTCTAGCCGAGAATGACCGACTGTGTCCCAGGGACTTCAGCCGCGCCATAACCAGCGACCCGAGGGCTTCCGACTACCCAACTACGTATAACACGCAATATTTCATATCCCCCGGCTTCGTCGTTATCGCCACCAATTTCCCTCTCTTCCACATCCTTCTCCCATACCACCAACTCACAGTGGTACTGTGGAACTCCATAGCCCCGTATTGGCCCCACACACCGTGCAGAAATTGCAGATGACGCGGCACCCACCGAGTCTTTGGAACTACGGAGTCTAACTATTACGCACGACGTCAATCAACAGGTGTCCACACCCGGAGGTCCGACCCATAGAACCCGCAACCCCCGCGAACGGACCTCTTCGGAACCACCGTCACTGAGACGGTCATGTCGGACAACCCCATGATGCACCACACATGCCATCTGCCTTACGCTGCACGACCTCGACCGCCATCAGACCGAAAGCAACCCGTCCCTTAGCCTCATTGCACGTATGCCCCTGGGACCTCGCCACATGAGATCTCAGTTCTGACCTGGGACTCCACCCCCAATTTCCCAAAAATCCTTGGCACATCCCTTTTTGCACTTCCGGGCCCACATCCCACTCCGATCAGGAAGTCGCGTCGGGCATGAGGTTTGTATCGGAGCCGACACGTGGCAGGGTTATAGGATTCATAGGGCGATAACTGAGATCGAAGCGATCTGGCTAACAGAGGGCGACCTCGACCCCGGAACGCGCATCGACGCGATCCCATCGTTACAAGAAGCCGGTCTGTAGCTCGACGGGCGGCTAATATTAACGCTAATCAACAGAATCCAAATCCACAACAAAACCCCAACCAAAAGCTAAATCCTTATCAACCCGTACCACGAGCGCGGGCACCCATGGCCCCACCCGATCTCTATCTATTCGATCCCGCCCACCACCTTGTTGGCGCATGGCTGGCCACGCTCCGAGCTCATCAATACGATGACAACGAGGCACAAGTAAACATTCCCGCTCGATTAGGGGGAGATGCTCATCATTGGTTTAACACCTATGTATGGGTTTATCTCCCGACATTCGAGCGAGACTTTCTGAACCGATTCGATTATATCCATCCGGAACAGGCCCTCTTTATTATTAAATATCGAGTCCAAAAACCCCTCGAGTCTGTCACTGAGTACCGAAATCGATTTGACCGAATATTTGTAAGAACCGAACGAGGCGAACAGATAGGCAGAAATTTGTTTATTGATGGACTTCGCAGCAGAACGATGAGGGCGAAACTAACATGTTATTCGTTAAAACAGTATATTATTGTGTGTACTATTTTGAAACGAATTTATGACACAGTGTATAGTCTGTTGTAGTATTCCAGATCCGGATACATCCGAACAAGGAGTAAAGCAGCTTTGAGGCGAGGAGCACAATCAGTACATATAGTTGCTCTCCTCTCGTGGTTCGGATGTGTCCAGATGTGGAACACCACAGCAGAGTGTACACTGTGTTATACGCCTCTGAGTCAGTACATATATCTGCTACCATTGTGTTATAATATGTACTGCTGCCTCAATACATATATCTCCTGTGTCCAGATGTGGAACACCAGAAGAGAGTAATATATACCACTGTGTCATAGTTTCACTTGGAGTTGAGTATCCCAATCATCCGAATCAGAACAGTATAATGACACAAACTTGAGCTTGTGAGTAAAACGAGTTGTGGCTCTTCACAAACTCAGAGGAGTAGGATGACCTGTATTTAGAAGTGTGAGGACAAGAATGAATTGGAGTTCTGCACCGATGATCGTGTACATGTATAGAGCGAGAGAGATAGAAAGAGAGAGAGAGACAGAAAAAGTGAGAGAGAGAGACAGAAAGAGCGAGAGAGAGAGTCTTAGAGAGACTGAACTTAATTTTCAGGAGACGCGGGGTCGAGCACACACGTAGACCATCAGCCTCGTTTTTTTAAGCATTTCAGACGATCGTTGTAGGAGAGCAGCAAGGTAATGTGAATTTCCAAGATAAGCGAAGCTCGGATGTATCCGAGATCACATGAGATAGACAGACAGAGGAAGTCCGCAAGAAATGGTCGTGTACATTTGAAGAGCGAGAGATATAGAGAAAGAGAGAGAGACAGAAAGGGCGAGAGACAGAGTGTCTCAGAGAGACTGTACTTAATTTTCTCGAGACGCCGCACGGACGACGCAGGGTCGAGCACACGCGGAGATCATCAGCCTCGCTTTTAAAAGCATTTCAGACGATCGTTGCAGAAGAGCAGCAAGGCAATGTGATTTTCCCAGATAAGCGAAGTTCGGATATATCCGAGATCACAGGAGATTGACAGAGAGGAAGCCCGCAAGAAATGACATATTAGCACGCCAGAGGGCTGAGAGATGGAAAAGACAAGCACCGTATAGTCACCCACAACATTTCGTGTTACGGACGTATCCGAAGTGCCGAACTAGTATAGACCCTTCAGTTTGAAGCTTCCCCTGTGCTTTTTGGGACACAGTTTAAGAAGTATCTTTTGCGAAACTGAGAGAGAGAGAGAGAGAGAAAGAGAGAGAGAGAGAGAGAGAGAGAGAGAGAGAGAGAGAGAGAGAGAGAGAGAGAGAGAGAGAGAGACAAACATTGTACCATCATCCACCGAGAGACAAACATTGTACCATCATCCACCACATTTCTGATCCATCCGGAGTGTCTCAGCTGTGAGTCGCTTCCTTACGATCTAGACAAAGATGACAGAGATAGAAAGAGCGCGCAGAGAGATGGAGAGGGAGACAGAGACAGAGACAGGGACATAGACAGAGACAGGGACATAGACAGAGACACAGAGAGAGACAGAGAGAGTGTGGATGATCGCACTGAATTTTCTTTTCATGTCAACATGTGGCACAGGAGACGCATGTTCGAGGAACATGCGAAAACCACAAGTGTAGTTGTACAAGAGTTGCAAGGTTTTCGTTAGGCGAGAGTAAGCCAAGTTCGGATGTATCCGAGATGACAGGGGAGCTCTGGCCTTCGGCCCTTTGTTTTGTGTGTCAAATTCGATACATGTACGAGTTCACCTTACTGAAATGTAATGGGCATAATCCGCAGGAAACCAACATATGTTTGTGTAGGATCCTCAGAGACTATATGTGAAACAACTTCAAGCGGTTAGTATAGTCGCCTTGAAACAAGTTAAAGGTAGAGACCGGTCTGCTCGAGTACAAATGCGGGTGCTGCCTCCAGCAAGCAGTTTCGGAGTTCGAGCGCCCACTTCGTTCGCTGGCCTTAAGTGTGCGACGGACTAACTCAAGTCCTCTATAGCAAAGACCTTAGCCCGTGTTTTGATTTATCCTTCCGTCACCACTTCCAATTTTGTCCAATCATGCAATTGTATTTTCAGCCCCACCACCTTAATTCAAATCTCGTCACATTCGAGCAGCCATTGGCGTCGTCTTTTGGGTTTTCCCTCTCGGCACATTCCAATTTTTCATTGTATTGGGTAATGCATAGGAACCGAATGTATGAATGCTCGTGCAGAGGGGGAGCTTTGCCGGGCCAAAGAATTGACAGCATTCAATGTCGGAATCACAAAGCACACAGTGCGGAGGGCCAGACGGGCCATCAAATGTATAAAGAGGCCCGTGTGTTGTATTTTGTTTTCTGTGACGCCTCACAACATTCAAAGTGAAAATGCATAGATGAGTGTAGACGACGGGGGAGGATCGGGAGAGAGGCAGAAAAGCATAGAGTTAGTTCGAGTTCGGATGCATCCGAGTATGCGGGCAGAACATCACACCACACAAGGCGCAAAATGATGAAAGCGACATATTCAATCACGAAACAGGCGCCCCAACAACGGGGACGTTCGTGATAATTGAAATCCAATGAGAAAGAACAATATTGTCGACGACAAACACGCCGGGGACATGACAAGTTCACCCGGAGATTTCCTGGCAGTGACAGCCAGTTCTGCTCTGAACCAAACCGAGAACACCCACCAGTCCCTCACGGAAAAATTGAAAAGGAACAAATTTCGTCTGGAGAAGAACGAAATGTTCTTCTACGTCAACCCTTCTACACTACATGATCAACAAAGAGATAGACGCTTACCTACCAACATCGCAAATCGCCAAAGCTAGTCTAGCTCTAATAGAGGAGATGTGTCTATGGGAGAAACCAAAAGGTGGACGTAAACCTCTCGCCAAACAGGAAGCGAACATCAACATGAACACCCCACAACTAGCCCCGTCGTCCTGCCGAGGGACACCTTTCACGCTGACCTCGCGAGCGAAGTGGTCGAAAGTGCGACCATCACCGGCGACACCTGCCACCGTGTTCAAAAATTTAACAGTTTTATCCATGAGTGCGGAGTAGAAGGAATCTTTGGATGACGAACACGAGAAAGAATCATAGATTTCGAAAACACGTCTAGAGAAGTTAATGGCCAAAAGGCTCCAGTGTTCGCCATCCTTGTGCACCGGTGCCAAGACGAGGTCATGAGACAGGAGGTCGACATCTTTAGCCCATCTGAGAACAACTGCCGGACCTCGCAGAAGCAGTGAAGAGGCGAAGAAGGAGTTAAAGGTTTATGTCTTCATGGTAGCAGCAGTCCGGCCGCAGTCGTCCAGTAGCATCGCCATGTAGAAATTGACAACCTCATCGTTGAGCTCCCCGGATCTATCCACGAGTGCAACGATGTCCTTGACGGATACCTGTAAACTGTGCGACGGCAAACGCGAGACGATGATAGTGAGCGGCAACCAGGAGCAGATAACGTCTTCAAGGACCGCTCTTCCATCTCGAGGAAACCCTATTCAACAAACACCCGCAGCACACAGCAAGCACAAAGGACGGGGCACTATGAGAAAATGTCGTCCTAGCGGCCATGGTCCGAGGAACCGCTACTCTAAGTCCGAAAAGTTCACGCATAACGTCATCCCTACTCCTGGACCTTCTACACAGAGTTGATTCTAAACTAGCACTGTCCTTTATATCCCTGCAAGCCTCGAGAAGGAATTCCTTGCAGTCTTTTTCGGCAACACCCGCTGCCTCTGCAACGAGTCTTGCGCGGGAGCCCAATACGGGCACGACTACCCTTCTGGGAGGGCCTCGAGGCTTAGTGTCCCCAGGAAACGCATCAGTGACATTGCGACGACCAGTGCCTCCCGCAACCAGGACTGACAACCTGGCGAGGGCAGGCGACTCCTGCGACTTGGGTGTTTGTCCACGAGTTCATCGACCTGTACAAGAAATAGCCACCCAGACATTTCAGCAGGAGATCAACAACACAAGTTCGCAAGAGCAACCAAGCAAACAGCACGTCACGAAGCACTTCGTCACAATCCAGTTGGCGGCCGCCTATACACCTTCCCGAAATCGACGAAGCAAACAACACTTCACGAATGGGCTGACGAGCGGGAAGAAAGTAGAGAAAGTCAGTGCTTACCAGGCCTAGCTACCACTTCACCAGAGCCCACCGACGGCAGTCCCAGCATGATTGGCACGCCTGCGCGCGTCGACGAGGCGACGACGTGCTCCAAACCCACAGGGAAACTTGACAGGCTTGAGATGTCGGCGTCAATGACCGTAGACGGTATATTCGTCTCCGGACAAAGATCGTCGACGTCCACAGCATCGGCAGGTTGGGTTTTCTCCATTGCCAATGTATCGTATTGTGTTGGGCTCAATGTCCCATGGATGTCCAACAACACCTCTCCCCCCCTTAACTTCTTGTCCCCGTGCGCTGTGTCTTTGTCGTCGTCACTCAAATAGATAAATCTATCTCCAAAAGCGTCAGAGGCCTTCTTCAGATCGTCCTCCCCCGTCGCCTCGTTATGAAGGGCGGAGTACAAGGGATCGTTGTATCCCGGCTGAACTAGTAGCTCCATCCCGGCGTCCTTGAGTGTCGGATCAATCCGGTCGTCTGTGGAATTGTCCTTGTCCAAAGTCGTCAGTAGTCGACAACCCTCAACGCCTGCCAGTTGAAGTCCTTCGTCCGTGTGCCTCGGATGAATCCGAATCACGGTCGTCTCCAAAGATGCATCAGGGAGGGAGATGTTCACAGGGCCCTGGTTCGGATTCATCCGAGCCCCCGCAGTTTCCAATGACGCCGACATGACCGCTTTCACCGGGGAGTCGCTTACGACTGCTAACTCGGCTCCGAGTTTGTTGGGCTCGACATTGGAACTGGTCGCCAACTCACCCTCAGTCCGACAGTCCTTATGGGCTTCCATGCACAGCATTACTGCATCCTGACACCGATCGTCTGTCATGGCAGACACGGCTTCCTGGTTCGGATGAATCCGAATTCCGTCGCCAGGGTTTTCGAAAACCCGGACCACCCGTTCGAGTTCTGTAGACAGTTGTGCCCCCTCGATGGCACGGCCTTCGCGGTTCGGATTAATTCGAAATTCCTTTTGAGGCGAAACGGAACACGGTTCCAGCTTGTCGCTGCCGGACCAGTGGTATGTTGCCGTCTCGCTTCCCGGAAGGCATTGAGTTCCGGACAACGAGGTCGTCTCCGAGGTTCGGATTGATCCGAGATAATCCGCCAACCGTTTTTGGAACTGAGCGAAGCATGTTCCATGCTTTGCGACACCCGCCCCAACAACCGCATCGACAAACTGTGTTTCGCTGGTGGAGCTAATCACAGGGTCCTGCTCGCCAGGCCGCGTAATACACCCAGGCCTCAAGTCGTTCCCCGTCTCCATTGAGGTGTTGCCTGTTACCGCCAGAACCCCACCGTCCTCGTCGCGGTCGACATCGGCCCCCTGCCCGTCTCCTCTATGATGCTTTGTCTTCTCTCCGCTGCGAGGCTTCTTCTTCTCCCGGCTGCCCTTTTTCCCCTCTCCGCCGCCTGCGTGCCCCGGAGACCGCTGTTTCGTCGAACGCTGTTCACTTCCACCTCCGGTACCTCGTTGCCCGCCVCCTTCACCATCCCCGTCGSCGTCCTTTCCGCGAGACTTGCGCTTCACAACTCCTGCCGGCAGGGTGACCCCAGGCAACTTCCAACTCACTTGCTTAATTGACGGGCTTGACGGAAGGGCGTAGAACGCGGAGGACACTTCCAGCCATTTATTTGACTGCAAGAACTCGAACAGTGTGTCCCCGTATTCGCGAAGAGCAGGGTCGTCCTTACTTCGTCGATTGACCTCACTTAATCTCTCCAATACAGCATCGTAGGCGCAAGATTCGAATGTCTCGAGGTCCCAACGATCGTCATATATCCACCCTCCACTTACGTCCCTCACAGCCACTACCCATTCGCCGTCGGGAAGGGCTGGCTGGAAATGGTCTGGGTGCCACACGATATCATGGCCCCAATCTTCGGCTGTGGAGAAGGTGTGTTTGTCGCCCATGTGGAAGGGAGTCGCAGGAGCCTTGAGATGTGGCTGGTCCGGAGGAACTGGATGGCCGGGTCGAAGACGTTCGGGCTGCGGCGTGAGACGAATAGGCTACCCCGGCGAACTCCTCAGACGGGACAACCCACCCCTCTTGACAGGCGCTGAGGAGGACACGGGCGTGGGACCGCCCGAGGTAGGTGTAGCGAGAGGTATCCCCGGTTTGCATACTGACGGCGAATCAGAAACTTGGGCGTTGAAGATGACCAATTGCCCGTCCAAATCGAAGAGGTCGTCCTCAACGCTCTCCTCCTACTCAGTCTCGATATTGAAGTTGTCCTCCTCACCGAATGCCAGCTTGTACTTATCCAAAGTGAAGTCGGCCGGATCGACAACATCGTCGTTAAAAAAGACATATTCCAGCCTCTTAATGAAGCTCACAGCGCCGGCCCGACTCGCTCCGTGGTAGCCCTGGAGGACCGCAATGGCGACTTCCTTCCGCACCACGTACTGCGGGTCAAATCTCAACCTTGGTTGTTCGCCGTAAAGGAAGGAGTAGACGTGGCGCCTTTTCTTCGAAGTCAACTTGAAGAGCATGTCCTTATTCGGGTCATAAACGGGCTCGACCACGACATGGTGGAAATCGCATGGGTAAGCCTTGGACGACACTTCATGGGTGACATACTGCACGGTGTATTCGAGCTGCATTGTGTCCCCATCCACGGCCAAGACGTGCTTCCCTGCTGAAGCAGACTCCACACCACCTGCGCGTGCGGCTTGCCCAAGAACAGCACGACATCTGCCACACCACAGAAGAAAAGAAGCTGATTGCACAACTGATTCGGATTCCGCTCGCCGTCCTTGTACAGAGCCCCCCTCTAGGTCAGGTTTCCGATGTCCGCGAAAGTCAAAGACTTGAAAGACTTCTCCTCCACATCCGTGGGTGTCACTTTCTGTTTCCTCCGGAGAGCGGCGGCGTCGTCTTCAGCAACAGCTCCCTCGTACACCGGGTGAGTCAGTAGCCGAGGGTCCTCGCCTTTGAAAAGGATGTGCATCACATCCGGCTCCTCCCGGACGCTGTTTCCGAACTGATGCATCTTCTTCGATGCCGTCTTCCGAACCCACTTCCCCGTGTAGCATCGGGTAGCCCCAAGCGCAGACAAACATGTCATGAAGGAGAGGTTCCACAGGCAGGGGACGAATACCACTAATGTCCAGTAGTCCTGACAAACGAAGCCCATCAACTCACTCAGAGACGCGAATGCCGCAGAGTCCCATCGCGCACGATCAACAGTTTCGCACAAGTCGAGCACGCAAGTGTGGGAGCGTAGCTGATGCCCTAGTTTTCCCAGCGCGGCCTTGTGATCTATGGCACTCAATGGGTCAACGTTAAACTGGGCCAGCGTCGTCAAGGCGCTTGTCCTTGTCCACATAATGTTGATGCATTCATCAACGTCCCGAGGGCTTTTTTTGCCTTTGGCGCGATCTCAAGTGATCACCGAAAGGACGACACGCTTCCACTCCACCGGGAAATGCTGGTCGTTGACAAGGGCCGCCGTTCTCTTGATGTTGTTGTCGTGATGACACCCGAGAAACTGAGGGCACTTGTTGACGTATGTGGTGTCCGTGAAAAATTTCCTGCTCTCGTTCCAAAGCTTGTCGTCGAGACCTCTGTCCTTGAACTCTTCGAACAGTTGCTTCTTGGACCTGAAGAACGTGGAGTTGGCATTCCACTCCCGCTTATCCATTTCCTCGTACTCGAACTCCACGTAGT
>BFEA01000470.1:636119-675172 GCA_003427395.1 Chara braunii | reverse complement strand
GCAGGTCCTCTTCTCCGATATGGATCTCACGGTGGAGTGCGAAACTCTGCTCTCAAAGATCCACACCGGGAAAGGGGGCCAACTATCAACCACTGGTTGATCTTAAGGCATCATATGATCTATCCATTACATCGGCGTTCGAAACTGTTTGGTCAGCATCTGGTGCTACGCCAACAATTTCCGAACAAGACCCTAAGAGTGTTTTTGCCACCCCACAGCACAGACCGCCGACTGTTTGGCACTGCGGGAAGGTTGTCAATTTCTTACGACGCGGAAGACTCGTGATCACTTCCATCGTCTGTATGCGTGCTGATGGTGCTCGGCATTGCATACTTGACGCACTAGTGGTGTATGCTGCAATTGTCTAAATCTGGATTTAAGTGTCTCGGATGCATCCGATATAAGAACCTCCGACGATGCGGACTTGCCAATATTTACCTGCATCATTGTATCGGATTCATCCGAGTCTAAAATCAGTTACATATTTGCGCACCCGCAATTTCTACATCATGTCTGGTAGGTAACGGGCAAGGCTTGTAGTCCGGTTCAAGGCTGGCTGTGCACCTCTAATATCAAGTCCGATATTTACCAGCGTCGTTGCGTCAGATTCATCCGAATCTAAAGTATGCTACATACTTGCGGGACGCCATTTCTACGCCATACATGTGAAATCGGTGAGGGTGAAGGCTTGTCGTCCGGTTCAAGGCTGGCTATGCATTGTCTTTTTGTTTCGTTGCGCTGCTATAGTGCTCCCTAACTGGCGGACGCATCTCTGTCGCTTTATCATTGCCAAAGTCCAACAACTGTCTCGGCTGCGATTTGGGTCAACGTCTGTTGCTCTGCTCGCAGGGAAAAGTCGAATGCTACACTGGTGTGATACGACGACGGTCGATCAAGACTTCCCTCCCACGCCAGCTTGCCTTCCGTTACGTTTTCGGCAGGAATTGGCTGGGAAGGGATTGGTTATGGCCATTGGAGTTCCGAGCAGTGCCGATAGTACTTCTTCCCGACTCGAGCGATGTGCTTCCTCTGGAAAACGGTCACGTGACTCAAACACTCAGCATTGACGGAAGAGAACACAGTTGTCCACCTCCACCGAACATTCGTACATCGTGACGTGCTCGAATACCACAAAAACACTAGAAGCGGTGGCCAGTTTTTTAGTGTCGATTGTACATCCAAAGTCTCTTCAGCATGTTCTAAAAAGACCGACGCTGGGATGTCGAGCTCCATACCCGAGGGGAATCTCGGTGACTGTAGTTATAGTGGGACGGAGTACGTGTATAGTGCGAACAACTGCACTACTGATGGTTCATCCTTGGGAGTTGTCGATGGGGGTGATAGGGTTTCCTCGTTTACCCCTCCGCAGTGCCAGGAGAGTCAAGGACCGTCCACAGATGAAATCACTGAATACTGCTATTCACGAGACAGTTAGAGCTCGCACTGTCTCCCCGAAGAGGACCGCCACATACAGTACATTTTGCCGGCGCCTATGCCCGGTGAAAGAAGACCCTATTCTATGGCAAACAGAAAACCGGCCAAAAAGACACAGCATCGGCGAGCTATGGGCAAACTCAGGATGCAGTCACTTCAGGCAGTGCGAGGGATGCTCTGTTGTAGGCGGATGTGTTACGCTGAACTGACAGCCGAAGATGTCAGGCCAGTGCGGGAGGCATTCTACTCGAAAAGTTTCGTGGAAAGGACAAAGTGGTGGTTGCAAACCATACATGACTTCACGGTTATGGAAGGTGGTGCTGAGCGGGTCAGGCCTGTCGCTTGCAAACGGAAGATGTGCGTGCAGGCGTACTGTAACATTTCGACATTTCTCGTAACACATTCTATGTCTACAAAAGGATGTACTATAACGTTGTTGTCGTTAGGGAGCATGGGCACTCGGGCTTGTCTAAACCATCCGAAAAAGTCGTCACGATGCTTGCACTGTTGAAACGGTTCATCGACGACCACGCCGATAGTATGCCGAATGACATGGTCTGGAAAAACGGAGTTTGTCGTCCTCGCCGTAGGATTCCTGCGGCATTCACAAAACGAGCAATTTACGAATTATTGCGCTCTGATCTTTTGATGTGTCACTCGGAAGTTGTGTCGGAGTCGACTTTCTACGCTATGTGGAGTAAGCACTTCTGGCACATGAGTCTAGCTATGTCCAACACATTCACGAAGTGTGCAAAATGTATATTCTACAAGCAGTGCATTGCCAAGTCGAAGTACGAGAGAGACCGTAAGAAATCCAAAGATAGGATGCGGAAACATCAAGAGCTGCAAGTCAACCACAGGCTAGACTATAGCCGCTGCAAATGGATTCCATCTTGCGGCAGTCCGAGTGTCTGTGCATCATTATTGACGGCATGGATCAAAAGAAAACTACCATACCGCATGTAGGACAGGCTAACTACTCGAAGGACTTGCACCACGAGAGGATGATGAAGACTGGTCTCACGGCCGTTCTGGTCCATGGCCGGGATCCGTCTATATATATTTACACATATTTTCCTTACTACACACACGGTCCCAGCAGTACGGCGACGTGTTTAATGCGGACTCCTACGGAGATCCAATCTAGTGGGAAACCTCTACCGCCGTTTCTTCGTATTGAAGCTGACAACTGCTTCAAAGAAAACAAGAATAGATTCATCTGCGCGTTGGCAACACTTCTTGTGAAGTTCGGGATTTTCAAGGAAATAGAAATTGGTTTTATGATAGTTGGACACACGCACACAAACGTCGATGCCATGTTTAGTGTTTTCTCCAAGAAACTCAAGGACAATGATGCCTACACAATGGATGAGTTGTTCATTTTGCTAGAGCGGTCTCATAAGACTCCTCCGCGGTGTATTTTTCTTGATAGGATAGCAGACTGGAGAGGTCTTATTTACCCGCAAGTTTCAAAGCGCATGACAGGGATTTCAAAGCCTCATTTGCTGAAATTCTACATGATAGGTGATAATCCCGCCACGTCCTATAAAGAGTATTGCACAGACGCTAAGTGGTTGCCCGAGGATGGTCCTCTTTACTGGTTCAAACAAACAGACAACGGCGGTTACGCTTGTCCGCAGCAACTTTTCGGTCCTCTGCCGGTCCAACCGGCCTTCCTCGACAATTACAAGAATGGTTTAGAGGGTGTGAAAAGGTTTTTGGAAGTCTATGAAAAAAAAAGAGAAACTTGGATGACTTTCCGAAGAGGTGACTAGAATAGATAGGGTTTTTCGGTTTTGGGAAGATCACGTCAAACATGCGGGGGACATTATGGACAACGGGGTGCCTTCGGCACCCATCACCGAATTCTGATTCGGATGCATCCGAACTACAGAGAGAACCTCTATTCGTGGGTCTTCAGAGGGACAAGCCTAAGGCTAGCTTTAATCCTTTCGAAGATATGCATGTCGACAGTTTTGTCATTATGCAACCGTCAGACGAGGACATGCATCAAGGAGTGTCTTTTTGGGTTGGCCAGGTTCGCTGTGAAGTTGACAAGAACGAAGATTCGCCAACTTACAACCAATTCAAGGTGGAGTACTGGGTTCCAATCGGAAAAGCGAGCACACTAAGAGAATTGTATGCCGACGCCTGGGAAAAAAAATAGAAAAAAGCTCCAGGGCACGAGGAAGAGTATCAACATGTCACAACTGTTGCATTTTCTTGGATGAGACAAACGAGGACGAATGTCTGCGAGTCATCCAAAAAGTTTACCACCGGTCTTGTGATTCCTCTGAAAGTAAGAGAAAATGCAATTCCCGCCCTAGAAAACGACGTTGGTGCTCAAACACAAAGCGTTTCCGGAGAAGGGAGCGGGCAGGAGGCTACCTCATCGAGAGTGTGATGGTTGTCATCTTTTCGTGAGGAGAACGTATTGCCATGCTGGCCTGTGCACACCACGCTTGACTCCATGGAATACATCGCTTAATGATTTGTGCTCTCTGGGTTACGGGCTTCAAATCAACAAGAGTTCTTCATCAATTTTCRACATTGGGCGTGAGGGCGTTTTGGTCGTCGTAGCATGACCTCGGGCTTTCGGTCCTGACCTTGATGTGACGCTTTTATTGTGACTTTTGTCTTTTGCAGTGCGTGGACTTTCCTCTTCTGATGTATTTCGAAAACATGGATGAGATTTTGGGCTACATTGAAATAAAAGTACCTGAACGACTGGCGATCATCACAAAGGGAGGAGCGTTTCCTTTTCAATATGAGATAATCTTCAGGATCGTAGCGGGAGGACGGACAATGTTTGTCATCATGGTGAGGTTTACTGATCTCAACATTTTGGACATGCGAATATATGAGCGTCGGGGGGAAATTTGGATGCGAGGAGATTTTACAAGAGCTTATGTAAAAGTTTCAGAAGTTTTTTTCGCCTTGAGACGTGCTGTGCTCGGAGCAGGAGGTGACATTCAGGGTTTCTCGTTTTCAATTACGGAGTTTGAAGGTCTGCCTCAACCTCGAATCCCGGCTTGCATGGTGGACGGTTCGACATGGGAACCGATAGTGAACGCACTATGAAGAGGCTTCTTCTCAGGACTTCAACTTTTTAAGACGTTTGATGACCAATCTTATGTTTCTAGAATTTTGTGTCATTATGTCGGATTTCTGAACATTTTCGTAGTATAGTCATTTCTGATTACTTTTAATTTTCACCAGTTTGAGAGACGAGTCTCGACACTTCCCAAGTTTTGTAGTCGAATATCAGATTAGTTGAAATTTGCGCACTGTAAAGTATCAAGTGAAAGCCACGAGTGCCGACAGTAGCTCATGGTCGGTTGTGGTTCGGTTGCATGCAACCCAGAGAATAAGGATACTGTTATGACAACCAAACACAAGAGCGTCAAGGGGGAAACAGGATGCTGGGGGATTTTACATCACCTTATCTGCAAGCTGCAGATGTTCTTATGTCCTTGAGACGTGCTGTTGTCATGGCTGGGGGAGACGTTCTAGGTTTCTCGATTTCCATTACGGGTTTTAAAGGTCTCCCTCAACCTCCTATCTCGGCTTGCATTGTGCACGGTTCAATATGGGAACCGCTAGTGAACGCTTTTCGAAGAGACTTCTTTTGAAGATTTCAAGTTCGGGATACTTTGGTGACGAGTCTTACGTTTTTAGAGTTCCGTCAGGATGTAGGATTTGTGAATGTTTTCATAGTGTAGGCTCTTTTAGAGAGACATCTCGACATTTCCAAATTAGAATGTCCGATTAGTTGAAATTTCCACGAAAACTTTTTGGTTGATTGTGGACGGCCCGACATAGCCTTGCCAAATCTTTGGTTAATGGAAACTTTTCAGGTAACCATTACGAATTCACAATATTGGGACCAGATAACTGTTATCAGTTTCTAAGGCGTACTTCTCATTTATCTCGACAATGGTTGTGTGTCTGCTTATGTAGGCTGGGTGTCCCGCTCTGTTTTTAATTTTTCTTTGCTTTTCAATCTAGTTCTCATGAGTTGTCAATTGCCTTCAAAATCCAGTGAGATCTTTCAAAATAATTATAAGGTCCTTGATCACTTCAACATCTGATAATCTGTACACAGTTTGATTCGGATGTATCCTACGCATTCGTTTGAGCCTTCTCCAATGCCCAATCCTCAGATGATAACGTCTCTACATAATATGCTCCCCACCACTTCACTCCATACGATGCCCGTTTGTTTTGAGAAATGTTTGGTAAAGTGATAATGTACATGCAACCGCCATCTAATTGAGATTTAAGACTGATGGTTACTAAAGTTCTTAAGGGGTTCCCGAGGGTGCACTTTTGTTTGTTAACATACATCATTTGATCTCGACAAGGACAGTGGCGGAGTGGTGGGCAGCATTGGGTAGGGAAGTTACAAGTTCATGGTTGCGAGATCTTACCCGGCAAGCGGCAAATGATAACATCTCTGTATAATGTTGCCCACCACTTCACTCCAGTCGATGCCCTTTTGTTTTAAGAAATGTCTGCTAAGCTATAATTGTTCTCGGAATGATAACATATTGGTACTATTTAGAAAATAATGTACTATTTTAATGAATAACATGTTAACTGCGAAAACAGTTCTCCCCCATCAATCACACGCTGCAATAGATCATGGCGGCCGCAGAAGAGATGGAACGAAAATTTGTTGCGAGTTTTCTAGAAGGAAAAAGTTATCCTAGGGAAGGAGACTCGTCCGAACTTGCGAGAGCTAAAGCCGAGCTGGCCGCGCTACAGAATAAGTTTGAAAACATGGGATTTGTGTCTGGCCCTGTCACCTACTTGGAACAGATTAGCCCCAAGCGACCAGCCCCGAGTGTGATTACGGGCATGCCAGTTCCCGTGATGACGACACCCCCACCTCCGATCGAAAGTCCTGCACGACCGAATGAATCAACTGCCTTATTGGAACTGACCAAAACACTGGTCAATCTAGTCCAGGAAAGCAAGAAGGAACATCCGGAACACAATGCTCGAATAGAGGCGATGACGAGGTCGAAGTGACCGATAGCAGTACGTGCCACCCGGATTCAACACGGGCTGGCTGCAGTACGTGCTCTCGGAGGGGCTGCTAGTAATTTGAACGTCTGCTACACGTGTCACCAACCTGGGCATATAGCCCGGGACTGCCCTCATCGACCCCCGCAACCACGGATCGGGGCCACACCGGTAGCAGCAACCCCGATCACTAACGGGCCGGGACGAGTAGGAGAGTTAGTGGAAGAAATGGAAGGAAGGAGAAGCGTGTTTGCTACGATGGAAGAAGCCGCCGAGCTCATTCTCTTGGACCAGTACGTCACGCTTGGTTACTCAGGATTGGGCATGATTGGAATGATCAAACCCGCCCCGGAACAGAGGGAAGTGGCGGAGTGGCGACCTTCTCCAGGAGAAATGGAGTCGGGAGGACCCGCCTTCGTCACCGGGGAAATCGACATCTTGAACATTGTACGGGCGTTAGATCATCGGATTCCTCTTCCGATCGGTCATCTACTTTTGATATCAAAACAAGCCAATGAGCGCATGTTGCAACATTGCAAGGCAAACCGGAAAGTTCGCCCTCGCTCGAACAGCAAACACAAAAACACAAAAATCCGCCGCCAGATGAACACGCTGCTGGTGCTTCGGACCCTATACGCTTGGGATTAATCCCGAAAGATGATCACTTCCTGCGGATTAACGCGATTCCATGGAAATCCACAGAATGTGATATCGAAGTATGGGGAGTCTCATACAACGCCATTATTGATTCTCGAGCAGCTGTCTTAGCTATCTCACTACGAGTAGTCAAAAGAGCAGGAAGAAAGAAAAATTTGATTATGCTTACGGAGAAGGATCAGCTCGTCTCAGCAGATGAGGAAAAAATCAAAAGAGTGGGACGAATGACCAATGTTGCTTTTCGATTGGGTAAGGTGCACAGTCTGGGAGATGTCGTAGTGTTAGACGTCAACACTTATGATGTTCTTTTGGGTTTACCTGCTCTTATGGCTCTGCGAGCCAACTTGGACTTCGAAAGACGATCTATTATCCTCCGAAATATGGGAGGAAAACCCTACGCCATACCTATGATGCTAACCCTTCGTACTTCTGTTAATGTAGCCTCGCAAGTTTCTCAGGTAATGGCGGGGACGCTCCGAGTGATCACCAGGGAAAACTGCGCGGACGATGAGCAATCATCGAAAGATGTGGACAGCAGTGACGAGGATGATGCGGTAATTTTGGACCTGGCGCGACGACGCATCTGTTACCCTGCACAGCGAGCGAATGCTAAACCGTTGAACCTGACTGATCGAAACCTGCAAAGGACACAAGCGATGATTCTGGGAGAACCTCTCGTACAGATATCAAGGATGGTCGATTCTTTGGAACCTCCTCAAACTCTGTACGAAGGTATCTCCCCTCTCCTTGCGCGAAACAACGATAAGAGACACTTTTATGACATCACGAGCCTCCCACGATCTCTTTTGCCACCTGCAAAAGAGATACGATTGCTACACTTACGGGCGGAGGCCAATTCTTTGGAACCTTCTGGGCGCCCCGAAACTAGACTCGTAATTAAAATTGCGACCAAATCGGTGCCATGGCAAGCCATTCGCGATGGAGTGACCCCAGTAGAACACGTAGCCATTCGAGAAGAAGATGCGCAAATGATGGCTACGATATTTTCTTGGCAGTCGGACAACTCGTTTATTTCCGCACCCCCGCCTGAAACCACTAAGCGGGTAAGTACGAAATTGATCGATGTGCAGATGTGGAACCAGTCGTATGAATTGCACGTGCCCCACTACGTACCCGACGAGATCCACCACCTCATCGCGGATATCCTAAAGGAATACCAGGGAGCGGTGAGCGTGACGGACACAAACATTAGACTCGTCATACAGCACGAGATTCAAACCGGTAACCATCCCCCGATCCACTGTAAACCCTACAGATATTCCCTAGTGGAGCGGAAAACGGCGCTTCAACGAATTCTGGAGTTCGAAGCTAATGGTTGGATCGAACCCGCCACTGGACCATGGTCACTCCCGGTAGTATTAGTACTGAAGAAGAATGGGTCGATTCGCATTTGCATCGATTAGTATCGGAAACTGAATGATATCACGATCAAAGATGTGTATCCCCTTCCCCGGATTGATGATTTGCTGGATGCGATTGGGTGTGCTACAACAGAAAAATTTCCCCAAATTAAATAATCATTCTATAGTAAAATTACATTCTAAATTTTAAATTTTCATTCCATCTTAAAAAATATCATTCCAATTTAAAAATTTTCCGTCTTACTTGAAAACTTTCCTTCCAAGAATGGGGTATCACTTCTTATTTGAACTGCATGCTAGAGATAGAATGAAAATCTGGATGAGTTCATGAAATATTTTAATTGGACTGTCATTCTAAGTAAGGATTTTCAGTCATAAATAGGTTAATCCAATCTAAATTAGAAGATATTTGTTGTAGTAGAATATAAGTTTAATTAAAATATTTCATAAACTCGTCCAGACTTTCATTCCATCTTGAACAAATAGATGTAGTTGGAAGGGAAAATACATACTTAGACGAAAACTTATCAAATAAGACTGTAAATTTTAGAATTGGACGAACGTTGGAATGATATTTATATGATGGATTTTTTTTTTTTTAATGTTTTTTCAACTTTAATTTCTTGTGGGAATTTTTCTGTTGTAATTATTTTAGTAAATTTGATATCCGTCACGACTTCCATCATATTCTGGTTAAGGAGGAAGACCGACCGAAACGACCTTCGTATTGTTTGAGAGCACGTGGCAGTAGGTCCGGTGTCCGATGGAAATTTGCAATGCGTCTGCCACGTTTCAACGGGCTATGAATATGACGTTTCATAACTTTGTCAACGAGACACAACTGACTTAAGGAATGATCAACTTCTGCGTCATCGTGTACATGGACAACATCTTAGTCTACTCGGAAACCTATCAAGGGCATGCACAGCATATCGAGTGGACACTGGGAGCTGTGAGAGACATTAGGTTCAAGATCGCACTCAAGAAGAGCGAGTTTTTCCTATTAGAGATCTCTTTATTGGGCTACGTAGTGACGCGGGGAGGACTGCGGCCAGATTCGAGAAAGGTCGCTGCGGCGAAGGATGCCCCAGTTCCCACATCACTGACGCATGTTCAAGCCTTTTTGGGACTGACATCGTACTATCGTCGCTTCATTAAGGGCTTTGCCGCGATAGCAAGGCCCCTAACGAAGCAGTTCATTCTCATTACGGACTAGCAACCGGAGGCCATTTCCGCCATTCTAGCGCAAAAGGGGAACGACGACCGAGAACACGTCATCGAATACGCATCATGCACAGTGCCAGATGAGCGGAGGAACGATTCGTCCCCGCAAGGCGAATGTTACGCCGTGGTCTGGGGAATCCAACACTTCCATCCGTATCTTTACGGACAGAAGTTTCTTCTAGTGACTGGTCACGAGCCGCTGCTGGCTCTGAAGAGGCTTACTAACTACACCGGTATGATTGGGTGTTGGGCGGTACGCCTACAGGAGTACGATTTCGACATCGTCCATTGGAAGACGGAGAGTTACGAGAAGGCCAACGGTTTGACACGTCTGCATCGACCAGCTAAGGTACCTAAAGGCGAAGAAATCATTCCATGGAAGGAGCCGGAATCGATGAACGGACCCAAGTACGGACAAGTGGCAGTTCTCCTACGTGGCAGTTCTCCCACGTGGCAAGAAGTAGACAAGTGGCAATGGGGGATGGAGGTAATCCTACAACACCTCTCTCTCCCCTCTCACCTTCATCTCTTCTCTCTCTTCCAGACAAATTTTGCTATTTTTGCGAAGCGATTTCACGTGTTTATTCCGTCCCTATGCATCCTACTGGGAAGGATATGTCGAGTGGGTAGATTGTCGGCAGTGTGTCGCGCGAGCCCATGGCTCTTGCATTCAGTATCGAAATGGCAACAAGCCTTGGTTGTGCCCCTTGTGTCGCGTTGATAAGATCCCGACCGAGGCTCGATTTTTCGACGCCACGTCAAAAGGGTTAGAAAAGACACAAAAATTTAGAAGGGCTGAGGTATGGACGGATTTTGCTCTAATTGCCACCTTGGTAGGTAACCCCCTCCAGGACTTCACTAAGGAGGACCGGAGGAGGGCGAATGAAAGGGCTCAGGACTATCGCTGGAACGAGGGTCGGTTAGAGAAACGGAAGACGAATGGTAGCAGGATTTGGATGATAGTGCCGCACCCGTTCATGAGTTATGACTGGGTTAAGACAGCGCATGAGGAAACTGCAGCCCATTTTGCTGTCCGAATTACGGAGGCGGCAATTGACAAAAAATAGTGGTATTGGTCCAACATTCGCGACGATGTTAAATTCACCGTCCAGCATTGTCAGGTCTGCGCTGCCGACAAGGCGCCGATTCAACCGCCAAGGTCGATAGTGCCGACGGTAGTTGAACGACCCTTTTAGAGGGTTAGTATGGATACTACCGATATTGTAGTACGCCTTGGACCTAATAGCTGTGAGTATTCAATCCTACCGGTATTCGTAGACCACTTCTCGAAATGGATCGAGGCATATCCGTGTCGTACGTGACAGGCGGCTGAAATCGCACGATACGTCAACCGTCTTTTAGGAATGGATCAGGACACGGAGGAGATCCTGACCGATAATGGGGTAGAATTCAGTGGGGAAGTTTTGAGGAATTTGGTCATACACGGCGTCGCCATGCGGCATACTGCACCCCACATGTCACAATCGAACGGGCTGGTAGAGAATGCAAATAGGGTGATTAAGACTGCACTGCGACGAAACATCGCGGCACGGGATCCGAGACCTCGGCCCGATATCGTGGATCACATCCTAGTGGTCCATCGGGGGACGCCTCACGAATCGACGGGCCCGAGCCCCTTTCAATTACGGACCAATAGTGTGGCTTGCGTTTCAATACCGAGCCTCCCAGACGAATCTTCGTTGAACCGACGGCCCACGAGGGCCACGGTTCGAGAGAAGGCCAAGCGGCACCTAGAGCTGATGGAGCGGTCCCTTCCCCGATTAGCCCGAAAGCGCCAGAAAATAACTGAGTTGGCCCACGGCCGACAAGTCCGCAATTACGAGGCCCGGAATGGAAATGCGGACCACGGCCCCAATATAAGTTAGGGGACATCGTGCAGGTGAGGAAATGTGCTCGCCAGGGTAAGCTAGCGCCACCATTCTTGAGCGATTTTGCGTAGTCGAGCTCGGTCCGAACGGAGTGAACACGGTGCGGCTCCTGCCTGAGGTCTTCGGCAGCTAATCTGGTCGCCTGATAAATCGCCACGTGTCCTATCTGCGGCCCCTCCCTTCCTCTCCATCTCCCCCTTCATCCGCCTCCTCCTCCCATGGATAGAGCGCTTCCTGGGGAACTTGTAGGATAGAGCCATGTACGCCACACTGGATGACTTCCACACTCTTTCACACAGTAAGTGGGACGTAGAAAGCTCTGCGTTGTCAATCGTTTAGAAAGATCGACACGTGTCGTAATGTCAAGCAAGTGAGAGCTTGCTTAAGATTGGAACCCCCTACGCGTCACATATGTGACGAACCACTTTCTGTGCCATTCGACTTTCTGCGCGATGACAATGAGGGGTCCTAAGATGGGAAGGTTGGGCCAAGTACGGGAGATGGGATCGATGGGAAATTGCATCGGTATCCCTGATTGTACTTTTTTTTACGTCGCCTCTTTTTGGATGGCTGGGACCAGGGCTGGGCAAGTCCCTCGACGGTCGAATGAGCGGCTGGCGCACCGACAGAGGCGCGATTTATAATGTTTGACGTCACTTCCTTCTTGTTCTGTTGTCGGGTTTCTTGGTGCAGTGATCGCACGGGAAGTCTTGCTTCTTTTTTGAATTCCTTTTTCGAATCTTATCGATCCCTCGATGGCTCTCGGAATTTCGGACTTTCTTTTCGGGATTTGTGATTTAATAATTTTGTTTTTGCATTTCTGCGTTAGATAGGAATTTAGAAATTTAGGAATTCGAAATTTCTTTTGCCGTGTGTTGCTCTTTGCTCGCGCGTTTCTTTTTGCAGCTGCAACGGAACTCTGATTAGGCGGCGCCCTTAATCTTGCGTGTAACTGTAATTTTGGGCAGGGCGCCCTTATAACTGTATCTTTCTTCTTAAGCTTCATCTTTCCCACCCTCCCTCTCTTCTTTGCTGTGTCTAATTGGCCCACGGGCTGCATGATCAAATCGATACGTGGAGAGTGGCTACGTCCCCCATGCCGCGATCTGGCCATGCAGAACGAAGGCACTCCCTCCCCTTCTCTCCTTCTAAGTCCTTGCAATTCCATGTTCTTCGCGTATGCATGCACGCTATAAATTTCGGCTGCGCGATTAGATAACTCTCTTAAACAGTTGCGGGAAGCTCGGGGTAGTGTGATCAATGAGGATCGGTTCATGAACGACGTAAGAGGTGAGTTGAAGTGGGAGTTGGGCGACCCGACGAGCTGGTGCCGAATGTATGGGGTTGACGCGTGGGGCTACGACGGATTGTAGAGCGCGGGCGAACCCGACGGGTACAGGAGGACTAAGCGGGGTGACAACTTCGTGGGTTGGTGCATGACGACGGACTCTCCGCATTGGAGAGACGGAGAGAGAGAGAGTTGAGATGGATGGGCGTGAAGTTGCAAATTTCTTTTTCTTTTCCTTTGCTTTTGTATATAAGTTTTGATTGCGGCTCGGACAATTCGCCCTTATTTTCTTTTGGCATCTTTGTCTCGATGTTGTCCCTCGTATGGTGTCTCATTCGGTCTCGATCCTTCCTTTTTTGTGTATATCGGATGCACGATTTTGGATGGAATGATATGCTTGCCATTTTTGCCTAATCGTCTTCGTTGCTTGTCACTTTGATTTGTTGTCATCATAATAAGAGTTAGGTGTTGTTGTGGTGTGGGATGCCATCTTGCATGATCGGAAATGATTGTTTACGGGATCACTGAACGTCGTGAACGATAAGAGGATTGGGTGGGTATCTATGCCATGTGGTGATTTTGCATGTAGGATTGAACTCTTGCATGAAAATTTGCCAACAGGCCCGTGTACGACCGAACACCCCGTGTGCGCACGTGTAAGCACAATCTGATCAGCGCGGCCTACATGTGTCCACACGTGGGCGATTTGCGATCACTGATGAACTGGGCACCTCCTGTTTGACAAGCGCGGAATTTCCTTTTTGCGAGAATTTGAGTCGGTAGGAATTTCCGCCCCCATACCCGAAAAATTCCCTTGTCGATCGAAGTACGATCCGATGTGTGCAGAAGGTTCTCACTACGCCGTAGCTAGTGATCCCCCGGAATGCCAAAATGTCGGAGTACAGTGAATACTGGGAGGGAGAACAACTAAGGCTGAGACATCCGGAATTCCCCTGTGTAACTGAGAATGACCGACTGTGTCCCAGGGACTTCCGCCGCGCCATAACCAGCGACCCGAGGGCTCCCGACTACCCAACTACGTATAACACACAATATTTCATATCCCCCGGCTTCGTCGTTATCGCCACCAATTTCCCTTTCTTCCACATCCTCCTCCCATACCACCAACTCACGGTGGTACCGTGGAACCCCATAGCCCCTTATTGGCCCCACACGCCATGCCGAAATGGCAGATGACGCGGCAACCGCTGAGTCTTTGGAACTACGGAGTCTAACTATAACGCACGACGTCAATCGACACGTCTCCACACCCGGAGCTCCGACCCATAGAACCCGCAACCCCCGCGAACGGACCTTTTCCGAATCACCGTCACTGAGATGGGCGGGTCGGACAGCCCCAGGATGCACCGCACATGCCATCTGCCTTGTGCTGCACGACCTCGACCGCCATTAGACCGAAAGCAACCCGTCCCTTAGCCTCATTGCACCTATGCCCCTAGGACCTCGCCACAGGAGATCTCAGTTCTGACCTGAGACTCTACCCCCAATTTCCCAAAAATCCTTGGCACACCCCTTTTCGCACTTCGATCTTTTCGACATCAATTTGACTCAGGAATACAGTGGTTCAATAATGGCCTATTCTTCTTGGGACGGAAATGCAATGAATTCTCTAAGCGGAACGCAAAGAAACGTAACCTTCAGGAAATGGAAGTTCACAAACAACTTCACACCTTGGAGAACCAAGGGACTTCGGATGAACCTAGTAACACCATTCAAGAGTTGCGGGAGTGATTGCTGCAGCACGCTCAATATAGGTGGCACGGAGCTAAAATCGGAGGAAAACTCACCAAATGGACATCCGAAGGAACCATGGACACACGGTTTTTTGGCATAGCAAAAGCAAGGGCACACCGTAGCACTGTTGATGCGTTTCTTAATCCTGATAATGACTATGAGGTGGCCACCACCACGGCACACTGCACAAGTACAGCGCGAACCTTCTTTAAGCAACTCTTCTCCTCGCAAATAACAAACCCCCTTGAGGAAGGACACCAAAGGGAGCTGGAGGATTTCCTCGACCCATTGGATAATAGTATTCAAGTTAGTCCTCAACAGAAGGAAAAAATTGAACAACCTGTAAAGAAAGAGGAGATAAGGACGGCCCTCCTACAGATGAATGAGGACAAAACTCTAGGGATGGATGATTTTCTTAAAGAATTTTGGGAAACCATGTGGCCGACCCTACACCAGGATCTGATGAGTTACTACGGAGAGGTGTGAGAAACAGGGCAGATGGGGGAATGCGTGGGTCAGGAAGTGTTGTCCCTCTTATACAAAAAAGGAGATAAAATGAACATCAGAAACTACCGACCCATCACATTGCTAACGGTCGTCTACAAGATGCTTGCTAAAGCCCTCGCAAATCGATTGCTTGAGATAATGAAAGATATTATCCGCCCGGCCCAATCAGGATTTATAAGGTCCAGAAACATCCAGGGAAACATACTCCTAGTCAATTAGATGATCCATCCGACTCAACAATCGAAACTAAACGTGGCCTTCATCTTTATTAATTTCGAGAAGGCCTATGACCATGTGGATTGGACCTTCCTGGATGCATGCCTCCAGAAAATGAATTTCAGACCCAACCTGAGAAGATGGGTTCATATCCTCCACCATAACGCAACGACACGTGTGCAAATAAATGAGAATTTAGCACCCACAATTACGCTGCAGCGTTCGGTCAGACAAGGGGACCCCATCGCCCCCTTCCTTTTTGTTATAATTATGGAAGCACTATCGGTCAATTTACGGCATAACAAGAACATCCAGAAAACTAAGATTGTAAATATCCCAGAGGAAGTCATCCCGGTATGCTCCCTCTTCGCCGACGATCTCACAATAATGACCGATGCCTGGGAAGGTAACATGGAGGAGATACAGAGACTGATGGATCGATTTTGCAAACTGTCAGATATGGCCATCAACTGGGGGACTAAAACAGTTGGGTGGTGGATGCACCATCAAGGGGGCCGACCGCCTGAAGCTCCCCGCATTTAATAGCTCCCCCTGGAAGCCACGGTGAGAGTGTTGGGCGTCCAAATGACAGCAAACGGAAATCCCACCACGAATGACGAATGGGTTTAGTCGCCCGCTCAAGACAGGATGACGGAATGAAATCAGAAGCCAACCTCGATTTTCGGGAGGGCGCTAGTCATCGATGATGTTGTCATGGCGTCACTTTGGTACAAATTACTCATCTGGCCTTTAAGTGTAGCAACCTTAAAGGCGTTCAAGAAGGAGGCAGCGACCTTTCTGTGGAGAGGAGACAATGGATGCGAGCACGCCATTACCAGGGTGGCGTGGGACGCAGTAATCCAACCCAAGGCTAAAGGTGGCCTGGGGATTATCGACCAAACTCTCCAAACCCAGACCCTCAGCATGCAATGGATTAAAAACCTTATTCTGGAAACTGCCCAGCCCTTACACCCGTTAGCTATGGAACAAATTGCCAGACTTGCACCAAAAACCCCGGTAGGGGTAGACCCGCTTTTATGGCTGGATGACAGGTACTGGAAACTCCCCCGCAGAGGGAGAGGAGATCAAAGGGAGGGCACATTAAAAGAAAAATATTGGCCACGAATGATCAAAACATGGCAGAAGCTCCCCCCTCCAGACCGTCCGGAATCAGAGAGATGGGAGGAAGTATATCGACAACCCCTCTTTGGCAATCGGCGCATCACGGATTCCCACGGGCAGGTGAGGTGCAGCTCTGCCCCTCCACGGAAAGGTTGGATCAAACATGGGATAAGGAGGGTGGGGGACCTATGGGATGTCATAACGGGAACATGGAGGAATCTAGAACAAATGAAGGAAAAACTACGCTATTGCCATCATGTACAAGAGGCTCTGGATGGAATAATAGAAGCCCTTCCCCTCCAGTGGTATAATATTTTAAGAACGGGTCCAGTTCACAAGGAAGGTGACTGGGTGACGCAGAGAGGGGACCGTGGTAGGGTCGGGGTGTTCCACCTGGTCAGACCCACGGAAGTGTTAATTGAGTATTATATGATAACGAAGGGGAATAGACTAATTGGCGGCGCAACCCCCTTTGTCTGGACCGACAAGGAAGAGGTGGACCGGGTTAGGGTGACGGGGGAAGGTGAAAACCGCTGGGTATATAAACCTGGAATCCCGATCACAGAACTGGGCTTGGACCCAATGGAATGGAGATGGAAACCTGCTGGCCCGACACGAGGAGGTACCCACAGGGACACAACACTTGAAAACCTCTCTGTTAAAACCACATACAGGATGATCAGGCCAAGATGGAACCTCAAAGACACAGTGAATGATCGTTGGTATAGACACCTCAACGTTGACAGACATCTGCTAGCCCCAATTAAGTGGTTCCAGGAATGCAAGAGGAGGCCAGCCAAAATCACCTCCCTGCAATGGCAGATAACCCATAGGTGCCTACCTACCAACAACTGGCTGATTGATCACACCAGGCTGGAACAGCAGGGCTGCACTCTCCCCTTATGCAGTAGATGCCTTCGAGGGTACCCGGCCAAAAAAGCGGCCGAAACCATTGAGCACATCTTCCTACAGTGCCCGAACGCCGCCCTCACCTGGCGCTGGTGGGACCGGATCTGGCAGCATATAGTCCCAGGATCCCTCTGGCCATGGGACTAACGGGCCATCCTAACGGGCTATTGGCCAGGACGGCCCGAAGAGGAATTTGTGAATAACATGTTTGACCTGGGGAGACGAACAATCTTATGGACACTGTGGTGACAAAGATGTGTTTTGATAATGGAAGAAGTATGAGTGGAGGAGGAGGAGGTGCACGAGCATATAAAAAATCAACTACAGTTGGACATAACTGATAAATGGCAGACAGTAAAACGCAAGCTAGACCTCCTTCAGCAACCAAAAGACATTAAAGAAAGCATCACTAAATTCTGCCAAGAATGGTTGGGCGGGGAAAGAGAAGGCTGGATTGTGCAGGTGAGATGGTCAGGGGATGCGGACGAGGGCCTTCAGGGAGAGGGAGAGATGGTAAGAAGGGACTACTGCCTGAAATTTAAGGACTGGACTGACATTGACCCGAGCTTCCCAATGAGGCCAGCTTCTGATTTCCCGGACCCCTTCCCCCCACACCCTTTATCCCTAGTAGAATTAACTACGTCATGAGTCTCGGTTGTGTGGGGTTGCATTTTAATAGAATGGGCAGATTTTATCTTTATGGGGCAAACAGAGCAGCAAGGTTGACGGGCAAGCGGGGAAACAGAAGGAACTCACTGGTGCCCCCCAGTGGTTCCAAATGGGGCCCTGCTACAGCCCTGGTTTTTAGAATAGACCAGGTGGGACGCTGGACCCGGTTTCCAGCATTGGTGCTCTATCTCATCCAATTTTTTTTGCAGCAATTTTCAAATAAAGACACAATAGGCGCCATGAGAATAGTAGGCCGATGGCGGGGGCTACGGGATGGAGGGAGACTCCACTGGTGCCCCCCGGTGTTTCTCCCCCCAATACCTGACCCTGCTACAAGGTAGGTAAGGAAGAGTAGATTGGATATGGGACGCTGGACCCGGTTTCCAGCAAAATGGCGTCACTCTCAACAATGTACTGTGTTGTTAAAGATGTATTTAAGGGACGCTGGACCCGGTTTCCAGCAGGTGTTGCTCCCCACCAATAGATGGAGCAGCCCGCCAGGCAACCCTCAATCCCGGTGGTTCTCTTACCACCACCAGGATAGAGGCATTGCAAAAGGGCCATTAATAAAAAAAAAAAAAAAAAAAAAAAAAAACCTTTTCGCACTTCCAGGCCCACATCCCACTCCGATCAGGAAGGCGCGCCGGGCGTGAGGTTGGGTGTCACAACCTCCTCTACTAGGATGTTACCTTCCTCGTAACACGACGCCATCGAACTTCTCACTCTTTCTTCCGATATTTCTGCTTCATTTGGAGCCAATGGTGGTGATCTCGCGCCTTCAAGTTGCTGTATGTGTTCCTCCATGATAATTTCTGGCGGTCCTTGATTCTCCATTCACCACCGTCACTTCGGTAATGCCTACTGGTGCAACTGTTGACGCCTTGCACCGAAGGCCGGGCGAAGAAGCTGGCCTGCAGGACCTTTCCGGTAGCCAAGATCTTGGTGCGAAAGTTGCCGCCGCGCAAGTCCCGTAAACGCGCTTACTCACATCAAAATCACCTCAGAGTCTTTCCCAAAAAGCGCCCACTCCAAGGGAACATAACCAGAAACTTACGCCTTTACTCTTACCCTACATCGTATCCCTGACGACGGTGAAACCGTGAAAAGCTATGGCTGCCCTCCGCATCCGGTTCCATGCAAAGCACTTTACCGCAGTGAAAACTGTGAAGCAGATGACGGCTAGTAACGAAGGCCCACACGACGCAGGCTCATTACCAGGCAGGCTGTCCGACGTAGAACCGCGAAACAGCCGGCTCTTCTGCGAGCGCTGATGCAGTTCCATCGGCCGGGCCCCCAATCTCCGCCAACTTGCAGCATTGCTTATTAGAGAATCGCTGTGTTTTCGCATTCTGCCTACGATGTCACTGAAGCCCTCAAATGTGGGGGCTCCCAGGATGGCGTGTGAGCACTTGTGACCTTATCTCGCACCTACTGGTACCCGATACCCAGCAGCTCTGGAACATCTATGCAGTGTCCATCCCAAGGTTGTTGACCCTGTTTCTCTTTTATTATTATTTTTTTTTTGAAAAGGGTGTCCGGTGCCGGCCTTGAGATATCATAAAACTAGCTGGCCCTAGGTAATTCAGTATTCTCCGGCCGGAGTTGCGGCATCCGGAGCCCCAGCTGCTGTTCTTGTAAGGGACGCGGGGGCTTCCCAGTTTTGTGCAATAAACTAAGACAAGCTTTGTTTTTTTTTAAAAAGAAAGAGAAGGGAAAACAAGAAGTCTATTATCCTATTTATCGGTTTTCTTACTGGACCTTGAACTCACATCTGCGCTTCAACACCTCAGGTCCTGGGTTGTACCAACTGAGATAGCCCTGTTTGTGTTTTGTCATCTGTTTCCATGTTCTATATTACATGGAGTACGATCTGAAGGCCGACACCCTTTCCGTAAAAACCCAAAGAGAATTGCATTCATCCAGCTCTATCCGGATTCGAAGTCCGGTCTGTATTTCAGCAGTCCACTGTATATCAACTCACTTAGAGCATCCTCTGCACTGCTGGAAGACTTTTTTTTTTTTTTTTTTTTTTTTTTTTTTTTTTTTTTTTTTTGCAAAAGCTGGAAGACTCTTGAACGCAGCCATCCTCCCAGTGCATTATTTTTTTAATGAGATGTCATCGGAAAGTGACTGGCCCCAGGCAATTCATGAATTCTGTTCATATCGTCCAATGCATCTGGCTTCGAACACCCGTGTGGGATTCAACAGTGTATGGCTGTACAAACTGAGCTAAGGCCGTTGGTATCTAGTGCATTATTTTGCGTGAGAAGTCTAAGGGCCTAAGGGCCTCGCCACACCACTGTGGAAACGAAAAAAGAGAGAATGCACACATATTCCTACAGAGAAGGGCAAGATATGTCCATTGCAATGAATAGCAAGGGATGCATCTGAGCTCTTCTGCCCAAAGATGCATTCGTTCTCTCTTTTTTGTTTTATTTTTAACCTATATTCTTCTCTCATCTATCTCATCTTCTTGCCAGTACTCATCGATCGCATCCTCTCGCTAGTCTATGTATAGTACGAGGGAACATCAACCAACCCGGATCTCTCCCTACCCTCTTCCCCCACATAACGCAGCCTAAAAATGAATGCATACAAGCCCTCTCGCTAGTCTATGTATAGTCCGAGGGGACATCCACCAACCCGGATCTCTCCCTACCTCTTCCCCCGAACATAACGCAGCCTAAAAATGAATGCATACAAGCTATATTTCCGGCCAGATACAGCCAAAATAAGGGTGCGTGGTGTTCGGGGGAAGACGGTAGCCCACGGTGTAGGTTGGCACCACAGCAGTGGTGCCAGAGCAATGCTGTACCAGTCCCACATCACGGTGCTCGTTTCGACACTGGTGTGGCGACGCCCTAAGGGCCTCGCCACACCACTGTAGAAAAGAGAAGAGTATCTTTTTTACTGTCAAATCTGGACAGGACGGCCTTTCAGGCCTTTTTTAATTTTATTGTCATTATAGAATTACGGGGAACCCGTAGCAGCCACATCCGTGCTCAAGCCTCCAACGAGGGAACATGCGGGAGCTGCACCCACCAGCTACAGCAGGTGGGCGATACCGGCCAGGGGTCAGCCGGTAGCATCAGGACCGAGCTTCTCCGATGGGCCAGTCACTGTGTCTCCCCTCCGGTCCCCTCCCCCTATGAACATCAGCAGTCTCTGCTCAATGCCACTCGGGGGACCAACGGCACCAAGCTTGCCCAGGAAGGTACATGAGACCAATGGGGATTGAACCCAACACCTCCTGAATGCCACTTGCGTGCCTTACCAACTGAGCTAGGCCGCTGGATACCAAGCGTATCTTCCCCAGAAAGTGATCAGATGCATCTGTTACACATAATAGTAATAATGGATGTATCTGGCTACTCATTGCAGGAACATGCAGTCGTACTTTTCTCGTTTAGACACTGGTGTGGCGATCACTTTGGGAATCAGAGAGTTGGGCTAATAAGCAAATTTTGCTGGGATTAGAATAAGGGGGCAAATGCAGAAGCCCACCCCCCGTCACCGGGATGAGGGACTGGTACAGCCTTGCTCTCGCACCACTGCTGTGGTGCCAACCTACCCCGTGGGCTGGGGAGAGATCCGGGTTGATTGGTGTTTCCCCGTACTACACATACACTGAAAAAAAAAAAAAAAAAAAAAAAAAAAAGGTGGTGTGGCGACGCCCTAACAGTTTTTCCGTCCCTTTTGTCCCCACCAGTCCGGTGGGCGGGGTCCGGCAGATGGGACACAAATCCTTTACAAGGTGGAAAACAGAGACGTACCAAGCGTGATGCATGCATAAAGAGCATCATGAAAAAAGAAAAAAAAAAGAAAAAGGAAAACACAGAAGTACCAAGCGGCATAGCTCAGGTGGTTCACCCCCACCCCCAAACTGCGGAAATATAGACAGGACTGAGTGGGGAGGGACACTGGACCCGGTTTCCAGGAGCCTAATCTGGGTAATGGCCCCAGAACTTTACGGGATTTTGTGGGGTTTCCCGGCCCCTTTGTTGTCTTGTTGTTCCTCATGTAATAAAAGTTTTATTGTTCTCCAAAAAGAAAAAAGAAAAAAAGAAATATACACAGGGGTTCAAGCTCGACTGGACGCAGATAAGCAGAATACTACAATCCAGGGCCGAGGTCCCACTAGCAAAACGGATAGGATCGAGCTGCTGAATCTGGATGTGTTTTAAGCAGAGATGCAGAAAAGCAGTTCCATCTCGATTTCCTGCACATCTCTCCGATTCTCTTTGCTAGTGGGACCACGGCCCAGGGGGCCGTCAGTTTAGTTCGATGACGACGATTCCTCAAGGCCGTCGCGTTGAACAAGAAAAAAAGAAAGAAAAAGAAAATAACAGAAAAGTCGTGTGTGATCGGTGTTCGTTCCACCTTGACGCCAGGACGACTCCACGTAGGCACGTCACACCACAGTAGTATTACGTGAGCGGCACTGGGCGGGGTCCGACTTATTACGTGAGCGGCACTGGCGGGGTCCGACGAGACGACAAAGGGGAAGGGAAAGAAAAACAACGCGCCCAAACGAGTTCTGCATGTACCGGGGACAGTTTATACGTCCATATGCATGAAAATAATCCTACTGCTACGGTTGTGTGTTCGTAGCGGTGTTCTGTTGTTCCTTTTTTTTCTTTTCTTTGTTTTTTTTCCCACGACTGTCGTCCTCGCGCCGTGTAGAGACGGTGCAGAGATTTGTTGTCCCTTCCCTTGACACGTCCTAATCGCACGAATTTGCGAGTTGTATTTTACGCGCGCACGGCAGTCTCAAGGACGAGCACGCCGACAGCATTCTCCCGCGCACAGCGCCATCTTCTCTTCACTCTTCATGTCCTCAGGATTCTCCGACGAACACCACCACCATGAGTATTCCCCTCTCTGCGGTGTTATCTGAGGTACTTCAAACGTTGTGCGGTACTTGGCTGAGACAGCGGCCGCTTCGCTTCACCGTCCGTCTTTGTTCGGCTTGTCAACCATAGTCAGTGCGTTGTTGCTGTGTGCGCTGTCTAGGTTGCTCGGCGATGCACATGTCGGCGGGATCGGGTTAGTCTTAGTTTTCAGGTCTGTTTTTTCTCTGACTGCCACTCCTCTCTCTCTCTCTCTGTCTTTCCTCACAGCCACTCCTCTCTATGCCTCTCCCTGCTCTCTTCACGCTCCACCAACGCATGCTTTCGGTCCTCCAGCTCTCCACCATCTTCGTACTCTCTCTCTCTCTCTCTCTCTCTCTCTCTCTCTCTCTCTCTCTCTCTCTCTCTCTCTCTCTCTTCCCCGGAATCGACAGAGGAGCTCGGAATCAACGAGGGTCCGAGTTTCCTCTCCTCTTTCTGCACGTGCGGACCCGAGCGTGCCAGCTTTGGTGCGCGGGCTCTCGGTACCTTTCGGGCTAATGGCGCAGACGTAAGGTGAGTTTTGACCTACCCAGCAGTGTGACCGAAGGAACCGGAGAGAGAGAGAGAGAGAGAGAGAGAGAGAGAGAGAGAGAGAGAGAGAGAGAGAGAGAGAGAGAGAGAGAGAGACAGACACAGAGAGAGAGAGAGAGACAGACACACACACACACACACACACAGAGAGAGAGAGAGAGAGAGAGCTGTCTCTTATACACATCTAGATGTGTATAAGAGACAGCTCTGGCCATGGGACTGGCGGGCCATCCTAACGGGCTATTGGCCAGGACGGCCCGAAGAGGAATTTGCGAATAACATGTTTGACCTGGGGAGACGAACAATCTTATGGACACTGTGGTGNAGAGAGAGAGAGAGAGAGAGAGAGAGAGAGAGAGAGAGAGAGAGAGAGAGAGAGAGAGAGAGAGTCAGTCCGGATGAAGAGATTGGCATCCGCTAGACAGGCGTGTGGTACATCAGAATCGTTATCTGGAGCATCGGGCTCATTTGGTAGAAAGGCGAGTTCGTCACCGGGATCAGTGAGTGGAGCAGTCGCAGGTTCATCGCCGATTAAGCTGGGTTCGATCTCACGATCATTCCCTGGATCAGCGAGTGCATCGTCCGGAAGGCATCACCGGCGCTCACAGCCAGCGCGACATCGTCAACTTAATCTTCAGAACCAGCAGCAACAGCAGCAGCTCCAACAGCAGCAGAAGCAGCAGCAGCAGCTGCCTCTAACTGGGCCCGGGCGGCATTCTTTGTCAAGCTCATCATCAGCTATGGCGTCCGGCGGATGTGTTCTTCCTGCGACTCGCGCTACGGCTATGGAAGACTCGAAGCTTCTGGATCATGGACGCTCTTCAGCTGCTGCTGCTGCTGTCGGTCGCCCTTTTGTTGTCGGCAATCATTCCGCTCCCGTGGACAAGTGGGCTAGTCGACGAAAGGCAAGTTTCACGGGGATTGCCGATATCCCGGAGACCTGGCACGGCGAGAGGCACTTACGCTCGATAGTTGATTGGTCTGACTTGGATTCAGCCCTCGGACCGCATGGTCTTCTCTCTGCCCGGGATGCACTGATTAGAGAGCAGAGAAGCCCTCAGCCTTTTTCTCAACGCTGGTCCAATCTTATGCAATAAGCAGTAAGAAGAAGTGATGGCTGTGAGAGTGATGGCTGTGAGAGTGATGGCTGTGAGCAGATGGATCACGTGGCTGGCCTTTTACAGTTAACAAGGTAGTACTCGTGAATCATGATTACCTGTGGAGGCTGTCGTTTGACCACGTGTCTCTCCTCTGTGTCTCCAATCAAGTTGATTGGTTGCGATTGGGCTAGATATATTGCAATTCAGTGGGCTCACTCATCGCATCTCGTCTAGTCTCGTCTCGTCTGCTCTCCTCTGCTCTCCTGCCATGCCTTTCCCCTCCCTCCCCCTGCGCAGCCCATGCATCGCTGTGTACGCCGCATCTGCTGACGTCCTCGATTAATGAGCATGATGACATCCGTTGTTAATGTGCACGACGTTATGCCCATTTAGATTTGATGGCAGTGAACGGAAGATGATGAGAGGGCAGTTCGGTTCTTGATAGACAGAGGGGATGCTACAGTCTTCCACCGAATAGAACGTAGGGAGATTGCAGTCGTATTTGTGGCAACATTCGGTCTAGATACAGGGATCATAATGCCCGTTCGTTCTATTCGGCTGTATAGACGATAGGGATGATGGGAGGGTGTGCTGCGAGGTTGTTTATCTTTTTTTTTTGGGGGGGGTGAAGGAAAGAGGGGCAAAATTGACCCAGGTAGGGAGGAACAAGGAAGGTACAATAAGGAGACGCGAGTGCCTATGTGTGACAGACACGGTGTGACAGACACTGTGTGACAGTCACGGTTGCCAAGTATTAACAACGTAGCCACCTGTCGAGTCTGCAGCATGTCATGGTATCGAGGTCGAGGGAATGACAGTCACGGTTGCCAAGTATTAACAACGTAGCCACCTGTCGAGTCTGCAGCATGTCATGGTATCGAGGTCGAGGGAATGGGGGAGAGAGAGAGAGAGAGAGAGAGAGAGAGAGAGAGAGAGAGAGAGAGAGAGAGAGAGAGAGAGAGAGAGAGGCAGATGAAATGGGGGGAAGGCGAAGCATTGCCAGCTGCTTCACCGCCTCTATGGATGGCCTATGGAAGAATCTGTGAAGATTCTGAGGTTTGTAACCTCAGGTCCTCAGATCATGTGTGAAGAATCTGTGAAGATTCTGAGGTGTGGAATTTTTTGAGGTTAGGGAGAGCTGCCGGTGTTTGTAAATCATGTTGAAGATTCTTAGAATCTTGTCTGAAGATTCTGAAGATTCTGTGGTGGGGAATTCTTTGAACTTTGACGAGTTTTGGAGCGCGTTTGGAGGATCGTTAGCGTCTTGGTGTCGTGTTGTGGACGTTGGACGAGCTAGGCCAGCTGTGATTAACAACGTAGCCACCTGTCGAGTCTGAGCTGGAAATGCATGCAAGTGTCTGTGATTATCGACGTCAACCTTATTTGCCAGCCAGCTCAGCTCAGCTCAGCGCAGCTCAGCTCAGCTACGCTCAGCTCAGCCACAGCTCAGCTACGCTCAGCTCAGCCAGGGTGCTGCGGCTTAGGGAGAGCTGCAAGAGCTGCAAGTCTGTGCGAGAGCATGCCGGATCTCTACTGATTTCCACACGCCACTGCCGGTGTTGCGCGGCGCTATGTCTCACTGAAAATCGAATTCAAATCAGTTCAGTCCAATCCTATTCAATACAATTCCATTCGATTCGATTCAATTGAAGTTAATGGATTTCACTAAACTGAGCTCATCTTAACCCCCCTCCCCCCCTTCAGACCAACCGTAACTAAACTCACCTGCAAAACTGGCGCAACTCAAACCAAATTACTTAGACTGTCAGTTGTTCCATAGTGCTTTCGAATCGACCGATGCTCGTGTATGGATGCACAGAGGAGAGGACTAACGAGATTGGGTTGCTTCGATCTCATCAGCTATAATTACGATGGGTCTATTACTACACTGTACATATCGTCTCGCTCCGAGGAGACGAGAGAGAGAGAGAGAGAGAGAGAGAGAGAGAGAGAGAGAGAGAGAGAGAGAGAGAGAGAGAGAGGGTGAAACTTTGGCCGAAAATTGGCGGTGGTCGCTGGAGCTTCGCTGAATTCGTGAAGACCTGGAAAAGAAAAAACACAGTCTCACATGCACATAAGCTCTGGACTATCAAGACGGCTTTTTTTGTATTTGTGTTAACGCTACTTTGCTAAAGGAGATTCCGTGGAGGCACAGAGAGAGACAAACACACCCACCCACCCACCCACCCACCCACCCCCCCACACACACACACACACACACACACACACACACACACACACACACAGATGCACGCTTTGCAACGGGAGAGACGAAAATAAAGGAGGGGGATTTTGAACCTGTTTGCGGAATAGGGCGCGCTTGTGCTTGTCGGTCGGGCATATTACATTTTCATGTGCGTTCGTCCTCCTGCTGCTGCTCCTCCTGCTGCTGCTCCTCCTCCTCCTCCTCCTCCTCCTCCTCCTCGCCACCGCCGCCTCTTCCGCCTCTTCTCCGTTCCTCTCGGCGACTCTAATCGACCAGTCCCCCATCTCCCTGTTGTTATGGTTTGGCAAGTCTTATATCTGCTGAGATGTCGAATGTCACGAAAAGCTCATCTTGAAGGCGTTTCGGATATCTTCCATCGTTTTCTCTTTTGTCTTCCCTCGACTCGATTCTTTTGCAATCGCTGCGAGCTGCATCTGATCATACATGAGAAACGAAAAACGGAAGTGGAGAATCCGATTGACTGGGGCTGCATTGAAATTGTCGCCGACGGAGCTCCAAGAGGAAAGAGCCAGAGAGAAATGTCTTGTGCGCAGCTGCAAGGGAGTAGAGTCACAGAGTCCAATCGACTGGGGCTGCAGTGAAATTGTCGCCGACGGAGCTCCAAGAGGAAAGAGCTAGAGAGAAGTGTCTTGTGCGCAGCTGCAAGGGAGTAGACTCGGTAGAGCGGCTAGAGCCACAGAGAAATCATCTTCTACGGATGTCCAAGAGAGAGAAATGACAGAGAGAAAGACTTGCCCCCAATGCCGCCCATAACTTGCCGCCATAACTCGATGGCAGAGACCTTCAGAATGTTCAGCTTGGCAACTTAGGAAGCTGATAGCCAGTGATAGGCACTCTGCTGAGTCTGCTCCAATTATCCAATACGGTTTTCGTTCTACTCTTAACTTGTCCAATACGGTTTTCGTTCTCCTCTTAACTTCGCGAAAAGGAGTAGAGCCCCTGTCACTGGCTGTCAGTAACGCAATTGCATACTTCTCCTCTTAACTTCTCGAAAAGGAGTAGAGCCCCTGTCAGTGAGGCTATTGCATACGTGACGATGATACGTCTCCTCTTAACTTTGCGAAAAGGAGTAGAGCCCCTGACGCTATTGCATACGTCGGGATTTGAGCCCGTCATCAGGGACGGGGATGTGCACCATCTACGATGTGGGAGAAGAATTGAGAGCTTAGACCTTAACAATGAGGAGGAGGAATTGAGAGCTTAAAATGAGGAGGAGGAATTGAGAGCTTAACAATCAGGAGGAGGAATTGAGAGCTTAACAATCAGGAGGAGGAATTGAGAGCTTAACAATAAGGAGGAGGAATTGAGAGCTTAAAATCAGGAGGAGGAATTGAGAGCTTAAAATCAGGAGGAATTGAGAGCTTAAAATCAGGAGGAGGAATTGAGAGATTAAAATCAGGAGGAGGAATTGAGGACCGTAATGAGGAAAACCAACTGGGAGCTTAAGTCAGAGAGGGGGGGGGGGCCTTGAGGGCAGGGCCAGTGCGGAATCACTAGAAATAATCACACTAGAAAGAGAGGGATGTTCAACAGTCCCCGATTTGGGAGAAGATTTGGGAACTTAGAGCTTGAAAAAGGAGGAGGAGCAACTGAGAGCTTGGAGTAGGGAGGATCTGCGACTCTGCGAGATGCTTCAATTAGGGGGGAGTTGAGGGGAGGGCCAGTGATTTTTGGGAGTTGAGGGCAGGGCTAGTGATTTTTTTATTTTTTATTTTTTTCTTTGAAACGCCGTTGACTTTTTATAAGCGACGGTCAGATCTGGAGATCCCGGTGAGTGGCATCTTGCCTCAGGTCCAGCGCCGGCTGTCATAGGGCCTCGCGCCACTACTCTCCACATGCACGAAAGACGAAAAAGATGGCAATGCATCTGTCGTTGTTCTAGCAGTGGATTCAGTCTCATTTTGCACATTTGGAGAGTAGTGCAGCGAGGCGCATGTACAGCGGATCGGCAGATATCTCACAGCGGGAATGACAGCGGGCAGAACTTGGGGAATCCAGGGGTGTGAGTGGGAGGCGCTTGCTGCGGGTCCAGCCTCCGTTGTCGTTTAAGCGGCGGCGGGTCAGCGGAAATGACAGCGGAAATGACAGCGGAAATGACAGCGGGAAATGGAATTGACAGCGGAGTCATCAGTAAAATTGGCGGGAAGTCGACGATTAGCCCTGCAGAAGCGGCGTCGAAAGTGGACTCCGCGCCTGCTCTGATTTCAGCGAATCAGCAGAAATGACAGCCGCGGGAGTCAACGCAAGTTAATCTCCACGGGAATGCCGACAATCGGGCCACTTCCGAAACGGCATCGGAAGGGGAAGGGGGGGGAGAGAGGGGGGCGAAGGCGGGGGAGAGGGGGAAGCTAGCACGAAGGTAACGGAAAGGTGTGCGCAAGCGCTTACGGAAGGCGGGTGAGGGTTCAGGAAGGCCTGGACAGTGGATACAGCTTGCTGAGGGCTCAGAATCGTGATGAGCCGGTGCGAATCCGACGAAACATCAAGCAGGCTGCTTGGACGTGGACATCGTCTCAACACACGACAAGAACATGTGACTAGACGTACGGATTTCCAAACACGATAGGAGGAGGAGGAGGAGGCGGAGGCAGGAGGAGGAGAAGGAGGAAGAGGAGGAGGAGGAGGAGTAGCAGGACGAGGGGCTGCGCAAGAACATGTGGAGGAACGGTCGGTGCATTTGCTCCGCTTTCTCTTTGCTGATAGCTGAAGGGCTAGATGACGGTGATCATCATCTCCAGATCCCAATTGCGGCTAGCCGTTAATGACGGGAGTGAACACAATCAGAGTGTTGGAAAACTGCAGATTATTTGGGTCGTTCTTCTTTTTTTTTTTTGGGGGGGGGGGGGGGGGTTCAAAATCAGCTTCTGTTGGCGTTTTGTGTCGTTTTTTCCTAGTGTTATGGAGTAGGAGCTTAGTTTTTTGCTCTTCGTTTTGTTTAATTGCCTCATTTTGACGGGGCGACTTGAGACTCAGGGCATACTCACACTAACAACTTTTTTAACGTTGCCGGAAGATGGCCGTGATCGCAGTCAGATGCATTTTGGAAAGTCCTAGTGTGAGTATGCCCTCACGCTGTACATCATTTCCTCTGTTGATTATCGTCTTCCAACCTTGCCCCTCAACTGGTGTTTAGTCGACAAGTTCCCGGTAGGGCCGGTAGTCTAGAACGTTCTCCGGGGGGGGGGGCTACTCTTAGAGTCGAAATACTGTCCAGATATTGGTCAAATAACGACGTATCTTGACGGAATGTGACCGTAGATAGATAGATATAGATATGAGCTCCAGTTCTTCCTGGCCTAAGGAGCGGAGGCTCCTTCTTTAGTCGCCCTGCTACAAAGACGGGTGTGTATTGCTATTTTTTCCCTCTTGCTTTCTCCTGGTGAACTTCAAATTCATTTTTTGTAAGAGATGAAGTGTTTATAATCTTTGTCTTATTGTCCGAATTCGTCTCGAAGGTTGCCTTCCATTTTTTGTTCCCTCTTTGTTTGTTTGGAAGACACCCAGGAAGTATGTAGCAGCCTACAGCGTGGGAGTGGTCCCCAATCTGTAGGTTTGCCCACATGCTCTGTTTCTGTGTGTGTGTGTGTGTGTGTGTGTGTGTGTGTGTGTGTGTGTGTGTGTGTGTGTGTGACCACACATAAATGATAAATCATATTTTGGATAGTGAAAGACAATGCACCATACCTCCTCAACAGTCCAGGAGGAAAGCACGCATCTGAGTGAGTCAAGTCAACAGACAATCCATAGAGTAGCATTGCAGGTCCACTTGACATAATGGGCTGACAAGAATGTACAGCACGCGAATGCAGCGGAAGGTGTCAGAAACTTACTTAATATTGCATTTTGAGAGTTGAAGGGGTGAGTTAGGAGCTGCATCGGCTATGGAGTTCATGAGTGGGGAGGACATGGCGCCATGGGGATTGTGGAATAGTGGCCGATGTCTGGGTACCAACGGGAGTCTCCCAGTTATTCACTCTCTGCAGTGTTTTGCCCCTCAGTTTGTGAAGTACTTTTTGCTTGCCAATGCTGGTGTCTTATTACGGACTGGTGCTCCCCAGAATAGATGGGGCTGTGTGTATGTCTGTGTGTTTGAGGAAAGAAAGGGGGAAAAACAAGGGAAAAATTGTCTGGCGCCCCTGTAATTTCCATTATTTTGCCTCCGACGGCCCACATACCCTGTTGTGCCCCTCTGACCCGGATTCAAATTTCCCATAAAACCCGCGTGTCGACTGGGGCTGAAATATTTTTGTTGTGCCCCACCGTGGGCCACCGGTACACGTTCCAAGTTTGCAATACGCCCCTACCGTATAGCTGTTGAGTACCAGCACCAAAATTTTCCATATGCCCCTACCGGTAGGGTGCATGTTTTCAGCGCACCTTGTGGGTATGTGCATGGCGGCCACTTCATTTCTCTCTCTCTCTCTCTCTCTCTCTCTCTCTCTCTCTCTCACACACACACACACACACACACACACACACATGCACACAAACACAGGTCTCTCTCCCTCCCTCTCTCTCTCTCTCTCTCTCTCTCTCTCTCTCTCTCTCTCTCTCTCTCTCTGTCTCTCTCTCTCTCACACACACACACGCACACACAGGCACACACACACACACGCGCACGCACACAATCAGTTTTTGGTATGTTCGGTGTTTTTCCCTTTCTCCTATTTTATCAAGTACTTTTAGACAGTTTGTGTCCCTAGCTGAGCACCCTCTTACAGTGCCAAACAGTCGGTGGGTCGAGTGCCGGTCCTGTGAACATGACCGGCACTGGTCACTTGAAGGTGACCGGCCGGTCATGGGGGGGCCGAATTCTGTGAACGGCCGTTCACATAGTTTCTGCCCATGTGGAGGCTGGGACAGTAGGGATTGGGGCGGGAGGGGGGTGGTGCCGGGGAATTCTACAACCCTGTGCCTTAAAAATCAGAAGGGGGTGACACTGTGTGGATTTGTGGAAAAAAAAAAAAAAAGTTGGGATGGAGGTGGGTGGGTCACACACACCTTGCTTGTGCCTCGTTGCATGGTTGCCGAGCTGCTGGTCCGCTTGCCCGGTCGACGGTCGTCTCTTGCGGTGTGGTCGCCTTGCTTGTGTTGCCTTGTGCTTCACTACATGGTTGCCGTGCTGTTCACCCGTCTTCCGCTTGCCGTGTTGCTCCTTGCAGTCGTTTTGGCGCTGGGCAGCCGTGTTGCCTCTACTGCGTTGCCTGGTGCTCTGCAGGGTTGCTACATGCTGCTATGTTCCGCTTGGGGACAGGCTGCCTTCAACAAGGGTCAAAGGGTTCATAACCCAAACCATTAAATACAGAGATTCTGCAGATTGTCGAGGGTTCAGCCTCCTGATGAGTCGGTGCAAGTCCGACGAAACAATCTAATCATCATCAGTTTTCTTATTTTTTTCAGTCTTTCGATTTGCTTGCCAGTGGGACTTCTATTTTTTTCCGGTTTGCCTGCCTTGGTGTACTTGTGTGCCTGTTTCGTGTGCTTGCACGTTGTCTGCCCTCCTGCCTCCCCCGTGGTCTCCAGCCCAGTGCCGTACCCCCGTTCACCGTTCACGGGGTCTGTGAACGGAGCTGGTCATAGAGTTCACAGAGTTCACGACACGGGAGTTCATGGAGTTCACGGAGAGCGGTATTTTTTTGAGTTTTTTTTTGGCTGGGGGGCTATGTTTTTTTTTTATAGGAGGGTGGGGGACATCGAAGGGTAACTCCCTATAATTTTTTCAATTTTTTTTTTCATGAATAATATTGTTTTTAATTAAAAACGAAAAAAACAAAAATCAACCAGCCAAAATAAGCATTTTGTTTTGCTATTTTGGAGGTCATTTCGATTTTTTTTTTTTTTCAATGTCACCACGCTGTGGGGCTTGAGGCAAATGTACCTGGGGGAGCCCAAAAAAGAAAAGAAGAAAAAAAACACTCTTTAGTGGTTGGCCCGTTCACCGTGAACGGCCGTTCACAAAAAAAACACCAAATGAGCGGCCGGTCACGTTCACGAGTCCGGCATGACCGGCACTACTCCAGCCTATGCCTGCAGTCTGCCCTCCCGCCTCCCTCGTGCCCTCTCGCCTAGATGTCTGGCACGTTGTAAAACCATGTATGTACAAGGTAGCTTTATGAGTAGTAGTAGAGTGGCAGCATACAGCGTTAGTTTGGTTACGGGCGGGCCGGGTGTACCGTGGGTTCCATCGGGTGCATGGCAAGTACGCCATTGGATATATTGGACACGCACACATGTGCGCGCGCATGACATCCACTTCATTTCTCTCTCTCTCTCTCTCTCTCTCTCTCTCTCTCTCTCTCTCTCACACACACACACACACACACACACACACACACACACACACACGCGCGCGCGCGCGACCCACACTCTTTCTCTCTCTCTCTCTCTCTCTCTCTCTCTCTCTCTCTCTCTCTCACACACACACACACACACACACACACACACACACACACACACACGGTCAGTTTTTTGCGGCAGCGCCACAAAACTCATGAGGGCGTATCACACAGGGACCGGTGAAATGAGACTGGCTGTCCAGTAAGGGCACCGCGGAAAGTTGACTCCTTGCTGACAGGGGCATGCAGGAAAGTTCAGAAGGCCCAGGGTCCAGGGGCACGGCAGGGTAAGTGGGTCGTCGGAGGGGCGAGATGCAACATAATGGAATTACAGGGGCGTCAGATAAAATTTCCCAAAAAATAAATAAATAAAAGGCTCAAAAGAAATACAAGACAGCAAGGCACCAAAGGCAATGAAGAAATGGACATAGGCTGGAGCCTGGAGGGCATGGGAGAAACAAACAGCACAAAGAAACAAGCCAAAAAAATAGCAAGGCAAAAGCAAGGCAAACATTGAAAAAAAATGAGTTCCCAAAAAACGTTAAGGCCAGCAAAAAATAAAATTGATGATGATGAAAGATTGTTCCGTTGGAGTTGCACCAACTCATCAGGAGGCTGAACCCTCGACAATCTGTGGAATCTCCGTACTGATGGTTTGGGTCATGAACCCTTTTGACCCAATAGGCAGACTATCCCCAAGCGGAACATAGCAGCGGGCAGCAACTCAGTGAAGGACCAGGCAACGCTGCCAAGGCAACACACGAGCAAAGGACGCAGAAGGCAAGGCATGCGGATGGACAGCAAGGCAGCGAAGCAGCAAAGCACAAGGCAGCACCAACACTGCAGCCGCATCACACAGTGAACACAGCAACTTGCAAAGAACGACATGTGAGCAAGTGGGACGGGCAGCAAGGCAATGGCGGAGCACGAATGAGGCAGTCTACACATCCAACACGGAGCAAAGCAGCACATCACCTATTCACATCATGGGTGAACCCCGCAGACTGTTGATCTCCGCCACCCACTGAGCCAGTGAGCCACCCAGGCTGCTGGTTCCCACCACCAACTGAGCCAGGGAGTCACTTGGACAAACATCCGTCATCACCCGTAGAGCAGACAGGCATCCCGGACCGAGTGCTCCCCCTCTAAGAGTGCTTCAGGCACTCCAAACAAGGAATGGCGACTATTTGACACTGCTTGAACGTTCTCAGCTGGGCACACAAAAAGTAAGAAGAAAACAGGAGGAGAACAAACAACAAGAAAAAGACAGAGAGACATGGAACTGATTGTGTGTGTGTGTGTGTGTGTGTGTGTGTCAGTGTGTGTGTGTGTGGACAGCTGGCACAGTGTGCAGCACCAAAGAAGTACCGTGATTGCCTACCCATCACAGGTCATCCCAAACGGAGTGTTCCACACGCACGGAAAGAAAGAGCAGTATGGACTTTAAGTTTAAACTGCCAAATTGTGCCAATAACCCAGTGCCAGCAGAGAAGCTTGAAAAATAAGAAACAACGGCGGACGCGGCATGTTTGGAGTTCCTAAAGGCACGAAAAACAGGCCTCGGCGACTGTGTCAGGGCCTGAGTTCGAAAAGGCGTCCGTAACTCAGGCCGGCAGTGGTGTCAGGGCGGAGGTTTCATTAAGGCGGTTGTGTTTTTTTTTTGTTTTTTTTGGCTCGGTCGCACCGTGCTGCAGCTTCCAAAGGCAGTCGGCATTTTTCACAATAGCGGAAGTTCGGACAATCGTTCCTGATTGTTCGACCAGGATCCCCACAATAGTCCAGGATTCAGGACCTTCGTCCGTCCTGTCAAGTCTGAGGTGAGTTCCATAACAAGATCTGAATGCCTCTAGAATGTGCTCAGCATGTAAGAGACCATCTCAGAGTCTACCCAATACTGCAATAAAACTGGTGACATCATCAACGATCCTAAATCCAAAAACCTGTCGCTGATCGGCTACTAATGAGTGAAGAAAACGGTTCTCAGCGCAGGCACAAGGATATAGGCCAAGGAACAACTGGTGGATTTTCCAATCGGTATGCCAATAACCTGCTTCAGAAACTTACTTTCAGACCAGACGTAAGTGAATTGCAAGTCAAAGGACACCATCTCCTCAATCAATCGCAGGGAGACCCTGATACAATCGGGTCAATGAGAAGAAAGGGACAAAAAGGCCGCCTTGCCGCGCCGAGACAGATTTACCCCCAAATACCCCTTATGCCGGTAATGAGACAGCAACCAAGACACATCATACCGGATATCATCCTGCGGCAGGGAAACGAACATGTCCTTCACATCAAAGGAGGCCGAAACGACATCACGAACATCAGGAGACCTCTCAAKCCTATCGTTCATCCTATGCAGCCCTGCAGTAAACATATCAACAGATTTGAGATTGAAACTCGTCTTGCACGGTAACGCAAAAARAAGACAATTCAAAGCCCTAGCTACACGAGAAGATATCGGGCGAGTTGGCTCAGTAAATGTCGGGGAAATAGGCCTCCATCTAAGGAGATCCTTGTGCTTTGGCAGGACGTAGGCAAAACCAAAACTACCCTTAGGATCCCATTTCCCCAAACGATCCAGCTTAAGCCCGCAAAAAATCTCCTTCATTCGTCCCAATACCACCTCCTGTGATACGTCGGATGACCGAAAAGAAGGACTAAAATCAAATGCAATCCGCAAAAAATGTCGATACAACTCGGGACAGATAACCAAGGTATYAGCAGAGTTACGATCAATTGGTACACAAACAAACCTGCGCAAACGTTCGATCCATAGCCTCATACGAGAATTCAACAACGAATTTTTTTGTTGCAAATCAGACCAGCATCCAYGCAGGAGTYGAGGGTCAATAACCAGCGATTCAGCAAAGACCGCATAGTCCTGCARATTGCGACCAATTCCTTCCCTAGACCAATAATACCCATTCCCCATTCCCAGAGAGGAATGTTCCGAGAATTTTCGAACAGGTTCGGTAAGAAAGGAATGTCGCCGATCCGGGACATAACATGCATCCCATGATGCTTCCAATCAATCTCAAAATCACAAGCACACACAACAGGAGCGTCCCCACGCACAAAGCTATTCTGTGTCCAAATCAGATCCCCAACCTTCATATTCCTCTTCCATACAAAACGAACGCGGCGTTTCATGAGATCTCGAACAGACAAGGGAACGACAGACTCATCAATAATCAGAGACACAATGTCTAAAACAGATCTAGACTGCAGTCTGTGATCAAACACCTCATGTACCACAATTTTCCTACGGATATCAAATCCGATCTTCTTCTTCACAACAAGAGTCACGATGGTCTTCAAAGCCATGCGAGTGTCCTTTCGAGAAAAGGCCCGTGCAGCTTTGAATAAACGGACCAACCCATCAACCGACCTTTTGTCGAGCTCCCTCCGTCGCCACGGTTGYTGGAGCAGAAGACAAAGCTTACCCTTGTGGATAGCCCTGCCACTGACGTGACAACCAAAGGACCAAAGAGGAAGTCTCCCCCAGCCTCAACACAACGGCGAATATCACWGAGGCAGGAACGTCGTCCAAAGAGTGAGACTGGGGAGGTCCCCAAAATCCTTCGTACCATRGACCACCTATCAGCCCAACTACCCCCAGGTGACGAGATGATTCGCACATACCGTTCCCCAGCAACGTAGGCACTCCGTAAGAGATCTATCAGGCTATCATTCCGAGGTCCGTCCTCAGTGCAAAATTTAACAAAGGCCGATACGCCAGCAAAAGTCATAGGAAAATCTATCCTTCGCTGGCGAGACAACCTCTAGGCCCTCCCAGGTACCCGTCCGTTCCTTCTTGAGTTTAGGTAAGCGTCCATAAAACGAATARCAGCCCGTTCAACCCTATCAACCGAAAACAGCCCATTAACCAGAGGTACARCAACATATTTCCACACTCCAAAACGTYGTAACCATTTATACAGTCGTGGGCTAACCCCATGCCCCCCAGAGAATGAGGTTCGGACATGTTCCCCCCATCGGACATAGAGGCTGCGAACAGTACTTCCCACATACTGTGCTCGACACCAAGGCGAGGACAAGAGATACACGACTGGACCCTTATCCCAGGATARCCAGTTAAGAGAACGGATCAAATCTTCAAACTTACGGCACCAAATGATCTCACYCACCAAGGCAAGAGCCATAAAACACAACGTACAGCATTTATCATAAAGCAGCCGAATTCAAGAAGGTAAATCCAACACAAAGGCATTCGTTCGGTATCTCATGACTTCCAAAAGATTACGCCAAAGWTGAAAGGAGGAAAAACGTGCTAGTCATGAGGGGTTAGATTCAGCGTTCTCAAGTGAAAGAGGTGGAGAGGCCGCAACGGCCCGAGAAGGAACCACAACAAACCCTTCATAGGCCAATTTGGTGCGCGCAGCTATAATTCGATTGATGGAGGGTCCTTTAGTACAATAATGAAGGCCCTCGTTGATGCAAATCTTCTTCAACTGATCTTGACGCAGCCYTTCCRGTGTCCTGTGCTGCTCAAGGATGTAATGCAGAATCCCATCGKGCCCTTCGCCCSCCGGAACTTTCTTTCGCCTGTCCTCCGCCTGCCTGGAAAACTCGGCGCRAGTGCGCGCGTCATCCGCGGGAGAACCATCCAAATTAAAGRTAGGCTGCCGAAAGGCCACCCCCTCCGAAGCAGGAGCCTTGCCCCTCCTTCGTTTCTCCCGGAGAGCGTACAAACGTCGAATTTCGTCATCGATATCGTCCATTTCACCGTGCTCATCATCCCGCAAATCCCTCCGCCTAGAAGATGGCGGCGTCCGCGTTATCCGGATCTCTTCGCGTCTAGCCTCGTCCCGATTGGCGATGAATTGTCGTCCAAACAAAGCAAGCAATTCAGCTTTTGTGGCCTCAGCGTGGCGCGCTGTTTCCACCTTAAGTTGCTCCTGAATACGCTGACGATCCTCCATCTCCTTTTTTAAAGCCTCTTGCTATCTGCGCTCATTAAGGAGAGTACGRAGGGACTCCTTCTCCTCAAGATCCTCCGGATTGCGACGCGGTGTCYAGAAACGAGGAGTAGCTGGAGTAGGAGTAGCAGGTCCATTCCCTACCCCGCCGCCAGGATTAGGCCGATTCGTCGGACATTCCCGAGCAAAATGGCCGTCACCTACGCAGGAGAAGCATTTCAAATTGTTAGCTATGGGACAAATGGAAACAGGTGCTCAGAACAACCAAACGTCAGCCTAGTCGATCCTCACGAAAACGCCACTTCTCCCAACCTCTTCGTCGTACGTAATAATCACCCGGACGAGGTGATCCTCGATAAGAAAAGCACACCCCAAGAGGATACGCGTCATACTACTACGGAAGAGAACCAACCAATCCTAAAGTAAAACAGGAGCAAACGCGCGTCCAAGATGAACAGGACTAGCCTGAAGACTACAAGTCGCGCAGAGAACACCCCAAATGAAACAGAGAAATCAAAGGACGTATAGCACACAAACCCTCCCCCCATCAAGTCATAGGCATGGCCACCAACGAATGTTCAACCGCATTCACGGATACCGTGTTACCAAGAGAAGAGGAATTGTCGGCAAACAGCCTCTCGCATGAGCCAGGATAGAGAAATTCCCCCACAAGACATGATCCTGGACGCACGCAAAACGAAACAAGTATGACAATACAAGCAACACACCATGGCCAAAGGATTACACATGAAGCACCTGGCTATGCCGAAACGAAAGATTACAACTGAAGTTCATGGCCAAAAAATTCCCTCAAACCAGGGAGCCGAAGCCCACAACACCAAATCATTTCATTGACTTACCGTGAGGGCACGGGTGCGCAGCCCGTGGTTTGTTTGTTGATGTTGTTGTGTGTGTGTGTGTGTGTGTGTGTGTGTGTGTGTGTGT
>BFEA01000470.1:548795-559516 GCA_003427395.1 Chara braunii | reverse complement strand
ACCCATTTCATCTTTTTTTGTGTTTTTTAACTTTTTTTCTTTCTCTTTTATGTTTTTGATTTTTTTAAAATATAGTGAAACTTCAAAAAATAAAATTAAAAACAGAGGGTTGTAGATCTCAAAAAAATCTACAACCCTATATTTGTTTTTTTTTTTTAGCATTGTTTACCCGAAAAAAATTATCCCCGCGCCCGCTCAAACCCCGCTCAAGGCGCTTTGAGTGCGGGATCGAGCGGCGCTTAAAAACTTCAGCGCTGACCGCGCGCTCAATCAGTGCGAGGTTTCATAGCTCGTACCACCCCTCCTCTCCCATTGCTGCCTCCGCTAATCAGAACCGCTCTGTTGTTGAGCGGTTCCTCACAGCCCCAGTAATAGGAAATCCTCCCTCTACCTTACCCCACTCGAAGAAGGTAGTTCCCCCAAAAAGTCTACCTCGAGCTATCTCTGTCCTACTCTGCCACCGCTTGTAGATGATGTTCCGCCTTCCATCTCTCCCAGCCCCCGAGTTAAACAGTCTCCTTATCCGCCCTTACTCCCTACGGGCAAACGCTTCCTACCTTGTGTTTCCCCTGCGGAAAAGAGCTCTCCCCACTCAATCCATACTTCCCTCTACGTCAGCAACCTTGTGGAGAGGATTGTTACAACCTCAAGTATAGAAAAGAACATGGAAATAAGAATTGAGAAGTTGTTGTTGTTGTTGTTGTTGTTGTTGTTGTTGTTGATGTTGTTGTTGTTGTTGATGATGATGATAATGATGGTGATGATGATGACGATGATGATGATGGTTCTTGATGTTCTTGATGTTTCTTCCCCCAACTCTTACTCCTCGTACCATCCCACCTCTCCCCTCGCTGCCTCCGCCAGTTAGAACCACCCCACCGTGTTGACGTCAGTTTCATCAGGCCCAGCAAGAGACAAGCCTCCCTCTCCCCTACTCCCCACGAGGCAACTTGTTCCCCCAACAAGTACCCTCGCACTCTCGCTGTCCTGCTCTGCCACCGCTAGTCGATAATGTTCCTCCTTCCATCTCTCCCAGCCCCAGAGCTGAACAGTCCACTTGTCTGCCATTAATCCCTAAAGGAAAACGCCCCCCACCTTGTATTTCCCCTACGGATTAGAGCTTTCCCCACTGAATCCATCCAACCTTTGTTACTGGAGAGGGCGCGTACAACATCAAGTATGGAATTACAAAAAAAAAGATGAGATTTGATAAACGGGATGATGACAATTAGTGGTGGGAATGATAGGAGTACCCTTCTCCGACGTGGAGAATCACCCAGTAGCCGTATGGCAGCCAGGTGTTGCCAAAAAAGAAGATGAAAACTGCAGTAAATTGATGATGATGTGTCGAAGACGAAAGCTTCGACGAGGATGACGAGAGGTAGGAAGATAATGGCCAGCAAAGTTGATGACCTGTAATGATGAAATATGAATTGGCACGCAACAGTATGAAAGACTCTGGATGATGATTACCTGCACAAGACAAAAAACAGAACAGAAGTGAAAGGTTGGATGAGACAAGCGGAAGGCGAATTCCTCCAAAGGTCATCATGAAGCCTGATGAAGGGAGACAAACGACAAAGAAGGATTGGATTGGGTCTTTTTTCTCTTTTTTTTTTTTTTTTTTTTGGGAACAAGGCTCCAATCTATTCGTGGGGAGCAGCACGTGCTGGGAACCGGGCCCAGCGTCCCATATGGAAATTTACATAGACTTTGAAAATTGAGATACCGGGCCCATTACCCGGCTTTGGCTAAGAAAAATTGGAGCTACTTAGGAAATTACTACGACCAACTTCAGAAATAGACAAAATTCAGAAAACGACTTAGGAACCCCCCATCAGTCCTCTTTACCTCACTCCGGCATGACTTACTGCAGTAGAGCCACCATCTCCGCTGCTGGTATACCCTATTTCTATCCTACCACCTAGCCCCTTCACTAGAGGGATGCTTGATATCCCACCATCTTTGTTTTTTGAAAACCCCACCCACCCTTTTTTTGTTTTTTTCAAACAAAAACATATGCACAATTCAGAAAAAGGCTCAGACACCACCAATCAATCCCCTGTACCCCACTCTGGCAAGGCTTACTGCAGCAGAGTCACCATCTCCGCTGCTGCTATACCATATTCCCATCCTACCAGCTACCCCCTCACTAGTAGGACGCATGATATCCTTCTCTCACTCACCTCAATCTCTTTTTTGTGATACCGGGGCCATTACCCGGCTTCGGCTGAGAAAACGTCTGAGAAAACTTGCAGCAATTCGGGAGGTATGGGAATACACCGCAGAGGTCCTACAAATGCTCCAAAACCCTCAAAATCCCTAACAGAACCTTCCAAAGTTCTCCAACACTGTCTTACTCCCTGCCGAGCTCTTCCAGGCCTCACCCCCCCACATCGTGCTGGGTTACAGGGCAACACAACTCACCCCAGCTCCGACCAGCGTCGTCCCAGCAGTGACCCTTGGTTGTCCCGTGAAATGCCCATCCCAAAGCACCCCTAGATCTCTCTACCAGGCCTCACGCTCCTGCATCAGCAGGTTACATGGCAACACCCCAGCACCGGCCAACGTCGTTCTGGCATCGAACAGTCGTAGATCACTGAGTATAACAGCATCGGATCCACCTAAGACGAGTTGCTAGGAGTCACCAGAGTCCTAAAACATTCTTAAGAACACCACGGCCAACTTTTTGTTTTTCTGGGAACATATTCAGAAGTAAAAGAAGGATGAAAAACAAAGAGACGAAAGTCAGAAATAGAGTCACCAACATTCCAACTCAAACCCTCGCTACAGATGAGAAACTGTGGCTCAGACTTTCGGTCCTCGTACCAGAAATCGCCAGTTCTCACACCCCCCTAGCTAGGGTTACAAGGCAACACAAACTGCCCCAGCACCGAACTAACTGTTTTCTGACGGACAGGAAGTGTCTTCCTCCCTCGACTACTTCCTTAGCTGCAACCCCCCTAGCGGGTTACAGGGTCATCGCCCCGGCATCAACTACGTTGAAAGAGGTGGTTATGCCTTCCATCCTCGACATAACTCCAATGGCCTCAAGCTCCTCTTGGTCACAGAGCCACTCCTCTAGCACCAGCCAACGTTGCCCCACTCCACCCTTCTAGTAGATTTACCACCCTGAGCAACCCTTTCTCTACTGCACGAGCCCACCCAAAATTTCTCCAAACCATACTTTCGACTTACACCTTCTCATTTAAGAAAACCAGAAGGAAAAAAGACAAGAACTAGAATCACTAACAATCCATCTCCTTCCCTCACCACAGATGAAGGACACACCACCCAAGCTTTCAATCCTCATACCAGAAATCATCAGATCTCATACCCCCCTTGCTAGGGTTACAAGGCTATACAAACTGCCCCAGCACCGTCCTAATTGTTTCTGGCGGACAGAGAGTGTCTTCCTCCTCGACAACTCCCTTAACTGTGAAGCCCCTTCAAAGGTTACAGCCTTACAGGGCCACCGCCCTGGCAACAGCTACTTCGGGCGAGATGGTTATGCCTTCCACCCTCGGCATAACTTCAATGGCCTCAAGCTCCCCCTGGTCACAGAGCAAATGCTCCAGCGCCAGCCAATATCGTCCCACCCCACCCTTCTAATAATAGACTTACCGCCCTGAACCGTCGATCCCTCCTCTGAGTGAACCCCTCACTTCCCACCTGCCTCTAATTTGACCTTCCCCCTTTCGTTTGCAAGACCACCTCCTAGCAAATCTGAACTACAACTTCCGATTCCGAAAACCTACAACAGATTTAGAATTAGATCAAAGATGGGTAAACGTGGGACATCAATTCCACTTTGAGAAAATCAATTTGTAACCCTTTGTAATTCAAACTTGAGTAATCATTCATTGGAATCAGAGCGAAACTTTGATTTACGAATTCTAGATTAGGAATCTTGCTCAGAAAATACGAATTTAAGATGAGAAATCCGGCTAAGAAAATACGAATTTCAGATTAAGAATCTTGCTCAGAATAGAAAATACGAATTTCAGATTAGGGATCAATTTTATCCAGAAAACACCTAAGATGTCATGAATCAGATGTTAACAAGTCACAATTTTAAAAACGAAATCGTTCAAAAACATCCTCTGAAAAAAAATCAGGAAAGCAACCACAACTGAGGAAAAATCAGGGGAAAAAACATGACGAATCAGAAAATTCACGATTGACAGTAGAACATGAAACTCTCAATTAAAATTCTGATACGTCACATGATTGGAATCCTTTTGTCAAGAACATAAAGAATCATGAATTAGAATCATCAACGAAAAGTCAACCTCAGGATGGAAAGCTTGGTTATCCGAAGATTATTAGTAGAGTTCGAATTATAAGACAGCCAAGCCACGCGTGGGCTGAATCCTAATCCAAAAAAAAGCAGCCCCCCATCCCGTCTTCCTCAACCAAGCCACTTACGTCACACCCCTCAAACCCTACCCCTGCGTCCTTGGGGAAGGAGAAACTCCCCTCCTCCCACTGCAAGCATCTAGGCTCAAAGCAAAGCTAGCACCAAAAACATGAACGACCATCTTCAATCCCCCGAAGGAAATCGAAAACAGTGTGGCACCCCCTCGCCAAACCTGTTGGCGAGTCGCCACAGGGGGTTCGAAACCACCATAACTATACCCATACCATACTGTTGAGGAAGAGGGAAGGGTTTTCAAAAAATGAAGACGACAAGTCCTAACCTAGTACGGCGCCTCCACCACACACCCCATCTCCTACCGCACGCCACCATATCCCACCGTCCATCGCCAGCTCTCCCGTACTTACCCTTCTCTCGCCTCGCTTCCTTGCGTCGTCGCCCATCACGTCGCCTTGCCTCTCCGGTAGATCCCGCGTCACACCGCTTCGTCTCCGAAATTGCTCCGGCGGGGGTGCAGCGCTCCTGGTCGCGCCGCGCTCCTCGTTAATTCCACTCTGCCAACACACCAGGATTGGATTGGGTCGGTCTCAATGTTCATTGACTTCATGTGTACGGGACCCCTCCTGATCTGCTCTTCGATTCCATTCGTGTGTTTACACCTGTGTGCTTCGATTTGATAGTTAACTCTTGGTTGATGGGAATCTGACTTCGTCGTCTCTGCTTCCATCAGAAATCATTTGTGTTCTCCCTAGCTCAGTTTCAGTAATCTGCAGGGAAAGCAGTGCTTTGATTTGGACGTCAATTTCTACTCCCTGTCCGGTTTCGCAGCGTTGGATAAGGGATTGTGCTAATTAGGGTTACGCTAGGGAGACACGTTGTTTGTCAACTTCAGATCCTAATTACAGAATGAATTATCAAGGGTTTGATGGGATCTTGGATTTAGTTAGACTCTTATACCCTGTTACCACTCCCCCCCAAGTGTGTATGGTGCAGGACGGCCCAAGTAGATTTAGTCAAGTTGAGCAGGGCAGAGCTTGATTCCACATGGTGCGGGGTTAATCCTTCCTTATTTGGGAAGCAATCAATGCCCCTTGCCCGTGCTACATCCATATCGAATAGGGAAGCTGTCTCCAAAATTAAAAAAAAAGAAAAAAAAAAAAAAGGAAAGGAGGTAAGATCTTTCCTCTTACGTACGGGGAACCCCGTAGCAGCCAGCCCGTGTCCAAGCCTCCAACGAGCTAACCTTCGGGGGCTGCACCCGATCTGCAGGTGGGCGATACCGGCCAGGGGTCAGCCGGTAGCATCAGGACTAAGGTTCTTCGATGGGCCAGGCACTGTACCTCCTCTCTGGTCCCCTCCCCCTGCGAACATCAGCAGTCAGCGCTGTACCTCTCCTCCGGTCCTCTCCCCCTACGAACATCAGCAGTCACGGCGAAATGCCGCCCGGGGGAACCAATGGGCTATCTCTAGGTGGGGGGCGCTAAGCTTCCGAGGAAGCTAGATGAGACCAGTGGGGATAGAACCTGAATGGATGGACAGGGAGTCCCGGGTAAAGAGCCGAGATTCTTCGATCGCAGGAGAGAAAAAAAAGAAAAACAAACTGAGAAACGAATAGCAAGCTAGTTGAAGCTACTGAGGGCCGTACCACCGCACACGCGGCCAGGCAAAAGGGCATTTCAAGCTCTAAAATACTAGCAGTGTCTGGCAGTGTATTTACCTATGTTGTACAAGAAGATTCATCCTCATTTTGCACATTTGGTCAGTAATAGAGCAAGGCCCTAGATCTCCGCCGCTCTCGTGGCAAAGGTAAGTACGTTTTTTCTTCTCTTTTTTTTTGAAAGTCTGTACGTTTTTTTTCTTTCTTTCCTTTTCTTAGTAAGCCCTGCCAACAAGGCAGGGCAGTCCGTTCTCCATTTCATTACTTGGTCGTAGTGCAGATAGATAGACACAGCATAGATAGAGTGTAGATAGAGTGTAGATAGATGAGATGGTTTAATGACATAGTTTTATAACGGACTGCGAGCCGGCAGTGTGACATGAACATTGGCCTTCTGAGAGCTGGCAAAAGTTAGCTGCGGTGGGGTTAAGCCTGGCCAGAGTGCCTGGCTCATCCATGTGGTTGCGGCTATTGGTGTGAGGGACGCTGGGCCCGTTTCCCAGCGTGTATAATCAAATGAGCAGTCCTTTTATTAAAAAAAAAAACAAAAAAAAACAGCGGAACGCTTCTATACTGTATTTCTGGGAAGATGCAGTAGAAGAGATAAAATCAAAAACAAAAGACCCGACCCTATTTTTTGCTGTCGGAGACCCCGAACAAACCCGTCCTAGCGAAGCTGTACTGCACGACCTTACCCAAAATAGAAAGAAAATGAAACGACGAAAATGCAACCCACACAAGCACAGTCTCCTGGCTGTGAATTTGTGGTGGTGCATCTTTCTGCTCTTCCATAGATTTCAGATGCAGACAGACAGTCCCAGGTTGCTTTAGTTCTGGATTTCAAATAGTCTGTTATGTCTTCCCTGGCTTGTAAGCAGCCAAAATTGTGTTGTCGCTCAAAGGAAAATCTTGTTCTCCATGCCAGCACCAGTATTTCTAGACCGGTGATGTTGAAGAGATTTCGTGTAGATTTTCCATCTTGAGGGGATATCTTCTGGAGTACCCAACAGCCGCAGGTGCCAGGTGGCCTACGGATATCTTTTGGAGTACCCAACAGCAGCAGGTGCCAGCCTCTCCCCACCAATAGATGGAGCCTCTCCCCAGGTGTTAGTGGTGGCTGCTTATACCAGCATCACTAATGCTGGAGGGGGGAAATTATMAAAAAAAAAAAAAAAAAAAAAAAGGTGCCAGCCTCTGCTAGATGGACTGACCATGGGTATGGTTTGGAGGTGAGGGTTGTCCATGCTGCAACCCAATCTGAGAGACAATTTCACACGCCACTAGACAGTGGTCCAATGTGGCTCTTGCCAGTGGTGACGACTGATTACAGTAGGGACAGATGGGGGACAGGAGCCCTTTTTTGCTCCAGGTTCATCCTTGAGATGAGCCAATCCAGTGCTGGTAGGCAATGGTAGGGTATCTGCCACTGCAAGGTACTTTCTGGGGTGGGCACTGGGCACTAGATAGGCATATCTTGACCATTTCAAGTTATCTTAGATTGTCCTCTGTAAGGGAGGATTGGTCAGCCCATCTGTCTTTAATGAGTTGCGCAGTCGGGTTCAGGGCTGCACCGGCAACCGGCCCGGTTCAACCCCAGGTGGTCCAACTGGAATTCCGGTTGGGCCCAAAAGAGTTCCAAATTTTTTATTTTTTGTTTTTCTCAAACCATGGTTGGATTGCGGGCGCTAAGATCTGTCCGATTCCGCAAAGAAAACCGTGAACAAAGAATTTTCATCCTGTGGGGGTTGGGAGGGTGGGCGGGGGGGGTTATTTCAGGGGTTGGGGGGTTTATTGTGGGGGTGCTAGTGGCAGAGTTGCAGCAAGCATGACTATGAGTGGAAAAGAAGAAGAAGAAGACGAACTCTTGAAAATAAAAATAAAAATTGTGGTTATGAGCGGCGCGAGGAGGCGCGCAGCGCGACCGGGAGCGCTGCGCCCCCAGGGGAGCAACTTCAGACACGAAGCGGCGTGACGCAGGATGTGTCGGAGAGCCAGGCGGTGCGATGGGCGGAGACGCAAGGATGCGAGGTGAGTGAAGGGCACGTACGGGAGAGCTGGCGACAAGGTGGACGGTGGGATATGGTGGCGCATGGTATAGGAGATGGGGTATGTTGGGCAGTGACTGGGAACATCCACGGGTAGTAAGGTAGGGGGAGGAGGGTGGGGCAGACGGGCAGGGGGTGCGGAGTCGCCGGACTAGGTTAGGGCTTGTCATCCTTGGTTGAAAACCCTTCCTTCTTCCTCAACAGTATGGTATGGGTATAGTTTAGGTGGTTTTGAACCCCCTGTGGCAACTTGTCAACAGGTTTGGCGAGGGGGTGTCACACCATCTTTGATTTTCTTCGGGGGATTGAAGATGGCCGATCATGTCCTTGGTGCCTGCTTTGCTTTGAGCCTAGATGCTGGCTGCGGGAGGAAAGGAGTTTTCCTCCCCCAAGGATGCAGGGGTAGGGTTTGAGGGGTGCGAGGTAACTGTGGTTTGGTTGAGGAAGAAGGGATGGGAGACTGCTTTCTATTGGATTAGGATTCTGCCCATGCATGGCTTGGATGTCTGATTTGGGGCTGTTATTTTCTGAAATTTTCAGAGCTCCCATACATAATTGCTTGTATTAGTCCACATTGCATCAGTCTACACTTAGTGTCCTTCTAATCCTCTCAGATGGTTTCTGGATGAAATTTTCCACAATACTTGTATTTCGTGAGCAAGAGTCATAATCTGGAACTCGTAGTTAGAATTTTTTCAACAAGGATTTCTCAATTCTCAATTTCCATAATCGTTTTTCTCTAACATCATTCTCAAATTTTTCCAAATATTTCTGATCTGTCTTTGATTTCCTTCTTGATTTTTCCATGGTAGAGGTTCGAAATCTAATGAACATCGTTTTTCGAATACCTAATTCTAAATTCGTATTATCTCGTATCTCTTTTCTTAAATAGTATATCTAGTATAAATCTAATTCCTGTTTGTAATCGAATTCCTACGTTTTTTGACGATATGTGTTTTTTCTAAATTCGACCTAATTCTACTCATTAGACTATCGTTAGACTTCTGAGCAGGGGGCTCATGAGATGGTCAAATGGAATCTCCCGTAGGGTCCGGGGTTTTCTTGCTTTGAAGTAGGGGGTGGAAGGCATCAAAGGATTCTTTGCAAGGATAGAGAGGGGGTAAAATAGGGCTGGTCAACGGGTACCGACTGAGGGGAGCCCTTAACAGATGCGATTGGCGTTGGGTAGTTAGGCTGTCCAATGGGTACCAGTTGTGGAGGACGACCTTTAGCGCGGTGCCTCCCCCCTGCTGAGATAAGCTATTCTCTGGGCTCCTTACGAGGACGGAGTTGGGAAGGTGAATAAGGTCCTTCCCTTCGATGATGGAGGCGGGATCTTTCAGTTCGTCTGTTTCAGGGCTTGTCGATTTCCTATTTTTGTTCTATATTTCGTCGGAGGATTGTCAGAGGTTCGTCAAGATGTCAGAAGTCGTCAGATGTTTTTTTGTAGCCAAGGCCTAGTAATTGCTCCGGCATCTCATTTTTCTCCTATTAAAATCCTAATGGGACATCTTGTGGAACTTTTGGGGACCTGCTTTGAAGTATGGGGCCAGGGGCATCAAATGATTTTTTACAAGGACGGAGAGGGGGAGGAAATAGGGCTGCTCGATGGGTACCGGCTAGAGGGGCCTCTTATCAGATGCGATTGGCGTCAGGTAGTTTACGCTGGCTGATGGGTACCAGCTGATGAGAGGGAACTTTGGCGCGATTGGCGTCGGGTAGTGCTAGTTCACCACCTTGACGACGGAGACTGGGATTCTTGTGGGGGCAAAGAATGTCAGGGTGATGATGGTGCTCGGCCCCCATGGAGAAGAGGCTCTCTGAAGTTCTTCACGACGACGGAGTTGGGAAGGACGGAGGTGATTGGGAAGGAGGAAGTTGGTAGTGGATGCGATTGGCGCTGAAATTTCGGCGGGTACCGGCCACTGGCCGCTAACTTCACCCGAATCAGTCTGCGTTTCTTCCCTTCAACGATGGAGGCAGGATTGTTCTGTGGGGCTATTTTTCCAAAAAGAGGTTGAGTGGGATGAATAGATGGTTGGATATCAAGCGTCCTACTAGTGAGGGGGCTAGCTTGTAGGATGGAAATAGGGCACAGCAACAGTGGAGATGGTGGCTCTGCTACAGTAAGTCTTGCCGGAGTGAGGCAAAGTGGATATGATGGGGGGGTCTTTGAGTTGTTTTCTGAATTTTGCCTATTTTGAAGATTCTGTAGTGAAAAAAAGAGAATACGGTGAGTGGAAAAGATGGTGGGTTATCACACGTCCTACCAGTGAGGGGGCTAGCTAGTAGGATGGGAGTATGGCATAGCAGCAGCAGAGATGGTGACTCCGCTGCAGTCAGTCTTGGCAGAGTGAGGTAAAGTGGATTGATGGGGGATCTTCTGAGTTGTTTCTGAATTTTGCTTAATCATGAAGTTCTCATAGACATGTCAAAAAAAAAAAAAAAAAGGGGTAGAGAACTGTACTCAGAATCGGGGAAAAAAAAAAAAAAAGGGGGGACGACGAAGAGGAAGAAGTAGAGAAGAAGAAGAAGAAGAAGGACAAGGGAAGAAAGAGAAAAAGGTGTTCTCTCTCTCTCTCTCTCTCTCTCTCTCTCTCTCTCTCTCTCTCTCTCTCTCTCTCTCTCTCTCTCTCTCTCT
>BFEA01000470.1:523323-537633 GCA_003427395.1 Chara braunii | reverse complement strand
GAAGGGTCGCATGTATGGGCGATGCCGGTGACGGGGGTGTCAGAGGTGTTGGTAGGGGTGAGGGCAGTGGGGTGGATGGGTGGCTGTCCATGACTTCTGTAGTGATGGGGGGGCCAGGCACCGGACGGTGGATGGTTGGCAATGGTCTTCTTGGCCACAGTTGTTCTGTTTGCCACCATGGTTCCCACCGTATCTGGAGAGAGTCGTCCAGGTCTCCCAGTTTACGGGCTGGGTCTAGCCATATGGATTTGAATGTTGTTTTCATCTCTTGGTGTCACACCTGGTTGTCTGTTGTGCTGAGATTTTGTTTAAGCTGAACCCGTGCATTGTGGACATTACAGCGTATCGTGTCAATGATGTGTTGTCTTGCTTGAAGGAAGCCAAAGGTGTGCTCTTTGTGCTCATGCGAGCAGTGGATTCGCCACGCTGTCATCAGGACTTCCAATCTCGTATGTTTAAAGAGTTTAATCTAGAAGTTCGACCACACTCTTTGGCCATTGGGTGTTTGGTCAAGAAGTAGTGCCCCTAGATCCCATGGTAGGTCAATGTTTGTGAGGAACGACCAGGCGGCACTCCACCATTGCCAAATCTGTCTGGCTAGCAGACAGTACAAAAGGCAATGCTCCAAATCCGCTATCCGAGGTTGCATTGCAGAGCAACAAAATGAGCAGATTGGTGACAGCTTACCTTGCTGTTCCAACTGGGATCTGGAGACTATCCAGGCCGGCGTCGGTAGGCATCGATAAATTATTTGCCATTGAAGCGCTCGGTGAGAGGTTGGAGATAGATAAGCGTATGTTGACCATTTGAAGCTCTGTAGGCTTGCTTCATCTAGATCGGAGTCTCTCGCGCATCTTCTTTTGACAATGTATGTGGTGTCAGTGACTTTGTGTATTTGCCTATAACAGTCTTTGACTGTATATTTCCAAAACGGAAGTGGGTGTGGTCCCTCTCATTGCCAATCGGTCGGGTCGAACGGTAGGAGGCACAGTGGCGTCATCATTTTGTAGGCCCGCCACCCATCCGACTCTTCACCCAGAACCCGGATCCTTAATAAGTCTGTCGCCAGGTGGGTTTCGTCCCACTCGGGGTTCCAAGTGAGTCGGGATAGTTTTGTTCCGGGTAGTGTTAGTTCGTATGCAGCTAGCTCCAGGTTGTACGACGGAAAACCGTGTAGACTACCATAGGGAGGGGGAGCGAGGCCTCAAGAATCACCCAGTCTCCTTTGCAGATTTGTGGACCTTGACGCATGGCTTGTAGCCACACCATAGGGATGGCTTCTTGGATTTGTTGCAGTTTCTCGAGGATGTTTCGAATGTGATTCAGTTGATGGCAAAGTTCTTCTGCTGTTTTCCACCTTCATGCCTGGGTATCCTACAGATCCCCCACAAAGAATATCCCTTTTTTGACCCATGAAAGCCAATGTGGGGTTTGCTTAATGGATAGTGGTTGCCCCTGAGGGTCGAGGATAAATGGGTTTCCGAAGCATGGTTGTCGCGAGATCTCATGCCACCTCGCGGCAGGCCTAGTTCTCGAGGGGCCTACCTCCCTCTATAAAGCCACCATGGATGTCCACATGGGGGTCATTTGCTATGTCGATCTTTGTTGCTTTGGAAGGACTGTGGGGGTCACCCGTCCTTGTGACATTTGGGATGGACCAGACAGGGTTTGTGAGCCACGTCAGCGGGTGCACTTGTTTGTCGGTCGGTGTTATGGGAACCAGGCTTGATAGTTGGATGTGGGTTAGCGGGCCCCATGGGAGGTCGCCGACCATCATCAGTCTGACTATTGTCTTAAACAATAGGGCTTTAATTTGATCCTCCGGGTCTATGATGGCTAGACCTCCCCAGGTTCGAGGTTGGTCTATCTGTGCCCATGCCACTCTTTTTATGCACGCCTTCAGTTCCTAGTCATTCCTCCATAGGTATGCTGCGATGGCTTCTTTGAGGTTGGTGATATGTCTGGGTGCCAAGGGCCAGAATGCAGTTTTATACCAAATAGCGGAGAGGACTACATTATTGATTACCAATGCTCTGCCCACTAGGAATGTATGCAGTCCTTTCCATTTGGTCATTGTTTGTATGGCTGTCTGGACCAGGTGGTCCCCGTGGTCCTTTGGTGGACCCAACGCTGTAAGGCGGACTCCCAGTATACGTATTGCCTCTTCTTTTTGCCGCCACTTGACTGCTTGCTCCTCTGGTGGGGGCTGACCCATTCTGTGGAGCCACCACCCTTCAGTCTCAGAGCCCCAATTGACTTTCATGTCTACGGCAATAGAAAAGTGGTGAATGGTCTATGCTAGAGCCCGTAGACTGGAGGGGGTGGCTTTGATAAGAACAGTTAAGTTGTCGGCAAATAGAGAAGTAACTGGGATTTTTTGTTATACTCGAACCAGCCCGGCCCGCCCTACTACACAATCTCACAGCCCTTTTATCAAGCCAGCAGAGGGACGCGCTAGAAGCCCCCCTCACTTTAAACGAGATACACGTTGCACTAACCGCAATGGAGGACGAAAAGACTCCGGGCTTAGACGCACTCCCGAAGGAATTCTGACTCAATTTATGGGAACTCTTGCATCGGGACCTTATGGCATATATACACGTTACTCAAACGGAGGGTGGCTTTGGCCACCTGATGAGCCAAGGAGTTACTACGTTGATCTATAAGAAAGGAGATAAAGCAGAGATCCGTAACTACATACCGATTACTCTCCTTTCCGTACCGTATAAAATGGTGGCTAAAGCACTGAGTAACAGATTGCTACCAAACATGGTCCAACTCGTCCACATGGACCAGACAGGATTCATGCCACATCGCAACATTCAGGGCAACGTCTTGTTGGTCAATGAAACAATAAAGTACGCGCGACAAAGGAGGGTGGACGCAGCTGTCCTATTTATAAACTTTGAGAAAGTACGATCATGTAGACTGAAAAATTATCGACCTATGCTTATCAAAGTTGAATTTTGGCCCGGTCTTTTGCCACTGGGTCAATCCTCCACTACCAACATCATGCTCAACGGTCACCTGTCACACCCCTTCCCGTTACAGAGATTGGTAATACAAGGAGATCCGATAGCCCCGTTGTTGTTCATTATTGTTATGGAAGCCCTCGCCTCCCTGATTAGAGCTAACCAAGATATGGAACGCGAGTGCTAAGACTCCTAAGAGTGCATAAACTGCCAATGGGTGATGATATGGATGACTTTGTTCACTTGAGTGCTCTAGCTTTGGTGGGTTTGAGGCCAGAATTTTTCGGGAACACCAGGATGAAAGTCATGACAAAACTAGTCGTTGAGGATCTTAAACCACCAGTACTTTTGGGCAACATTTTCCCAACACTGGAAACACCCTGCACGCCAAAAGAAAATGAAGCAACATGGGTCTCCTTTTGCCTGACACTGCCGGCCGTTTTGCTCCAGTAGGCTGCTGCATAAAACTTGTGGCACATTAATGGCCATGTCGGAGAAAAAAATCGCTAGGTGAAGTACTCCGAGCCTCTTTTTTCCTGAAAAGTCTAGCTTTCCTCAAAAATTCAAAATGTGCAAGAAAACTCTTCCTTGCAAAATGTTTTTATATGACTATAAGTCATTCTCAGTAGATTGGCAAAAAAACAAAGTTCAAACAAGGTAATTTTTCAGGATGATAAGGCAAACTTGAAAGATGTAAAAAAAAACGTGTTTTGGTGAATACTCATTTATAGGACTATAAGTCAGTTTCCGCAGTTAGGTAAAAGCCAAGCTCTGCACAAAATAATTTATAGGACTATAAATCACTTTTGAACTTAACAATAAAACCCTTATCAAAAAATATATGTCATTTAAAATACAGAAAATTACGGCGCAGTTAAGGTTACAGTTTGTAATTGCATTTGAAACTGCGTTTTAGCAGTTTAGTCAGGGCCCGAGCTTCAATTGCATTTGAAACTGCATTTTAGCAGTTTAGTCAGGGCCCGACCTTCAATTGCATTTGAAACTGCGTTTTTGCAGTTTTAAACTCGGACTGGCTTTTTCTAGCAGTTCAGTCAGGCACATGGCCGTTTCTTTCTTTYTTCGTTGTTGTTGTTGTGTTTTTTTTTTTTTTTTTTTTCCGGTCGCGTGTTGCAACCCGCCGCGCCGTTCCACGGCTGGCCAAAAAAAAAAAAAAAAAAAAAACAGCCCCATGGTTGGGCCACGGCTGAGATGTCTCAGCCACACCCCAGACTGGCCGCGGCCGAGATGTCTCGGCCACACCCCAGACTGACCACGGCCGAGATGTCTCGGCCACACCCCAGATTGGCCACGGCCGAGATGTCTCGGCCACACCCGAGATTCGCAGGCACTACCCTTCACAGCCAAAAGCGAAGTCTCAAGAGTAGCCCACTCCGAAGAAGTGGGGGGCTCGGGGCAGGGATGGAGGCCAAAAAAAAGAAAAAAGGAAAAGAAGAGATAAAAAAGTAAAGAAACGAGGAACTTCGAATCCACCTACGTCGGGAAGGCCCTCACCTCACCAGTGCTTTGAGGAATGTATCTGACCAGGAAGTGACGAAACATGTCGTTTTCCTTTTTTGTTTCTTCTGTGAGGTCCTTGTAGCGCCCTGCCAACCAGGCAGGGCGGATTCCACGCAAGGCAGCTAACTGCCTCGCTTCATCCTGTATATGACTGCAATCATAGCATAAGGGATGTTGTTGTTTTTTTTAATTATTATCTGCTGTTCGTGGATAGACGAGGGCCCTGATTGAACTGCTAAGCCCGAGTTTCAATGGCAATTGAAACTCGGGCCCTGACTAAACTGCTAAAATGCAGTTTCAATTGCAATTACAAACTGTTTTCGTGACTGCGTCGTAGTTAACCCTTTAAAATAAGAATACAAACAACTTTTGCCTCGGAGACACCTTGAAATTCTTAGCCAAACACGAGTTTAAAATAAAAATATAGGGAAAAAATTTAAAACAAACAATAAAAAATAATATATTCGCCCATGTATGGGAAACCATGTTCAAGCGAACGTATTCACGAACAGGAGAACATGTTTGCGCGTTCAAAAACCCCCGAATAAATTCATCGTGCGACACATCGTATAGGACTATAAACACAATTTATTTTGGATAACAAAAAATCAGGATATTTCAGTTCTTGAACCTACGGTGCTTCACCAGGTCATGATTTTCTATGAAAAAAACCGCTTTTTTTCTCGCCCCCTCCAGTAGTTCTGAAAAATTAATTTTGTGTTTTTTTTTTTGCAGATGTTTCACTTCACGTAGAATTTTGTTTCTGGAGGAGACCTGAAAAACGTACTATCATAATCTTGAATAGATTTCGTGCAAACCTAACAATTTGTTTTGTTAGGTTTTCACGAATCCTATGTTCTGATGCTCATTTTTGCTGTGCACCAATTCCCGCCGAACTGCCAAAGCACACAATTTGCCTCGCGATGCCCTCTTTTCTTGTCTGGTAAGCCAAGCCCCAAAGGATGTGGCATGTTAAACCACCAGTACGTTTCCCAGCCATTTTTTTTCGAAGTTGTGGCTCACATGCTGCCGCAACTTTTGGGCCTCGGCCACTGGAGCAAAATGGAGGTTCGCCAGCCAAAAGGAGGCCCACAACTGTTTGTTTGTTTTTTAGCACACAGCGTGTTTCCAGCCCGGAGGTAGGTAGTGTGAGTTAAAATTGAGAGAAGAATATAGCTAAAAAAAAAAAAGAAAAAAAAAAAAAGTGCCTCAGATGCAGTCCTGGTCGTTTAACCGCCGCATCGAAGCAAAATAGGTGGGAAAGGAAGACTATCTTCCATAGCCTTCAGGCATCTGACTGTGAGCAGGAGGGCCTTCTCGGTCTTCACTCATCAATGCATCATCTCACACTGTCTGTCAAGCGAGAGAGCCCACCAGTACTTGGCCCATACATCAGCAGCAGGCCCCTCACGGCCGGGCAGCCATTGATAAAGCTCATTGATGACCTTTGTAGTGTTTACAGCATCCGAAAGTCGCAGTGAGGGGCCCATGGCCAATGTATGGGCCAAGTACTGTTCTTTTTTTTTTTTTTTTTTTTTTTGTGGAAAGTCTTCTGAGTGGGAAAAACCTACATCCCTAGTAAGTAGGCCCGAGTGTTGAAGGCTCCATCTGTTGGTGGGGAGCTGCACCTGGTCTGGAAATCGGGTCCAAGGTCCCTGTACAATGATGTGATGTGTATAAGTTGGAAAACGGGTCTAACCCGTCACAGGTGCATTCCAAATCCTCCTGCATGAGAGTGCGGAACAGGGGCAGGCTGCCATGGTGGTGGCATGGTAGTTTTTTTTTTTTTTTTTTTTTTTTTAAGAGTYTTTYTTTTTTTYCTTTTTTTTTTTTTTTGTAGAGGTGGGATACTAGACAGATGGCAGTCACCCACAGTACTCGGCCACTCTGTTGTCCAGATGAACCCCTCTGAAGACCCCACCCACCCTTCCTCTCATCTTTTTTGCTCGTCCTAAGGCTTGCCATGAGGGGGCCTTCCATTATTTGGTTTTACTCGTCAAGTTCCATCATCTGGATTCGAACTCCGGTCTGTTTTTTCAACAGTTCATGGGTGTACCCACTGAGCTAGGCCTTCCATTATGCGAACCGGAGAGTTTTGTTATAAAGAAAAAAAAAAAAAAAGGTCATCAAGCTCAGGGGACTATTGTGGTAGTGGTTTTATAAACTCCACTTTTTTTCTGTTTTAATTTTTCCTGTAGTGAACTCCTTATTTTGGTTTCATAGAATCAACCCCAGGTTGTTAGGAAATAATAATAATAATAATAAATAAATAAATAAATAAATAAAAATCAACTCCAGGTTTGTGCATCCTGTAGTCCCACCACTGCCAGGGCTACCCAACTTCTTCCAATTGGCCCATTTGCAGTTGAGGCTCCCATACGTATTTGTTGGACCATCAGTCCTCAGGACCCATCATGACCGAGGTATGTACCTCGTTGCTGGCGACAAATTCATTCATTCATTGGTCCAGGGGCAGGCGGTGTGATACATGGCACATGCGGCGGGTGACATGCCTAACCACCAGTAGGTTTCCCAGCCATTTTTCCGAAGTTGCGGTGTCCATACTGCCGCGAGTTTTGGGGCTCAGCCGCCAAAGCAAAATGGCTGGCGGCAGCAGCCAAAAGGAGGCCCACGCAGCAGATACCGGTTCAGTTTGGAGGACGAAGCGAGGGGCGGTGCCGAAGCGCTCAAGCCTCGTGATGCGTTGCGCTAATTTCGTTAGGGTTTCCTCAGCAGATGCAGAGCTTGGGCACTATAGCCCTTCTTCGAGAGACGCGGAGTTTAGATGCCATAGCCCGGGGCGCTTAGCACGGGCAAGGCGTGTCGTGAAGCCGTCAAGTTTCAGTGTGAACTTGAGCAACAGCGATGTGAACTTGTGCTTGGCACTGTGGACAGGTGGTGGGCCCATCAGGAGGGAGAGTGGGTTTTATGTATACTTGGAAACACTTCTGAACAGTCTGAACATTTTAAACTGAAGAGCGCAGTGTGAAAGCGCCCTTCCCATGGAACATGCATGACTTGAACGCCTCAGCAAGGGACTAAGCAGCACCAGGCAGTCAGTGGGAGCATCAAGATGCAGAGGAGATGAAACATACAGAAACAAAGTCTGAAACGAAAAAGTCTGAAACCTAGTCTGAAGTATGGCGAGCTGGCTTGGTAAAGCGAGGTGGGAAGATATCCTTACAGCTGCCTACGTGAAACCGTGAACGCTATTGTTGGTGGAGCGTATCCAGCTGTTCGAGACAGGTTATCGACTGCCAGTGGGCGAAGTTTCAAAGTAGGCGCAGACAAGATCTCACAAGGAGAGTGTTATCCAGCCTTTTGTGCCGGGACAACAATGGTGGGAGAAGAGCGGCAGGTTCTTGTCGACAGAAAAGTGTTGTACTCCGCTGTTCAGGTAGGGCGGTGTCGGGGAAAAAACCCTGACAAGGGTATTTGCCGGTGTTTTTGAACGTCGGACGTTGTCCGACTCTTGCGTTGACTTGAAGGACTTGATGAGACTGACATTGCCAAACGTTTATTCAGACCAGCGCTATGACTGAGATACCTAAACCTTTTTAGAACCTGACGTTGTCAACGCAAGACGATATCGACGTCCGCGCGGGATAGCGGGAGTCAGCACTGTCATCCGCGGGTTTTTCGACAAGGCCGCAGTAGTGTGCAATCATGGAAAGACTAGAGTTACAACTAGTCTACCTAAAGTAATGTCGTGCGGCTGCTAAGCCGCGCGATTCAGCGCCTAAGTGGGCTAAAAAGGGGGTTGCGCGGGGTATAGGGCCACGACGCAGGAGGTGCAGGAAGCTTTTGTTTTCTCTAGGGCCGCGGGGTCAGACTTCGAGCCTGGGGGCCGATAGGCAAATGCCAAGGCTTACCCGGTTCAATGGCCGACCAAGCCGCGGTCACGCGGCTAACCGGTATGGGTAGGCCACGGGCAGGAATGTCGGCAGGCCACAGGCAGGGCAGCCCTGCTAGGCCACAACCGGGGCCGGCCTGCTAGGCCACATACAGGCGAAGCCTGCAAGGCCGCAAGCAGGGGAATTATCTGGGCTAGCTCTTCATATTGAAGAGCTGCTCCTGTTTAGTGTGAAACAGGAGCTAGCCCAGTAGGTTACGTCACCCGACTACCACCCAGCGGACACTGGGATCGAATCTGAGAAACTGTAACTACCGGGCTAGCTCCTTTTGGAGCAGCCTAGCCTTTTGGGCGCGGCCGTTTTCGGTCGTGCGATCAGGGAGATCGCGCGGCTGAAAGCAGCCGCGCCGAAATTGCATGGCCCCAACGCAAGGATGACACGCATAAATCGAGAAATGGTCCGAATTGTTTTTTTCGATTCCCCGCAGGGAATCGAACTCGGATCTGTATTTCAACAAGACCCTTGCCGTTGGCATAAGCCAACGACCTTAATATGGCGATGACAGATGACACCCAGAAAACGAAGGCTGAGGACTGTAGTCCTCAGCAGTTTCAGAGGGTGCCCGTTTTCAACGGGCAATCGTTTTGTTTCAGGTAAGTTAGTTTTTTTTATTTTTTTTGTTTTTAGATTTTTCTTTTGATCTTAGATTTTCTTTTCTTAGATTTGGTTTAGATTTCTTCTTTTGTTTTTTTGTTTCTTTTTGTCTTCTTTTTCTTTTTTTTAGTTTGTTGGGCACCTGTTCGTTTTGAACGAACTGGTAACACTGTGCCAGACTCTTTCGTCGGGTTGCACCGACTCATCAGGAGGTTGGACCTCGACAGTCTGCCACTGCGCCCGAATCGGGCGCTGGAAGTGGCCAGATTCAGAGAGAGAGAGAGAGAGAGAGAGAGAGAGAGAGAGAGAGAGAGAGAGAGAGAGAGAGAGAGAGAGAGAGAGAGAGAGAGAGAGAGCCTACCTACCTACCTACCTAAGGTTGGCCCCCCGACGAGGAAAGCCAACCATAGGATAAGCAAAATCGAATGAATCTCCCACCAGAAAGTGGGAGAATACATCCCCCATGCAGTGGCCAAGCCACTGTTGATGCTGCGACTATTCAGGTAAGTTCTTTATTTTTCTTTTGTTTCGTTTTTTTTTTTCCCCCTTCCCCGTTCGTGAGTCGTTGAGGCTCGACCAAACTGGGAAAACGGGGGGGGCTGAAACGAAGAAGAACTAAAAACTGTAAAAAAAAAAAAAAAGGTAAAGCAAACGAGGCAACTGCCTCGTGAAGTACTTCTCAGACTGTGTGGGAGCACAAAAGCTCCCACTTTTGATTTGGGAAGTACTGTTGTGGCAGTGAGATCTCAAATCTCACGGCCCACAGCATACGCGCGTGGAAATGGGACTGAGGAAGTGAGGGGGAGAAAACGGGGTAGTTGGGAGGAGGAGGTCCTACTGCTCCCAACCTGCCAACTGCCCTCCACATTTTCAGAGGAGGGCAGAGGGAAGTAAGGGAAGGCTATTGCATGCAACAACACGAACCTGGATGAGGTAAAAGCCAGGTTCAGTAGGAATTACAAAGTTAGTTTTTTCTTTTTCTTTTCTTTATTTTCTGTGAGGACACTTGTCCTCACGTGGTGCTACCTCTGGCACAAGCTGCCAAAGTTAACTGTCAGGCTCCCGTTTTTGCAGGGAGCCTGAAAATTTAAAGGTCACTAAGGAAAAGGCTAGATGCAGTCTTTTCCCCGATGTATCTGCCCTGGAAAAAGGGTTCGGGTACGTCAAACTGAAAAGGGTTGTATCTTTTCAACCCTTTATCAGAAAAATAAAAGAAAAACTGATTTGGAAATGGCAAGAGCCCAGCTATCTCGCCAAATTCTGAGATAGCTGGGGAAAAAGAAAAGAAAAATAAAATAGGGCAGTTAAAGAAATTGCCCCACACTAAGGCAGTGGATGTGGTGCGGCCACAGTCAGCCCTGGATCTTGGCAGATCAAGGGCTCACAGTGAGCCCGCGATTTTGCCTGGGGGCTGGAGTGATGTCCAGCCCTCCTCAACCAATATAAAAAAGGCAGCTGCCCCCCAGCTGCCACACAATTGCACTCGTGCTGCCAGTGTGTGACGAACACACTTCTGCTGGATTTTTTTTTGCGGCGTCAGTATCATATTCTTGCGGTGACGGCGTTATTTTACGACAGTAACGGCAGTATCTGTGCACTAAGTGGAGGTGGGACGTTGACACAATGGAGGTGCATCAAAGTGGTAGTTTCATTTTAAAGTGGCATGAGGGTGACGTCGGGGAGACGCCGTACTTTGGACGCAAGTGGGGGTAACTAGAAAACGCCGCAAGGATTATTGGAAAGTGATTGAGTACTGAGAGGGTGTCCTGGTTGGCGGTCGTCACAAGAGAGTAGTATTGATCACTTTGATGACAACTGGGTACAACACCCTTCGCGTCAGGAGAGTGTAAATTTTATACGGTCTTCTTGGGTGTACCGTTAAAACTTCACTCGAGGTCAGTTAAATTGACTCAGTTCCCTTCACACCTGAGTGAACCCACACTTGCTTTGACCGGTTTCACTGAATGTTCATTGAAAAATGGAAGAGAATGTGTGTGTTTGCATGTATGACAGAGAGTCTGACAATGGAAAAGGATTGCATGGTGGTCTGTGTGTCGTTGGGTTTTGACTGCAGGTACGGCATGTGGATTGAAATGGATGAGGGTGATGGCGGTGAAATAATGGTTGACTTTTTCACCTCTGTGCTTGTATTCTATGTATAAATAAAAGAAAAAGAAGACGACGAGAAACGAAGCGAGCATAAGGAAGAGAAATTCAACTTGGTTTAGACTTATTCCTGAGGTTACCCATTATTTCCCAAATGACCTCTTCCATCTATGCCTGTCAGTCTGAATGATTCTATCTTTCTACGATTCCTCTTTCTTCGTCTAAGTTTATTTTGACGTTAGGCGGCAAGACTCTACTTGTCTACCGTGTAGGTGTTTTTCCCTTTTTCTATGAGGCATCTGGGCGGGGGTTCGTTGCCTTAGGGGCCGACCCTGTTATCGACTCAGAGTGGACCGCTTTGCGGGGAGGTACTATGCCGATTCGGTGGAGACGGCCCGACTTCTGAGATCCGAGTTTTGTACTCGGGCGAGGAGAAGGAGTATCCCAGACCACCTCTTAGGGTAATGGAAAAGACATCCACACGGAAGAAAATTTATTTCTTGACGTCTTATGAAAAAGGAAAACTGCCTTAGCAATCCTGTTTAAGTGGTTATCCTAGGTACCACTAACGTATGGAGAGTTGGCGCCACAAGCAGCCCGACTCATGTTCCACTAGCTGAACAGAGTACATTTAGATAGTCTGTGCCATAAGAAGCACGGGTCGTAAGGAAGACAAAAACCGAATAATATTCAAGGGCAAGAGTTTAACTCAAAACACATTTGTCTTATTTTTCTTTCAGATGGCTATGGGATCCACGAAACTATTTTTTTTCAACAATCGTGATGCGGCGACGGAGAGAGTTGAACTCCAAAGGCGTGATGGAGTGAGGGTAGAAAGGGTAGGCCGACTTATTTATAATCCGTCAGAATTATATTCTGAGGAGGACGTTCCGCAATTTTGGGGTTGTAGTGCGCAAAGACCCCCCAGGCAACTTGTTTTCAGGAGTGATAATGGCCTGGATATTCTTCATTACGAGTCTGCACCGCCATTGCTTGAGCGTCACTTCGTCAATATGAACCTGCTGGTGTTGCAGCCCTATGAGTTAAACCGACGAGTGGACGAAATCCCTGAAACAAGGTTAATGTTCGTCCGTAACGTGCTTTGGATGAACGAGCGACAATGCCCATTTTTTGACATATACTACGCGGAGCGGATACGTGCCAATAGGTACGCAATTATAGGGGCAGAAGCGTTATATGATGATGAATTGGAAAATGAAGCTGAATAACTCGAGGAGTTTTTACGTGACTGATTTGGATTTGTTCTCATACGCAGATGCCTGGAGCACGACGAGACTTGACGATCCCGAGGTATCTGCTGGTCCGTGATACACCCGAGGAGGATCTCATCAGGAGTGCAGCGCAACTTTTACGAGTTCGAGATGGATCTCCTATCGACTGGTTCGGCTTCATTGGACTGCTTCGAAATGGCGAGGGATTTTCCCCTAATACTCGCGCGGATTTCAGAGTCAACACAACTCGAACTTCCGGCGAGCTTTATGGTTATACTTTGTATTTCCACCGCGCGAGTAACCTCCAATGTCTCTCTCGAGTCATTGTGAGTATCAGGATTACCTAGTCCGGTAGGCGTTTCGGCGTCGTTCGAATCTGGGACACAGAGACTCGACACCTGTTTGGACTTAGTCGACCTCTCCGAGTTATAGTTTGGAGGCTAGCCTCTCGGATGACCTCCTTCTATAATACTCGGATTGTCAGAGTCATGCGATGTGGACGAATGTCTACTTTGATTTTCAACGACGACGAGCTGGCACGTTTGGATTTATTGGAAGCACAAGTGCGAGGCGGGCGAAAGATTTACCACGATTAGGCATCGTCTTCTCAAATCTTACCCAGATTTCAGAAAACACTTTGCATTGACTCAGTTATGTTGAGGAAACAATATAACTTATGGTTTCACGAGGTAATATAAAAACAAAAACAAAACACTTTATGTAGTTAGGACCGCCGGATGGACAGTTTTCGGATTCCCCGATGATTTTACTATGATGCTTATGCATTGAGGGGTAATCGTTCGCATAAAAATAAGCTGGATAGAGTGAAAAGCGAACGTCTGAAAAAGTTGTCAAGCAAATCAGCGGAAGATAAAATATTTCTGCGTTGCGTAACTTGGCGTTAGAGATGGATACTCCATCATTCGTGAAACAAAAAGAGTAATTATTGTCCAGGAGGGCTAAACGACCAACAAGGTTGTCACTCGCTCCTCCAAATAATTGAATATGGTACGGAAACGTGGTCGAACCGGGAGTTCAAACATCAACCAGGAACCAGATCACTTGTTGATCTGCATGGTACAAGTGATATTTATTTACAGAAGCTATTCATGACAAGTTTCAGTAGTCATGATAAGAAGATCATTCTTAGTTTATTTCTTTAAATTAATAATCTCGGAACAACAATATAAAAGTTTTGTCAGTCATACAGGTTGAAAAATGACACTTTGGCAGACCAGCTCATCAAGTTAACGATTTGGATTGTATGATTTTGTTTTAAGTATGAGGATTTTTGTTGTTTGATTGCTAGGGACTAAGGATCGTTTTCACGTTTGGTTGAGAATGTCCTAGTCGACCAGCATACACTTCGTACTTGGGAGATCAGCGCCCTAGGGAACGAATGACGCTCGGGTTCATTCGGCGTTTAGTCAAACAATTCCTATACTGCTGCGAGACGAGCAAACGCCCTTGGCTGATCTACCTCTACGATTGCATTTAAAAGCCTTCGCACGTGGATCAGTAGCTCGGTAGGGATACGCCCCTAAGGGTGGTGACAGCCCCTTAGGGATGCAAGCTTATGCCCCACGGGAACCTGTCTTGTCGTAGGGGACCGTGGGATGTATAGCTGGCGCACCCGGCTAGAGCGGCGAAGGAGCGAAGCAACCGCGTCCGTCTCGGCGGTTCACGGAACAGTATGCGTCGTTCCCGAGTTGTCTTTAAAAGTTATGTTTTTAGGTAAACTCCTGCGTGACATGGCCGGGAGAGCCCTCGTTTTCATGCGAGGGCCGATGCGCTCGACAGCGGAACTGAGAGAGAGAGAGAGAGAGAGAGAGAGAGAGAGAGAGAGAGAGAGAGAGAGAGAGAGAGAGAGAGAGAGAGGAGAGCAGGATAGAATAACTTCGATTATTTCTTTCATTTTCTTTTTCCCTTTTGTAGGGTTTCTGGATACGGGAAAGCGTAAAAGATGTATGGAGG
>BFEA01000470.1:490117-504037 GCA_003427395.1 Chara braunii | reverse complement strand
GGGAGCGGGAAAAGTCCGGCAGAGGGGGTGTAAAGGGTGGGGTCGGCAGTGAGTGGTTTCAATTGGTACCATTGTGAGGAGGGGACTGGGGGGTGGCCGAAGGCGGAGGGTGAATGTTTGGAGCACCTTCCAATGGGGACCCCAGCCGGGGAGTGGAGAAAGCATGGGTCGAGCGTCACTGCCAAGTAGGTTCATGGTGAGCCCACTGGCCTCAATTCAACTTGTAATTACAGTCCAAGCCAAGGTCTAACCAGTGATACCCTCCTGAGGAACCCATGTAGTGCAACTATATATATATCGTCACAAACAAAACTGCCCGGTAAACCGTAGGCAGAGAGAGAGAAGAGGACAACAAACAAGGGGTTGTATATATATATATATATATATATATATATATATATATATATATATATATATATATATATATATATATAAAGATTCAATCTATTCGTGGGGAGCAGCACGTGCTGGGAACCAGGCTCAGCATCCCATATAGAAATTTACATAGAATTTTGAAGAAATTTTGAAAACTTGCAGCACCGGGGCCAGTACCCGGCTTAGGCTAAGAGCTAGATTAAGAAATACAAACAGGGTACCGAAAATAGGAAAAATTTCAGGAAAAGACTCAGACCCCCCTCCATCCTCTTTATCTCACTCCGGTAAGTCTTACTGCAGCAAAGCCACCATCTCTGCTGCTGTTGTACTCTATTACTATCCTACCATCTGGCCCCACTAGTAGGACGCTTGATATCCAACAATCTTCTCCCACTTACCTAGGCAAAGTTTCAGGAAACATCTCAGAAACCCCCATCCATCCTCTTTACCTCACTCCGGCAAGACTTACTGCAGCAGAGTCATCATCTCCGCTGCTGTTGTACCCTATTTTCATCCTACCAGTTAGTCCCCTCACTGGTAGGATGCTTGATATCCCGCCATCTAACCGCAAATCTATTCTGGAATATAACAGCAGCTGAATAAAATTTTGAAGGTTTGAAATACCGGGGCTATTACCCGACTTTGGCGAAAAGAAAACAGTCAGCCCTCCTCCCCTTTCCCTTCACCCCTACTCTACTTCATCTCCCGACGAGCCGACCTCCTCCACCTTTTTTTCGGGAGAGAAGAACAATAGACCAACGACCTCACCAAAATCCCTTAGCGATGAAAAACAGACTTTAATTCTTCCTCTTCCTACGACAAGCCGACCTCCTCTACCTCATAGTTCGAAGGAGGAGGAAGAAGTAGTTCACTCCATCACAAAACAGGCGCAGCACCCTAACCTCCCATTCCCTTACCTCCTTCCACCGCAGACTTATAACAGTTGAGCCACCATCTCGACTACGGTTGTGCCCTAATCCAATCCCGCCAGCTAGCCCTCCTCACCAACAGGACGCAATGTTACCAATAAAAAAAAACTTCCCCCCACCACTTCAGTCCCACGCCTGTTCCATAGGTAGGTAAAAGACAACTGATCCCCACCCACACTCTTCCTAAACCCCCTTGTTCAACTACATCCCGCGTCAAGCCGACCTCCTCCACCCATAGTTCGCGAGATGAAGAAAAATGAAAGCAGACAACTTTCGACTTCCTCTTGCGACAAGCCAACCTCCTCCACCACATAGTTCGCAGAAGAAAAACAAAAGTGATCCACCATTTGAAACTTGTCCACCCTACCTAAACCTCAGATACTGATCAGAACCTTCACCCGCCTGCCCCAAACCAAAACTAACTCATGAGAGGAAATAAACTTCATGCAATCCGAATTTAAAACTGAGTTAGAGTCACTATTGATAATCAAATTCTCGAGATTAGAATTTGAAATCTAATTTATGAGTATCAGTATCAAGAGCTTGAAGAATAAAAAAAACAAAATACGAAGTATTTCAATTTTCAAAATAGGAAAACAATTTCCGAATTAAAAGTTAACAACCTCGTGGATTATTCTTCACGAGACCATTAAGAATCTAAAAAGTTATAAGACTTTATTCGAGATCAGAGGCAAAACTCTGATTTACGATCATCAACATAAAAAAATCAACTCGAGAATTATTCGAAACATTTTGGAATCATTCCTGAGCCCGCTATCTTGAATCAAATTCGAATTGAAAACCTAAAACTACCTATCATGATAAGTTCGGTATAGAGAAATTCAAATGATTCAAAAAGTTAGAATAAAAAAACATAAATCAGAATCAAAACTCAGATTAACAATCATCAATTTAAACAAAAATTAGATCGTAAAAAAACGAGATCACTCAATCATCCAACCACAACGAGCAACAAACAATCCTCAAAACTATGGATCGAAGCATACAAAACCGACCTCTCATCATGTTGTGTGTCTCCTCCTAAACCTTCACCCACTCCCTAATCGGCCCGAAGGCAACTCAACCATCACGTAGTCGTTCTCTCAGTCATCAATAGCATAAGGCTGAACAATAAGGACTAACGAACCGTGGCTTCACTTTACCCTTCACTTGCCACGTAGCAAGACAAAATCACCGAACCTGTCGGTGATCCCTCACTGGTAGTCCGGGGGGAAACACACCTACCATGCTCTTCGTTGCCCTTCATCACCTGATTCACTTGTTGGATACGTGACACCCCGCGATGCATAGGTCAGATGATAATGTTGGCAGACTATACCCGTTGCATCCGTTCACAAGCAGCCTCTTCGTAGCAACCTCATCCTTCACGCACGATGCACCACCCTCGTCGCCATCCTTCCCAACATCATCCATTCACCCTCAACCTCTCAACCGCCACCTCGCACCACCCCGAATCCACTCCCTCCAACATCGTGCCGCTCCGCTGCTTGATGCCGTCCGGCGCCGCTCGGTCCGATTTCGCGCCGTTTCTTCGCTTGTCGCCACTCGATGCTGCTTGGCTTGACTGCTCGGGCTGGGCGCAGCGCTCCCGGTCACGTTGCGCCTCCGTAGATCGAGCCCCTTTTTTTTTTCCCTCTCTTTGGTTCTCAGTGCAACTATATATATCAGTTCAGACTATCCTAAGGTTTCCAGTAGGTGCAGCTCCCCACCAATAGATGGAGTGACCAATACAGTCAGTAGTAGAGGGGATGCTCATACCATCCTACCTACCACTGACTCGCAAGTCTTTTTTCTTTAAAAAAAAAAAAGAAAAAAAAACTTGATAAAACTACCTTCCAAGGGTTGCAAGTGTGCAACTCCACATTTTCAGTTTGAATGTGGTCACATGGGCCTAGTTCTTTCAAGAGGGAATTAAGGCTTAAGGGTTTCCCCGCCAAGATTTTTTTGAAGGCTTTCGACGAGTTCCCTGCTAAAAACTTTGGGTGCTGGGACGGATGGGTCTGTATCTTGTGGGAAGGGGTGACGGAATATGGCCCTGGCCAACGAGGAAAAAGACAGCATCAGGATTTGTCACTACCTAGGCGCTACCGACACCAAGATATGAGGTGAATTTTCTTGGCGACAACATTGATGCGCAGAATGGGAGTGTGCATATCTCCCTAACACAAGGCGATCTCCTTCTGTTCTCGCCACTTGGGGGATTCCAGGTGATTTGTAGACAGAAGAATTCTGAGTAAGCCCCCACATTGTTCTTCCCGCTTCTTCCTACAGGACTGTAGGTGGGTTTTTCCCCTGACATCCCTCTTCTTTCCTCATCCTTCAGTCTCGCTTCCTGCATCTTTCGCCATCTCCTTTTGTCTCGACTCCTGAACTTGCTATCCCACTATTTTCTAGTCGTGATGATGACATCACCTCTCTCTCTCTCTCTCTCTCTCTCTCTCTCTCTCTCTCTCTCTCTCTCACACACACACACACACACACACACACACACACACACACACACGGAGGAACTAGTTTGATGTTGTGCTCTGCTTTGGGGAATCGGATCGCGTGTAGGTCGATTTTTTTAGAATATATTCTCTGCTGGATCGAATGTTGGTAGGCGCAATCTCCCCTGATGATGGTTGTGTTGGCGACACAGCCGAAACATGTAGGGAGGCTTCTCCAGTTTACTTCCACTTAATGCTGACATTTTAAGGAAGAATGATTTCTTTTGCGCTATTCATGTGTACCAGTGTCTCTGACATCTCATTTTTCACCTTGTCTCTCCCACTCCCTTCATCCTCTATCCCCTTTCTCATTCTGTGCATTTTTTGTCGTGGTCTGTTGGACCGGTCTGTCAGCCTTTTTCGAGCTATAAGTCGGCGTCGCAACCTGCAAAGGTTGTTTTCGAGTCTCTCTGCTCTTGGAGAAGTGCCTTAACCACCATGCTACTCACGGAGTAGTGGATACGCTAGTTTAGCAAAGGTGAAGGCTACAAATGGGTGTTTTTGCTTCATGATCGGCAGCGCACACGATCTTTATGATTTGCCCTGTTTTTTTTCTCCTATTCTCTTCCTCCTCTTCTTCTTCTCCCTCTTTCTCTCCTTCTTCCTCTCCCTCCTTCTCGTCTTTTCTCCTTTTATCGACTTTTTTTCTCAATTAGTTGTTGCAACGTACTGCTTGGTGGTTTGGCCAGTCTTTTTAGTGTAATCTAAGGCATCGTGATTGGTGATCTTTTTCCATGGCAGATGACGAGCAAAGAGGCGGTATTGCAATTGCTACATGTGCGGTAATTATGGGCATTATGCCAGGTGGTGTCCGCACCCCCAGCGTTATGACGGGTATGGGGCTGGCCAGAGGCTAGATGCGGTGTTTGTCCAGGGACAACCCATCTTTAACGCGGCACACGCGCCCTTGGCCCCGCCGCTCCCCTCTGCCCCCCCACCCCCTTTCTCTCCTCTTCTCCCTCTCTCGGCTCCTCTCCAAGGATCTCAGTCGCCTATTCTCCAAGCTCCGGATTCAGCAAGTTCGAGTATGGACATTTTGTCCACCTCGAAGGCCATAGTGCCATATCAGCCACCGTGTGGCACTTTTGGCGGGAACAATGGGCGTGACTGGAATGGACCGAGAGAAATGGGGTCGGACAGTGAGGCAATGGTGATTTTGAGGGAGATATGGAATGACCGACCGGAGGAAAGGGAACGCAGGCGCAAGGAGGAAGACAAAAGAAATAGGGAAGAGCAGGCAAGGCTTGCTCGGGAGGAAGAAGAAAATAGGCTAGCGCCTGAGGAAAATAACGAAGCTGAGCGGGAAACCAGAATGCCTAAGTTAGTTAGTGAACAATGGAAGAAATGGAGGCAAAGAAGGAAGGTGCTTCCAGGAAAAGTAGTAAAGTTGGTTGGGAGAAAGTAGAAAAGGTGGAGAAGTCTATCAAAGAAGGGGAGACCAATAAAAGTGGTGATTGTGATAATCACAAACGCGATCAAGGTGCAATGGCAGAAGAATTTGCGGCACCTCAGCAGCAAGCGGTAGGAAGGCAGCGGGTTGGTAACGAAGTAACCTGCTCAATACCGAACTACTGCGCATGGATCTGGACAATGTTCGTAAGCCACAAGACTCCCACGCATTGTTGTTTCAAGAGATGTTGTCATGCTTAAAGACGATCAAGGAACAGGGCACTTCTGACGGACCCGTCAGGATTGCAGTCCGCAGGCTTAAGACTTAGGGTTGAGGAAGGAGGAGATGGAGATGGAGCTGGAAGGGACAGCGCAGCTCCGACACAGACTCAACACGCACGTACTCCAAAATGTGCAAAATGAAAAATGAACTGAAAAAAGATAACAGTTGGGTTATACCCCCAGCGGACTGACTGGACTGGACTGGACTTGCCTAGTACCGACGGTGGTACCGGTCAGGACTAGACTGGACAGGAACAACACACGGCCTGTGGGGTCAAGCCACGGCCTGGTTCCACAGGTCGAATGGACAAATAGCCTGATAGGTTGATAGGCCCTGGTTGTAGGTCAGGGCAAAAAGAGACTCATTGCACGATCCTCAGACCTGTAGTGGATCGCAAGAGCCATAAACACACTATTCGCAAAAGCAGCGGAAGTCTACCATAAAGAAAGGCTAGAAATCTAGGATGCGGAGCAAGCTCCATACGGAGTCCATGCGATGCAACCTAAGCTACATAATATTAAATGAAAAACAACTGTATGATATACACATCCTGACCAACAACCGAAAATGAAATGTAGCATGATACAATCCTAAGGTCCTGGAGGCGATTGCCTCAGTGTTGAAAGAAAATAAGAGCGATATGTCATAAGTAATGCCATGTTACGTACTCCAAAATGTGTAGAATGAAGAATGAACTGAAAGCAGACAACAATTGGGGTATACCCCCAGCGGACTGACCAGACTAGACTGGACTGGCCTAGTACCGACAGTGGTACCAGGCAGGACTGGACTGGATTGGTCTGGAACAATACACGGCATGTGGGGTCAAGCCACGGCCTGGTCGTATAGGTCGAACAGACAAATAGCCCGATAGGCACTGGCAGTAGGCCAAGGCAGAAAGAGGCCCGTTGCACGATCCTCAGACTTGTAGTGGATCGCAAGAGCCATAAACACGCTATTCGCAAAAGCAGCGGAACTCTACAATAAAGAAAGACTAGAAATCTAGGATACGGAGCAAGCTCCATGCGGAGTCCATGCGATGCAGCCTAACCTACATAATGTCAAATAAAAAGCAAATGTACGGTATACATATCATAACCAACAACACACCAAGGTGGGGAAGGTCATCAGGCTCAGGGTGAGGGAGTGGTAGCAATGCAAAACCAATGACCCTAACGGATAGACCATCAAGATGGGTAATGCTCAAAGAAAGGGTGACACCATACAGGGTCGACAATGAAAAAAAAGGGGAGCGTGCGGAGACATCCGTCTGCTGCTGAAGAATGGTCTCAAAGGAAGCAGGTTCCTCCTCATCAACCTCCTCAGTCGGCGGAGGAGGAAGAGGGTCAGTCGGATGAGTAGCAGCAGATGTCTTAGTACGACGAGCACGATCATATGCATGCACCAACATCCCAGCGTGCTGCAGGTGCTCGAGGGACTCTCAAGTAGCCTCCTCATCAGGTTAGCCCTTCCAACGCACAAGACACTCGATGCGTGGAGGGGCATGGTCGGTAACTCGGCGAGATACGATATCAGAAACGATGCACTCCTCGTGACCGTCCACCATGATAGGTGGAGGGCGCTCATAAGGACATCCGCCGAAACGCTCGGACGGTCTGCGATAAGGACGCAGCAAGGAGACGTGGTAAACATCGTGTACACGGGTCTGTCGAAGGTAATCAGGTATGTTCACACGGAAGTTGACCGAACTAGCGGCAGTATCAGAACCGATGGCCTGAAGGATGCGACATGGACTGAAGAAGCGACGCCTGAACTTGTGAAGCATATCCACTTCAAGTTGCAAGTGGCGTGTGTCGACGAGCATATCGTGACCGACTTTGAATGGATGATTCATTCGTGATCGTTTCGCTCGTGCGGTCATACGAGTCTGGGAGTCAACTAGACTCTCGTGTGAGTGTTTCACAATCACCACCATATGGGCGATCCAGTCGTCAAGCGCAGGACAACGAGTGTCTAGGCGCAACCGCGACGGTCGTAGGAAGTCTATGTGTACGCGAGGGTGGAAGTCGATGTCGCAATAGAATGACGACATCCCCGTGGCTGACGAAACAGCGTGGTTGTACGCAATCTCCGTATGGGCTAAGTATAAGTCCCACTACTGGTCATCCGTAATAAACTTTCCGAGGATATTACCGAAAGTTTTATTGGTGGCCTTAGTCTGACCATCGGTCTGAGGGTGGTAAGACGATGAAAAGCGGAGTTGGGATCCGTAAACCTCGTGTAGGTGTCGCCAGGATGTGCTAGCAAAGCACAGGTCACGATCGGAGATGATGCTCTTAGGTAAGCGGTGATCTCTCACGACTCGGTCGAAGACGATGTCGGCGACCTCACGAGCACTAATGCGATAGCCGCACAAGACAAAACGTGCACGCTTCTTGAAGTGATCGACGATGATCAAAATAGCATTATGATTCATGACCACGCTCAGTAGATGGAAGAAGGGGACCAACAAAATCCATCGAGATGAACTGCCAACGACCCTTAGGTATAGATAGGGGTTGAAGTAACCCACACCGAAGGTGGTTCGCATTGTTCATCTCCTGGCAGATAGGACACTCCAGGATGTAGACTTTGACGAAGTCCTTGGACTTCAACCAACGTATAGGCGGCAAACACGAGTCAAAGTCTTGAGGGAGCCCATATGACCATCAACTGTCTGTTCATGGAACTCTGCTACGGCCTGAATGTTGAGTTGTCTGGTGAAGGGAATGCAGATATGTGGTTCTAGCTGACCAAATTTGTCATGCCACTACACGCGTTATCACCGAGGGAGTATGAAGGAACGGTCTTGCCACTCTGAAGTGTCACGTGGATGACGCGATAATCCGGGCAGTGGCAGTACTGAGTGCGATATGTGTCAATCACCGACTGATCAACAGTGGTGATGGAGATGGCAACAAGATGAATGGGTTCCTGATTGTAATCAGGACGGTGGGACAAGGCATCGGCAACACAGTTCGTTCATCGATGATAGGCTGAGTGGTGAAACTGAACTTACCAGCGTGCTAGTCGAAGGAAAAGCTTGACTTCGTGAGGAAAGTTTGGACAACTTAATTGTCTGTGCGCACCGTGAAGGGCGCCCCGTGCAGATAATGACGCCGATGTTGGGTAACAAAAACCACTTCAAGAACCTCACGTTCATCGACAATGTAGTTTATCTCGGCGGGCGGTAGCTAACGAGAGTAGAAAGCGATTGTGCAATCCCCAGCACGAGCCGCGACAGTCTCATCCTCCGCGATGGTTGGGAAGTAAGTGATTAGAGGACTGTCAGTGGAGGGAGGTGGTGGAAGGATAAGCGTCAATCGAGAAGCAGCATCAGCGAGAGGAGGAGGGAAAGGAAGAACATGGAGATAAGGTGAATCAGGAGGGGAGGAAAACACATGAGGAAGTACAACTCCTGCTGCAAAACTCATCCATTAGTGATAACGATGAAAGGACGATCAAAATCAGGAGGCGAAGAACCGACGCAAAAACCACCCCCTTCTTGAGGGCGCAAAAGGCGTCCTCGCACAAGGGTGTCCAAAATCACGGCGGGTTCTTCCGGAGGAGGGTGGAGGTAAGGACTTAAGAATACCTAGCGTACCTCTGGATGAAATTACTATAGTAACTCGTGAGGTCTAGGAAATTGGGAAGCTGCTTCGCAAATATAGGGATGTGCCACTCTGCAATAGCAATGATCTTCGTGTCGTCCATGTGGAGACCCTGGTCAGACACATGGTGTCCTATGAAGTTCACTTTGCTCTGGGCAAAGCGGCGCTTACTAAGCTTGGCATAGAAGTCATGCTTGCGTAAGCGTTGTAGGACATCGCGGAGGTGTCAGAGATGGTCTTCTAAGGTACGACTGTCAACCAAGATGTCGTACGAGAACGTATTCTTCAAGGATGTCCCTGAAGATATCGTTCATCGTTGTCTGGAAGGTGGCGGGTGCATTGGATAGGCCGAATGACATCAATGTGAACTCGTAGTGACCGAAGTGCGACCGAAAGGTGGTCTTCGATTGGTCCTCTGGGGCAAAGCGGATCTGTTGGTAACCCCTACGAAGATCGATCTTCGTGAAGAAGCGGTTGTCTGCCAAACGGTCAAACGGCTCATCCGCTTGAGGCATGGGATAGTTGCTCTTAACCATGTAACCGTTAAGGTCGCGATAGTCAATACAGAGGCGAAGATTTCTATCTGCTTTGGGAGCAAAGAGGACGGGTGCACCCCAAGGGGAGTTACAAGGTTTAATGAAACCCAGTCGAAGAAGCTCATCAAGCCAACGCTTGAGTTTCGTCGCCTCTGAAATCGAGAGTCGGTAGGGTGTCTGATGATGAACACGATAGTGAGACACAAGTTGGATAGAATGTTCAACACCGCTACTCGGAGGGATCCCCTGTATGAGAAATATGGAGGGAGAACGTCGCGGTACTCTCGAATCAAATTACGAACCACGAGCTCTAAGTCGACCGTAAACCACGTGAGTTCCTCAACATTTGCAACAACAGGAGACGTATGGGTGGACTCGGCAGTGAATGGAGTAGGGACCTGGGATATCGAGGAGGTATCTGGAGGCTGAGGGGTGGATATAGAGATGAGAACCGCGAAGATGGAGAGAGGGTCAGGGGGATCGGGCTCCAATGAGATGGGTTCAACCTCGGGATTAAGTGGATCATAGCAAAGAAGATCCATGACGTTCACTGAGTAAAGCATGACGTCCTCCTGTCGTATGAAGTGAGCAAACTGACGAGGAAAAGTCAAGGTGATGTCTTGGTGGGACCCAGAGGAACGAGGGTCCTAGGGAGGTAGGTCGGGAGGGGTGTCGCCCATGGTTCCAATGAAGGGGACTTGATGAGTCTGATCACTTTTCATTTTGGGAAAGAGTGTGTCATGGAACCGGCGAGACAAGAGAGTGTCAAGGATAAAGACGTACTCAGTCTCCACCACGTCGAAATATGCGGAGAAATGGTAGCGCCGAGGCACCTGGGTACTATCTATTGGCTGGAGGGTGAGGGAAAAGTGGAGGTCGGGGACCGTCTGATCGAAGAAGCGTTGCGTCTTGTTATCTCTGAAGGTAAAGAAAATAAGAACGCAAGTTAGACGAGTTTCTCAACCACGCGAGGGTGAACGAAATCTCCCTGCAAGTTGGAGTCCATAAAGCACGATACACCCTCATAGATGTCCCCAAGCGGATAAAAATGATGGAGAGTGTGCGATCAGGGTCAAAGAGCAGGGTGAGAAGACAACGCATGACGTTCACGTGTCTCGTGAGTCACTCCTAACGAGCCTGAAGAATGTTCAAATCCAGGAGAGATGACACAATGTCATCGCGAGTCGCCAGCTGAGAGTCTGTGCCTCCGATCAACGGGGAACGGGCGTCGTTAATCGTCATTGAACCCGTTGAATCGGCCCTGGGCGTTCATGTGTCTCATGAGTCGCTCCTAACGAGCCTGAAGAATGCTCAAATCCAGGAGAGATGACACAATGTCATCGCGAGTCGCCAGCTGAGAGTCTGTGCGTCCGATCAACGGGGAACGGACGTCGTTAAACGTCATTGAACCCGTTGAATCGGCTCTGGGACCCCGTAAAATCCCATTTAACGAAAAAACGGGGGCGTCCCGTTGAGTTCCGAAATACGGAATCGACATGTTGGGCCTTGGACACGTGGTTATGAGGCAAAACATACGATAGGCACAGTCACAATTACGGCAGCAAAGCATCACCAAAGAGACAAGCGAGAAGCAATTGTCACACCAGGGAAGAAAGAAAGAGGTCCCGAACGCGACTCTGAAGAGTCGTCATAAGATATTAAACAGAATAACGACTCAATACGACTGACAACGTGCAATAACGCAGGGAATCGACCGTCGTCAATATTCTGCACAATGAGCTCAGTCAGCCAGCACGACCCGACGCCGTGTTTCGGCTGGTCGCCAGCCAGCCATCATCAGGGGCCCTACGAGCTCAAACACTCAAACCGGACTTAAAAAAAAAAAAAAACCCGCCCCCCCCTTTTACCCCCCCTATGCCCCCCGATGCCCCTGGCCGCCATAACCAAAAAAAAACACAAGCAGCACTACCCTCCAGTGCCCCCGCCCTATCACGCGCCCCACCCCCCATGCTCCTTCCCCCTCTTCCCCCCACCAGCTGCATCACCCGACACTACCCGTCCACACATGCCATTGAGAATAAACGACGTCACCCCCTTCACCTTACCCCACTCCCCACCCCCCTTTACGGCTGAGTACCCCTCCAATCACCCCCATGTCCACACATACCCCTTCTTTGTCAAACATAGGCAAGGGTGAAGTTTCACTTGTAGGTGCAACATGTCATTATCAGAAAGGCATACCCCTTCTTTGTCAAACATAGGCAAGTGTGAAGTTTCACTTGTAGGTGTAACATATCATTGTCAGAAAAATATAGACAGAATACTTTGCTGATGGTATGTCTTTTTTAAAATGACATGTTGCACATGCAAGTGAAACTTCACACTTTCCTGTGTTTTACAAAGACGGGGTATGCGTGGACATGAGACATGCTCGAACATTAAAAGTTAGTAAATCAATTTATATAAATAAATTCAATAATTTTCAAAAAAAACAATCACCCAACTCTACACGCAAAAAAAATAAAAAAACAAATGAAATTAATGAAATTAAAAATTTAAACAACAATTACAGATATAAATTCGCACACTAACAAATATGGACATGAAACGTCGTGCAACACTCGTAACTGAAATCATGCATGGAAAATATAATGGACATGAAAAGTCGTGAAGTACAAATGACCGAAATCAGACATGAAAAATTTAACATAATAGATTGTATCATACTAATAACGCATACTGACTAATAGAAAAACAGTACTCTACAAGTCGCGTCGACGGTGCCGAAATACTCTACTACGACTAGCGCTGTCGTAGAGAGGCCCTACTCGTACCTGAAGAAAGAAGAAAAAAAAAAAACAAAAAAAAAAAACAACGAAAACAGCAACAACTGCATCACGCACACTACCAGTGACTACCTGACAATACTAAGATAATACAGCACGAGAAAAAAAATAGGAGCACAGAATAGGACGAAGTTGCTTGTAAGGAGAGGAAAGGGGAGTGTTGCCTCATGGTCACTAACCCTTCCTCCCTTTCCCTCGCTGCCTCCTCGTACCCCCTCCGGTACTGAACGTTGTCCTCCCCCTCCCTCGTTGCTGCGCAGACGTCTGCATAGCGGCACGCCTCGAAGCACGTGTCGATGGAGGAGGTGGGGTTTCATCAGCAGCGTCGTCGTCGTCGCCACTGTCGCCTGTCTCGCTCTGCTCCTCCTCAACTCTCATCCTCGCCCTCATACTCCTCGTCCTCCTCCCGCACTGGCAGCGCTGTCTCACGATCATCGTCCTCGATGGTGACAGTGTCGCCTCCCTTCCTCACCCGAACAACCCTCGTACTGGCCTGTGCAACCGTCTCCTGGCGACGGGATCCACGAGGCATCCCCAATCCCTCTGGCCCCGAAGACTCTCCAAGTGCAGCACCTCCCTCTGCAAGCACGGGGCGTGGACGAGGCACTCCACGCTTGCGTGGAGTCTGCTCATGCACAACACGTGTTGCTGCTCTTAAAGCGTGGTCCAAGATCGAGGTGGCTACTCCTCCGCCGTGACCTCGCTGGTGCCATTTCAGTATTCTGCTTGCTGTTGTGCAATTAGCTCATTGGGTGGAGCCCCCCTTCAATCACGGAGTATATGGAGGGCGTCAGCATCACTGCTGACATAAGTAGAGTTTATTCCAGCAAAAAATGTGGCAGTTGCTGTGTTCACTGTTGTTGCAACCACCACCATCTGATCAGTTGTGATCTCATGGCTGCGAAGCACTCTGCCGTGATTTCCGGTGGGAGGTCTCTGTTTGTTTTCTTTTCTTTTGCCTTTCTCGTGTTTTCTCAGCCCAGAAATTCGTAATGAACCTGTGTCACACTGGATCAGCCACGCTCCTATCCGACTGCTAATGGGACCATGCTCCTGGAGGCTTAATCATCTGTGCAAGTGACACCTTACCCCTGGCCCACTATTGTCATTCAATTTGTTTGGCCTTCTTGTTTTTTTCACGCGGCACTTGTCCGACATGGACTGTCTGGCACTCACCACAGGAGCTGTTTTCCCCCCTCCCTCCCTCCCTCCCTCCCTCCCTCACCCCTCAAAATTCAGATTTCCCTTACTACGGCAAACTTGTATAGACCTGTTCTGAATGAACCTGTCCTTTTCTGGGGCGGGCATATGCATGTCTGCGGCTCACAATAGGACCTGTTTTGAGTGAACCTGGCCTTACATCTGGGGCACTTGCATACAAGGCAGTCCCAGGGTGGTTGCCTAGAATGGCAGGCTGCGCCAAAATCTGAATGATGCACAGAAAATCAGCAAGATGATCCCTAGTAGACTGAAGCTGGAC
>BFEA01000470.1:440517-452178 GCA_003427395.1 Chara braunii | reverse complement strand
CTCCTTCCACACTTCTCTTCCTCTCTCTCAGCGGGTACCAGCTCCGATACCAGTGCAATCAGACTCGACTTATTCACACTTTTCGTGCACGTGAACAGCAGCACACAACTGGCGACTTGCGCCCACAGTACACAGAGATATGTCTTCCAGGTAAGTTCGCTTCCTCTGGCTATGGCGACTGTGCGCCTCAAACACTCACTGTTCACACTCTGGATCACCCTGGATGTCCCACACTCGATACCCAGTACACACACAGTACACACAGTACACACACTCTTCCCCTAAGCTACAGCTATGGCAGCTATGGTCGCCGCTACCCTACTGCTATGGCTACCGTATGTCACTCTCGCCCTCTTCGACTTCGGGCCTTCTGCAGACCTCCTCGCACAAGCTGCTGAGGCAGCGCTTCCGCATGGCTTCCGCAGGAATGAATAATGACTGGACGCAGCCTCTTCATTTATACTTCTGCGCTGCGTTGGTCTGCCCTGTGTCCCTTGGCCCCTGGTGCACACAGTCCCAGACGGTACTTGCTGGACAGGACCGGACTGCCTAACAGGGACTGTTGACTCAGCAAGGTGGCCTACCACCACTTGACCACTTGCCTCTGTTCAACGCAGGCTCACTCCGAAAGGCCACTTCTAGAAACCTCTAACTTGGCCTTTCGGTACTGTAGCAGCTACGACTTTGCCCCTTCAGGTAAGTAGCAGCTACGACCTTGACCCTTCAGACATCCTACAACTACGACTTCGGAACTGTCTAGACTCCTACCCTACAGGTCTACAGTTCGATTCCCTTCTACCCTGTGACCTACGAAAACCTACCTACCACTAGCGGTCCTACAGGTCGCAGGTTCAAATCTACGGGTTGACACTGGTACTTTACACAGGTAAGACGGGGAACTAGGGATCGAGCCCTTGGATCTGCATTCGCTACTGCGAACTGGTGAATACCGTTTCAAAACAAAACATCCTCGCGTGAAAATCTCAACTCTTTGTGTGTACTGTGGAAACTTGGAAAGTGACCTCACTGTAGCATGAAAAAGAACGTGGACGGTATTCCTGGCTCTGTGCATTCAAAGGAAACAAGTATCCTCCCACGCACGTCAAAGCGTCCTCCCATCTCTGTCAGAGTGTCCTCCCACCACGAGGGGAGGTGGAGGAGGTAATGATGTCTCAATGTCCGTAGAAATATAGCTAACCCCCATGTCCGTAGAACTATAGCTAACCCCCGTGGAGTGGGTGAGCTACCTTCTTCCCCTGAATACAACGTACAGTCATTATAACTGTATTTGACACATCTTTCAGTCTAGATACAGCTATAATGAGCGTACGTTCTATTTGGGGGAAGACGGTAGTTCCACTGAAAGGGGGAGGGTAGGGGGCGTTCTTATTGAGATTTTCCGATTGAATGTTAATTTTCGCAGAGGGAAATACAACTGAAAATGCTTTCCTAAAAACCCACCGATGGATGCACAGCTTTCTCTCCGATTGTAGCAGGCACCCAACGTCACTCGTGATTGAGACCTCAACGTTGTGTTAGCTCTACCGTGCGCAGGTGGGACATGGCCCCCGGTCAGTTCGACGATGATATCTCAAGGCCGCCGCCCTTTATAAAAAAAGGAGGGGAAAAAAAAAATCAGAAACACACAATGCAGACAGGAAAACAAATAAAAATAAAAAGCCAGCCTCACAAGGGCCCTAACCCTACAGATCGAAAAGAAGAAAAAAGAGTCAAAGGAACCCTTAAAAAAAAGTTAAAAAAACAGAAGAAAGCCACTCTCACAAGGACCTTAACCCTACAGATCGAAAAGAGGAAAAAAGAGTCAAGGGAACCCTTCAAAAAAAAAAAAGAAAAAAAAGAAAGCCAGCCTCACAAGGGCCCTAACCCTAAAAACCCAAAACCCTAAAACCCTGGTGATGGGAAGGTAAGAAACCAGGATGGGACCCCCTCACCGTCCCATTGACTAACAACACCACGAACCTGGAGAGCTCACTGTTTGATACACTGCACAAAAACCTCGTCAGACAAGGACTGACAACATTCCGTCGTCAGATCGCACTCAGCACTGTCAGCAGACTGAGCGTAAGCCGCGCACAATTTTATTCCAGAAGGCTGGCATTGGGGCATACTCACTCACACTAGGACTTTTTTCTACTCATCCTGCTGGGCGGAATTACAGTCAGATGCACACCCTCGCCGGGTCATAACTGCTGTCAGATTCATCCTGCCCTTTTTTTTTTTTTTTTTTTTTTTTTTCAAAACCCGCTCCATCTATTGGTGGGGAGTTGCACCTGCTGGAAACCGGGTCCAGCGTCCCTTATATACAAAAGTTAGCGAAATGGTGACTGAAAACTGGGCCTCTTCACCCAATCAAGGGGCCAGATGATCAGATTCATCCCGCCCTTAGTTGAGGGGGGGGGTTTTCACTTAGTTGCTGGGCTACCAGACCCGCACGGGCCCGGGTGCAACCGGGCCCAGGTAGGTCTGGGCCATTCACCCAGGTGACCTGGGCAAGTAAAAAAAAACGGTCAAAAAGAAAAATGGGGGGGGGGGGGGGGTRGGGGGGKGGTGCAAGGGTTCGGGAAGGGGAACCAGCTTGCTTCCTCTCCTGTTTTCGTTCTTCTTCTTCTTCTTCTTTTCTTCTTCTTCTTCTTCTTCTTCTTCTTCGTCGTCCTCTTCTTCATCCTCTTCTTCTTCCTCCCTCCTATTTTCGTCCTTCTTCTTCTTCGTCACCTCTTCTTCTTCTTCTTCTTCTTCGTCGGCGGCGGCGGCGGCAGCTGCGTCGTCTTCTTTGTCCTCTTCTTCTTCCTCCCCTCTTCTTGCTCTTCTTCTTCTTCTTCTTCTTCTTCTTCTTCTTCTTCCTCTTCCTCTTCTTCTTCCCCCCATCCCTTCTTCTTCTTCTTCCCCTCCTGTTTTCCTTCTTCTTCTTCTTCTTCTTCTTCTTCTTCTTCTTCTTCTTTTTCTTCTTTTTCTTCTTCTTCTTCTTCGTCGTCGTCATCGTCTTCTTTGTCCTCTTCTTCATCCTCCCCTCTTCTTCTTCTTCTTCTTTGTCACCTCTTCTTCTTCTTCTTCCCCTGCTGTTTTCCTTCTTCTTCTTCTTCTTCTTCTTCTTCCTCTTCTTCTTCTTCTTCTTCTTCTTCTTCTTCGTCTTCTTCTTCTTCTTCCTCCCTCCTCTTTTCGTCCTCCTCCTTCTTCTTCTTCTTTCCCTCCTGTTGCCCGACGCTCCCGCTTGACCTTCTCACCCGACCCTCCTACCCTTGCCCCCGCCCGACATTCCCTCCCGCCTGACCTTTTCCCCTCCCGCCCATCCTGGCCTTTCCCCCGTCCTGACCTTTCCCCTGACCTTTCCCCCAACTATCCCACCCGCCCATCCCGACCTTTCCCCCAACTATCCCACCCGACCATCCCGGCCTTTCCCCGACCCTATCCCACCCGCCCACCCCGCTCGACCCTCCCACACGACATTCCTGCCCTACCCCCCGACCCTCCATCCCGACCCTCCTACCCCACCCTAAGGAGGAGGAGGAGGAGGAGGAGGAGGAGAAGAAGAACCAGAAGAAGAAGCAGAAGAAGAAGCAGGCGGAGGAGGAGAAGGAGGAGGAGGAGGAGGAGGAGCAGGAGCAGGAGGAGGCGAGAGGAGCAGCAGGAGGCGGACGACGAGGAAGAAGAAGACGAGGAAGAAGAAGATGACGACGAGGAAGAAGACGACGATGAGGAAGAAGACGAAGAAGAAGACGACGACGACGACGACGAAGAAGAAGAAGAAGAAGAAGAAGAAGAAGAAGAAGAAGAAGAAGAAGAAGAAGAAGAAGAAGAAGACAAAGATGAAGAAGACGACGAAGGAGGAGGAGGAGGAGGCTCCTAACCCACCCTGACGACGAGAGGAGGAGGAGCAGCAGGAGCAGGAGGAGGAGAGAGGAGCAGCAGGAGGAGGAAGAAGACGAGGAAGGAGACGAGGAAGGAGACGAGGAAGGAGACGAGGAAGGAGACGAGACGAAGACGAAGACGAAGACGAAGACGAAGACGAAGACGAAGACGAAGAAAGACGACGACGACGACGACGACGAAGATGACGATGACGAAGAAGATGAAGACGACGATGACAACGACGAAGAAGAAGAAGAAGAAGAAGAAGAAGAAGAAGAAGAAGAAGAAGAAGAAGAAGAAGAAGAAGAAGAAGAAGAAGGAGAGAGGAGCAGCAGGAGGAGGAAGAAGAAGAAGAAGACGAAGAAGAAGAAGAAGAAGGAGAGAAGAGCAGCAGGAGGAGGAAGAAGACGAGGAGGAAGGAGACGAGGAAGGAGACGAGGAGGAAGGAGACGAGGAGGAAGGAGACGAGGAAGGAGAAGAAGACGAGGAAGGAGAGGAAGACGACGAAGAAGAAGAAGACGACGAAGAAGAAGAAGAAGAAGAAGAAGAAGAAGAAGAAGAAGAAGAAGAAGAGTCGGCGTCGGCGCCGGAGAGGACGAGGAGGACGAGGAGCAGGACGAGGACGAAGACGAAGACGAAGACGAAGAAGAAGAGTATAGAGACGGAAGCAGAAGAGGGAAGGAAGAGGAAGAAGAAGAGTATAGAGACGGAAGCAGAAGAGAGGAGGAAGAGGAAGAAGAAGTGTATAGAGATGGAAGAAGACGAATAGGGGAAGAAGAAGAAGAAGAAGAAGAAGAAGAAGAAGAAGAAGAAAAAGAAAAAGAAAAAGAAAAAGACGGAAAAGGGAGGAGGAGAAGAAGAAGAAGAGGGAACGAAGACGAAGAGGGGAGGAAGAAGGGAGGGAGGAACAATGACGATGACGAGGAGGGGGAAGAAGACAAAGAACGAGGAGGAAAAAAGAGGAGGGGGGTACCAACCCAACGGCAATGGAGGCGGCGACCGCAGATGACGACCACGACGACAAGGAGCTCCGGCGGGCGATGGCGAAGACGACAAGGGCGAGGGCTCTAGCGGGCGGGCAAACGGGCGGGACTTCGATTTCGAATTTGGACTCCCCACTTCGTGAAGGGGCCGCACACACCTCTATCTCAGCTGTTGATCTGCAAGATCGACAGCTGAGATCATGTGACGGAAGAAAAAAAACGTTTTTTTTTCGGAAGTGCTCAGGATGTTCTCTAGGGGTGGGGGAACACACCCAGGCCGACAGCACTCGGAACCCCCGTCCCCTATTTTGTGCCACCTTGGCCCGGTACCAGCCCTGCCAACCCGCCCTACCCGCCTTCCAGGCGGGACCTGTGCGAGTCGGGGTCACCCGTGCCGCACGGCTGGTAGCCCAGCTTAGTTGAGGATTGTAGGATGATGGGATCTACAAGTTGACAAACAAAAGAATCGCATAAACTGGAAGATCACAGGAGTAGGGAAGCAGGAAAAGTAGCAGTAGCAGATGAGGTTTCACTGGGACATAAACCACCGAAACGTAGCAGTAGCAGATGACGTTTCAGTGGGACATAAACCACCCCTTCCATATCCAACAACTTGTGCCACATTTGTCATTACAAAAGCACTGGGACGCTGGACCCGATTGCCAAAAGGTGTTGCTCATACCACCAATGGATGGACCTACTTAGGCGGTTCCTCATACCACCAGTACTTTGACCCAGCTATAGGCCGCAGGAAAAAATAGAGTAGAAACGTTTCTAGTGGGATGAATTTGTGTGGCGCTTCTGTAGTGGCCCGTATGTTTCCCAAAGCCGCAGCGCGTTTACGGCCCCGACTTTAGGAAGTACCGGTGGTTTAAGATGGACCCTGCACCGAAGCTTTTCTTAAAAAGAAAGGGGGAGAGAGGGGTGGGGGGAGGGGGGAAAGGCAACGGAAAGGAGTATTTCCGTTCTTCTTCCTTTTCTTTTCTTTTTTGAAACATCACTAGAGCGCCTACTCATGGATTGTAGATGATTGGTTGGTTATAAGGATCCGTACCTCTGGGCCTGAGCCCTCCTCGGTGCACCTCCATGGATTCAAACGGACGACGTCGGCCTCAAGAGCCAAGTCTCTTAACCACTACAGCCAGGACACGGTGTCCAAATGTGAAATAAACCATATCGGCCATGATATCCACCCCACCCCTGCAAGGCTGTAGTGTCCAAACTCAACACAATACCCCACTCAACTCCACACGGTCGACACACGGACGACACATGGACGCATCGGCAATTCTCGCACACTCAGGTCCAACTGAGGACGTATCCTTTGCTCCAAAATCAATACACACCGTTTACCCAGTGCACCAGACTCTTTAAGCCACCAGTACTTGGCCCAGCTATCAGCCGTGGAAAAAAAATCGAGTAGAAATGTTTCTAGTCGGATGAATTTGGCCGCTCCTGTAGTGGCCCATGCATTTCCTAAAATTGTGGCCTGTTAACGGGCACGACTTTAGGCTTAAGCTACCCGGCAGTTCACGGGAGCCATCCACAGTTGGTTATATGAATCCGTACCTCTGGGCGTAAGCCCTCCTCCGTGTGCCTGCACAGATTCGAACCGGCGACCTCGACCTCAAGAGCCAAGTCTCTTAACCACTACACCCAGGACACTATGATCAAAAGGGGAACCATACCGGTCATGATATGAGCCACCTTGAAAAAAAAAAAAAAAAAAAAAAAAAAAAAAAAAAGGTTACGATCCACCTTCAGGAGTAGGCCCTCCCCTTTGTGATGACTCCCTGCCTATTGGATGGGAGCTGCACCTGCAGGAAAACGGGTCCAGCATATCTCTGACAGGAAAAATCAAACAGCTCCCCTCAAAAGAAAAGAAAAAAGGCAGTCTTCATCCCCCTCTTTCTGGCCGTCACCCAAACAATCTTCGACCCATGGATGGCCTCTTCCCCAGCAACCTTTATCTACGCTTTCGCCCCCTGCCCCCTGCCACAGAGGTCTCTGGCCTGAGGACCGCGAGCTTAGCCATACTCTGGACGAAACATGAGATGGCATGCTTTGGCTGGCGCCTTTGCCTGTGATCATCGCAACCGGCTGGAACAGATGTCGCAATAAGTGGGGGGTAGGAGTGGAAAGGAGGGGTGAGGAGTGGAAGGTGGAGGTTTCGAGGCCAGAGAGGGGGGAGAACACCATCACAGAGGTTGAGGTCGTAAGGGGGGAGACTCCGCTGGGTATGGGGAAAATGGGTTTGGGGGGGGGGGGGGGAAGGGGGGGTGGGGGGGGACGGAGCAGGGGAACAGAAGGCCTTGGGAAATGCAGGGCAGAAGGGAGGGAGGGCAATGGGGGCCAGTCACGTTCATTCTAGAATGCGATTGGGGGGGCCATATCTTGTAGGTTCCGCGGCAGAGTTAATATTAAAAAAAGACAGTCTACACAGTTTTCAACAAGCAACCCCCCCCCGGCACCTGCCACATCGGCAAGACCACAGTCGTCTACGGTCACCTGCAGCAATGCAAGTTCTCTCTCAGCATACATATCCATAACTCAGAGACATCCTCCTCAGCCTCCAGGGAGGGTTCCGTATTCGTATCGCAAATATGCTTCGAACGGACACAAAAGGAAAAGTTTCCACTCGCTCCCTTGCTGGGAAAAAGAAAAGCTGCCATACAAAAAAAAAAAAAAAAAAAAAGCCTGCCAAACAGCACATCCAACAGGATTGGGCATGCCTCAGCTGTCATTACCAATCGGGGCCATGGCGCAAGTGAACGCTGAGAAGGAAGCAGAGTTTTTCCACAAGCATTTCTGTTGCGAAATGCAATTCAACTAAGCATCTTCTTTTTATTATTTAGGTTCGATCCCGCGGACTGGCTGTGTGGTTTTCTCTGGGGGCCTTGCTCCACTGCACAACAGTCTAAATGTATCCACGGTCGGCAGTGCTCCTAATACATTCAAAATGTTGAAACAGTCCAAATGCACATAATACCTAGAACAGTCCAGATACGCATCAAATGTTGAGCAGTGGAGCAACGACCTCCGTCGATAAACGGGCCGTCATAAAGCCGAGAGAGAAGCTACGGTAGTAATCTCACCCTCAGCACTGGCACTCAATACCTGTGACACACTTGGTCACACAGCCAAGAATTCACATCAAGACGGAAAGACAGGCATGGATTTCCCCAGTTCTCTTTCTCTCATTTAATACTAAGTTTCATTACAGCCATCAACTCAATGAGAGAAATTTTCCACCTGAATGAAATGCAATCGCTCCACGGCAAGCCATTGAGCAGAACAACGTCGCAGTATTGCTTTGCCTCCCAAAGCAAATTCATCACAACATTCTGCGGCTTGCCAGATTCAGCCGGCAGGCAGCAAGCCTTGAACCCTCACCTTCTCAAGGACCCAGAAAGAATGTGTATACTTCTATCAGAAGCCGACTGATATATTTCGCTGTCTATGCTCCCACCTCATTTCATTTGGCTCTTCATATCACAATCCCTGTTTGCCCTGACCTGCGCAAGCACGCATGCAAATGCACACACACACACACACACACACACACACACCTCAGTCTTTGATTGTGGAGGTGAGAATCTAGTGGAAGGAGGTGCTGGGCACTTCCTGCTTAACTATGGAGATGCAGGGGGAAGCACTGTTTTCAAAAGCTTCACACAGCTTGGGAATTCAAAAGCTTCCTACAGTTTGGGAAATGGAATGGTTCTCTCTCTCTCTCTCTCTCTCTCTCTCTCTCTCTCTCTCTCTCTCTCTCTCTCTCTCTCTCTCTCTCTCTCTCTCCATATCTCTCTTGATATCTCTCTTGATATCTCTCTTGATATCTCTCTCGATCTGAGGAAAAACTGGACAGGAGTATACCTCCCCCTTTACTCTGGCTCCTTTCATAGCCTGCAAGTGGGCCATTATGGCACATGGGGGTCTGGTCAGCTTGCGCTCAACCACAATCAATGTAACAAGCCTTGTACGATTGAGGCACAGTAAAAGGGGAGCCGCAAGAAGGTAAAATAGGTACCCCAGGAAGCCAAATTAAAGATACCGAAGAAAGGACTGTACAAGGAAAGGCCAATATAACGGATTTATTGTGCTTCATGTTGTACTATAGGCTGAAGGGACAACTGTTTCAATGTTGGACTTGCTCACTTTTAGTCTGCTTCTGTGTGCTTCATTGTCTGCTACAGAATAAAACAGCTTCAATTTTCGATCTACTCATCTGGGTTGGAAAGGGGTTTTTGTGGTGACGATTCACAACACACACACACACACACACACACACACACACACACACACACACAACACACACACACACACACACACAACACACACAACACACACACACACACACACACACACACACACACACACACACACACACCAAGGAAGATATGAGTTAACATTCTTAGAGACTCTTGATCCCAGTTCCGTGGCTTCTTACCTTGCAAGCTCCAACTGACAAACTGATCTTCACAAGGCCATCAGTTGACATGGAGCTCTGGACACTTCTTGCCGCTCTGAGGCGATATTAATCACTTCGAGTTAAGGCAAGATCTTCAGTGTGGCGCTTGAGCTCTCTCTAAGCGCACACCTTCCAACTCCTCCTCTTCAATGGCTCCTACGTTTCATGCGTCTTTCAGATGGCTAGGATGGGACAGCCCCGTTTCTCCTACTCTCATTTCTTTTCGTCCCACCATCCACTCCTAATGCCTCTGCCAATGACCGGCGGACACTGATGAGGACTTCGAGAGGTGGGCGGAGATGCTGCGGCACAGAAATCAATCAAACAAACAGCCACACAACGTCAGCATCCCAACTACAGGGAAACATGAGCTCATAAATGCCAACTAATATTTGCTCACAAATGAAGTGAAAATGGACAGCACAGAATGGCCTACCATCTTCACCCGAATAGAACGCCCGGCCACAATCTCTGTATCTGGACCGCACGTAGCCCAGATACAGCCATCGTTACCGGGCTCTCTATTTGGGTGAAGACAGTAGCCATCCAGCTGGGTCTCGATACAAAGTCTGATACTTAAACCCTCGAGTGATTCCTGGGCATCCAGGTATCTTCTTCCTCAGGGCCTTCCCCGCTTTCTATGGCACCTGCTATTTTTGCCAAAATGATTTCTAAACCGGGCTCTCTCTTGGTCAGGCATCTGCGTTCACGGGCCTCGCTCCACTACGCAACACTCGACATGCACTTGGACGCTTTCTGGACCCCATACATTCGAAATATTGGACACGTCCGAATGCACCTGGTACAGAAAACGTCCAAATGCATGTAGAGTCTTGTGTAGTGGAACAAGGCCCTCTGTTTGCATTTGAACTTGGATATGTCATATCCACATGGCTTGCACTTGGGTCTGCGATTGCATTAGGATTAGATTTTATATTGCAACAAAAAAGACAAACGATTTTATATTTCCACATGGAGGCGGGTCAGTTTGACATGCTACCCATTCTTATCCACTCGAATTCCCATTTTCTCTCTCCTCCTCCTTTTCTTTTTCCTTTTTTTTTCCTTTTTCTCCTTTTTTTTCCTTTTTTTTCCTTTTTTCCCCTTTTTTTCCGTTTTTTTTCCTTCTTTTTTCCTTTTTTTTTCCCTTTTTTCTTTTTTTTTGAGCTGGGACACTGCACCCGGTTTCCAGCAGGTGTTGCTCCCCACCAATAGACCGGAGCTGTCCGTTGCGCCTCGATCCCGGTGGCGCATTTAACCCCCCCCGGGACCACAGGAGGCCACTCGATTTCTGTGTCTAAACGGAGACCAAACCCATAAAATATCAAAGGCATGAGGCATGTTTGCGACACCACAAGCTGTCCCCGCCTGAGCTCCAAAACGCAAACCCCACAAGACTCTCATTCACGACTCGAACAATCTAAGTTCGGCTATCAGCCCATGGGCCCACGTTGGGACATGAAACCAGGCCTGTGCCATGAACCCCCACCATGTCGCCCAGATTTGGCTATAGCCGTGCAAAAAGTTGGTCGAGTTCACTTCCACCAACCCTAAACCCTACAATCCTAGCAGACTGTGGGTCCAAACCCCTGACTGACACGAATGGCAGTACGTCTGAGAAACTAATCTGAGACAGCCATAAAACCCACTCTACCCACCCACTCAACCAGGGATATTGTTACATGCTGCGCCTGAAACGAGGTCCATTTTTGTGTCGTTTTCGGCCTAAAAGCCTGAAAACAAGGGCCTACAGGCCCTGTGTCGTTTCAGCCTAAAAGAGGGCCTTCCAGGCCCTGAGTCTTTTCAGCCTGAAACGGACGGCCATTTTCAGGCCCTCGTAAGATCGACCTGCCCTGAAACTTCGTCACCAGACCAGGGTTTTAGCACAGGCCATTTTGGGCCTGTTGTCAAGACAACCTTTGTTCGAGCTTCAACGCCAGGGTCTGGCACGTATTGGCATTGGCAAGAGCAGCCTCCTGGACGGGCCAGCACTATATAAGACTGTCCCGCCCTGCAGGCTGCAGGTAGTTCATAGGGACTTCCCAGGCACTTCACGTGCAGTTCAGGAGGCAGGAGGCAGGAGGTAGTCTTCAGGATTCGGAAGCAGCACTCTGGAGGAGCGCTGCAGTAGTAGTAGTAGCGTTAGCTGTAGTCTTCAGTGCTGGGCGCTAGTAGGAGCTAGAGTAGTACTGGAGAGAGAGAGAGAGAGATTGGGCGGAGGCCAGGGAGACTTACCTGCAGCACCATAGCTCCAGCTTCGTCTTCAAGGTACCTGCAGCACAGCACCATCTTCACAGGTTAGTACCTGGCACATGAGAGAGAGAGAGAGAGAGAGAGAGA
>BFEA01000470.1:427834-440502 GCA_003427395.1 Chara braunii | reverse complement strand
GAGAGAGAGAGAGAGAGAGAGAGAGAGAGAGAGAGAGAGAGAGAGAGAGTTTTTCTTCTTCCTCTTCTCAGTCCACCATCTCCCTCTCACCCTCTTGCTACCTGACTTCACTGCAATCAGCAGACTAAGAGAAAGAGAGAGAACTTGGTGACATTTGGATCCAGACTCGACATTGGACTTCAGACATTTGACGAGGGATTATCTGGGACTTGTACCGAAGACTTGGTGTTAACGACATTCCCGTCTCCCGTCTCTTCTTCGTCTGATCCCCTCCTCTTCGTCTGTGTATGGTCTGGACCTGGCGCCTTCTTCCTGTGTGTAGCGCCAAGCCCCTTCCCACCTTGTGATAAGGATGATGTATGTTTGGTCTGTATTGCGACATTGATTGGGCTAGTCATTGGTATTCTAGCATTCTGCTGCGCTATCTTGTACTTCGTGAGAGAGGTCAGTCCCGGTCTCGTCAGGACTTATATCTACGTGAGTCTTCCACTGTGCTATAAAGCACCATTTTTGTAAGTATCAGGATGTACACTGCTTGTTGAGATTCTATTAGCATTGCATTGTCCATTCAGTCCTTTTCATCACATTGCGGTTCCTTGGTTATATATGTACATCGCCCAACTGGGCATGTAACAGATATCCACTAGCACGACCGCTAGTAGTACAGTCCCAACCTTAGCGACATCTACCCGCCTGAACGGAGAGTTTAGCGAGGCCCATGTTGTGTTTTGTCATGTTCCCTATACACAACCCAACAAAGAAACGCGTGACTGTGCCAGACTGTCTCGTCAGACTTTCACCAACTCATCAGCGGGTTGAACCCCCACCTTCTCCTCTGATGCATTTAACTGATAGACAAGGACTCACCACGTCGCGGAGAGTTAGCAAAATACCCCTGAGAGAATTTCCTTCTTCCCCCGAATACAATGTACGGTCATTATAGCTGAATTTGGCGTATCTTTCAGTCTAAATACAGCTATAATGACCGTACATTGTATTGGGGGGAAGAAGGTAGTCAACTTCAACTTCATTCACACCAACCCCTCGACAATCCTGGCAGGGGGTCGGATCAAACTTCAAACCCCTGGGAAGAATACCAGGTATGCCTGAGAAACTACCTTCTTTCCCCGAATACGAAGTACAGTGATTATAGCTGTATTTGGAGTATCTTTCAGCCTAAATATAAAGTTATAATGACCGTACGTTGTATTTGGGGGAGGGAGGTACCGCCTGTCGCAGCCATAAAACCCACTCCACACCCCTGGCAACAATGGCAGTAATTCTGAGAAACTAGTTTGTCACAACCGTAAAACCCGCATGCACTCCCTTGTCCTTCGGGACATCCGTTAAAATCGGAACGATACAGAGAAAGAGAAGATTAGCATGGCCCCTGCACAAGGATGACACGCATAAATTGAGAAACGGTCCAAATTATGAAAATTGGGGGGGGGGGGGGGGGGACACTCCCAAACCCTTGGTAAGAATGGTAGTATAAGTCTGACAAACTAATCTGTCACAGCCCTCAAGCCCCACTCAGACCACTCTACACACCCACTCAGCCAGGGATAGCTAAGCAAGGGGTGTCTGCCTGACTCCCTTGTCAAGGAGTCACCAAAATATATCACTGCTTTGAATGTGCTTTCCAATCATGAACTTGGAAATTAATAAATTATTGAAATTTTGTTTACACTGACATCTTTGTCTGTCGGAAGCTTCTTTTTCGTTTTGTCTGTTGGAAAGCTTATTTTTGCAAGACGTGTTCATTTTCATGCTTGACCTTCTTTCAAAAGGTCAAGCATGAAAATGCACATGTTGCACATAAGCATGGCCATGCCAGACCTGGACCCTGACCCGCCCAGCTCATGTCCGATCAGGTCCAGAAGTCCGGACTTCAGGACACATCCGGACCACCGGACATGTGTGGTTCCAGACGGTCCGGAAGTCATTCTTGTCTTGTGTCTGTAGACATGGCATCTTCCAACACAGGCAAGGCACTAAGTCCCCTCTCTGTCTATATAACTATAGCTGCTGTGCCTACTTTAGAACTGCACCACCTTGACAACTGGATGTGGAATCAGCACATCCAATCCTCACGGTTGCATGCAATTATGTCAAATAGTGTGGTGCAGACATAGCGCAGCCCACACGGTTTCCACATTCTAAGAACACAGAGGCACAGCAGCTATAGTTCTCTAGACAACGCAGATTTGCCCCTATAGACAATGCAGATTCGCCCCTTCTAGACAATGCAGATTCGCCCGTACGCTATACCAAAGAAATAGCTTTGAGAGACGGTGTGGGTGAGTGCCAAAAGATAAACGTATGTTTACAGCTTTACGCACAGCTTTCCTTTCTCCCCTTTTTCTTCTTCTTAAAAAGCTCGACAGCCGTCGGGACATCCGTTAAAATTGGAACGTTGCAGAGAAAGAAGATTAGCATGGCCCCTGCGCAAGGATGACACGCATAAATCGAGAAATGGTCTGAGTGGAGATCCGGCAGGGGCCCGGGGGAGGTTCCTGGTGGCCTGGCCGGGCGGGACACCTGGTTGGGGGCCGGGCCCCCTCAGCGCCCCTTTTTTTTTTTTTTTTTTTTTTACCTGTCGGTGTGTGTATATGTGTGTGTGTGTGTGTGTGTTCGACTGTGTATGTCTGTGTGTGTGTGTGTGTGTGTGTGAGAGAGAGAGAGAGAGCTGGGAGTGAATAGCTTGACCGCTTACGTGTGTGTGTGTGTGAGAGATAGAGGGAGGGGTTCAAATGTGGATCGATATTGGCCATATTCAGCTGATTATGCTGCTGAAGAACTCAAAGATTTCCTGCAAGTTGTCAGTCTGCAAGTCTTCTTCTTCTTCTTCTTCTTCTTCTCCATCTTATCAGTCTTCTTCTTCTTCTTCCCGTCAGTCTTTCTGCATTTTTTGTCAGTCTTGTTCTTCTTCAGAAGGAAAGGGTCGATAACATGCATGCAGCAGACATCAGACCAGCAGGCAACAAACATGCAGAGCCACCAACCCAGTACATACCGGATGACATACATTCAGCACACAGCACGCAACACACATGCAGACACCCCCCCAACCCCAGCCCCCCCCCCACACAGACCAACCCCCCCCCAAAACCAAAATTTATTGCAGATTCGGGGTCCCCTCGCCGAGCGCAGAACGACCCCGGTTTCAAAAAAAAAAAAAAAATCTGGGCGGTTTTTTGGCCCAACCGGTTTATTTTTTTTTTAAAGGCCGAAAGCCTTGCGATATTATTGTGAAACTGACCGGCCCTAGGTAATTCAGGAATGTTGTTCATCTGGTTCCATCTGGATTCAAAGTCAGGTCTGCATGTCAACAGTTTGTAGGTGTCGCAACTTTACACACAGCCTTTTCATTATTGGGATAGTGACAAAGTAAGGGACAAGGGACAAGCGCTACATTTTGCAGAGCGCTACATTTTGCAGAGAGGAAGCGAAACGTTTTATAAATTCGCGCACATGCAGGACGCACGCACACGCACCTCGAACAAGAGGACCAAATCATCCTCTCCACGCACCAGCAAAGCAAGATAGAAAAAACAGTTGTTGAAGGTCACAGCTTCGTTGATTACAACTGCCAATATCGACTCCAGCGGAACAAACTCCCGCTTCATCTGCCCGCTGTTTGCACGCACATCGAACACAGCACAGACATGGATCCCACACGGAGCTGGAGTTAGAACGATGACAATCCGCACTCGCGTGTGATGCGCTCACTCGTTCCACCATCTGCCATGTGACAGTGACGCATAAGAAAGGGCAAGAAAGCTGACGGAAGCGATCAAACAGTAACATGGGGAAGCATTGAAAGTTGGTTAAGTCTGTATGATTAATGACTTGCCAGGGGAATAGAAACCGCACTGACGCTCCCCATAATGGATACAGAGACAGGTCAATAAGGACCCATAAGGACCCCTTTTTTATTGTGAGAAGAAAAAGGCAAGGAACACAAGCAAGAGCGAAATGACAAAATTGCAGGTTGCAAAATCACAATGAAAGCCAGATAGTCGAAAGCTGTCCCGAAAGCAGTAATGCACTGATATGTCACCGAAGGAGAACCAAAGCAGCAATCTCAATTGTCAATGAGAGCATATTCTCGCCATCACGACAAATGTGAACTAAGCTCTTCCTCCTAATGGCGCTCAGCGCCCAGACTACTATCACACAGCTACTCTATCCTATACTACAAAGTGACGAAGCAACCAGTTGACGTCAGCAGCAAGAACCGAAGTACATGCAGATGTCGACCATGTAGACCATCGCCAAGACCAGGTACGTGCTCTCACATCATGTCTTCATCTCTCTCTCAATCCTATCACCCTCGCCTTTTCCTCCCACGTCTCCCCTCAACACGAAGACCACCACCAGACCCCCGCTGACACGACCAAGCCAGCCTGGCTATGAAGGCTGGCTATGGCGCTGCCTGGAAACAGCACCCTGCTTCCTCACGACCGCGCTCGTGTTGACATCAACACTTCCAAGCAGGCAGGCGCGAGCGTCCTCTCCAGCAGCGCTGCTGCTCACACTAGTTAGTGCCCGAGTGCCTCACATAAGGCAGGCACTTTCCTTTATGGAAAGCGCTGGCAGCTTCCAGTCGGGCCAAAGTGTCTGCGCCCAGGCCCAGTTCAGATATTGGCCTGGGCCCGAAGCAGTTTAGCACGCCCAAATATGCCACCCGCCTCCAGGCGTTTGCTGCATTCTGATTGGCTCATGGCCAGTGTGCGACAACGAACGCAGCTGAATTTTCATTGGAAGGCCTCCGGGGTCTTGCTGCACACCCCCAGGGCTGCTGTGCAATGCGTCGGCCTCCGGGGTCTTGCTGCACACCCCCAGGGCTGCTGTGCAATGTGTCGGCCTCCGGGGTCTTGCTGCACACCGCCAGGGCTCTAATCAATCGTGCCCTGGGCCCTGTTAGGTTGGAAGGCTCAACTGCCCAACGTGGCTGCTGCTGTTTGTTTCGATCTGAATGGCAGATAGGCCTCCTTCCACGCTGTCTGGACGAGCCTAGAAGGCTTGCGGCCTTGGTCACACATGCGATGCCTTGGAACCAACTGGCACGTGGTAACTGTCTGGAGCCCACCAGGGCTGCCAAATTTTGCAATATTTAGGCCTTTTTGAAGTACACGGCCTGCCTTCACTTAGGGCAGGCGCCATGCTTGCAGCTGGGGCCCATACGGCCAGGCCGAGGACTATCCTCGCAAAAAAAAATTAAAAAAGAAAAATAGAAAGTGTTGTGAATTACCATAGTGCAAGGAGTGTCATCAGAATCATTCCCCTCGACATGTGCAAAATGTCACTTGGTGAGGAGTATGTGGGTCTGGTGCGTCCGTAGGAGGGTCCCGTGGGGCCCAATGGGGCAACTGCAAGTCAATACAATCTTGATCTAGGTCTATCGGATTAGGACGTTGTCAAGTAGCTCAGTAGCTGACCTCTAACCAGTAGACCTACGAGGGCCTCACTGCTGCAGGAGGCTTAAGGGCCTACCTGCCAAGGCCAAGAACGGGAAAAGCTCTGTTTTCAGACCCTAACCGCAGTCCCTGGTACACGACTGAGGCTGGTACCGTACAAGATGGTCCACCAGAGGGGCATACGGAGTGAATAGCAACTGGCCGACGCCATTGGTGAAGAAAGCAGCACGGAGGAGAAGAGAGCTGAACGCTGAACTCCATGCAGGCCAGCCAAGATAGACATAGGTGGCCCCCATAGCTTGGATCCTGGAAGTAGGTGTCAACACGGATGTAGGGTGTACTCTTCGGAGACCTTCAGAGGAGGAGGAGGAGGAGGAGGAGGCCAGTGCTGGACTGGAGATGCCTTAGTCGGCAATGTTTTTTACGAGACCAGCATTACTGGCAGTCACTTAGAGATCGCTGCGTTGGATCAGGCAGTGAGCAGACATCCACAGACAGAGATGGAGCTTTATGGATCGGTAGGAGGTAGAGGAAGGGAGTGTGTCGTCATATTCACTATACACAACTCCACAAAGAAAAGCATGACTGTGCCAGACTGTTTCGTCGGCCTTTCGCCAGCTCATCAGGAGGTTGAACCACGACAGTCTGCGCAGGATGCATTTGGACTGATGGATAAGAAGTTAAGAACTCACCACATCGCCCCAGAGAGAAAACTGGTCGACTTTATACTCACACCAAGCCTGCAATCCTAGCAGACTGTCGGTCCAAACCCCTGGATGACATGAATGGCAGTACATCTGAGAAACTAATCTGACACAGCCATAAAACCCACTCTACACACTTACACACTCAGCCATGGAGATGTGTGTGTGAGAGAGAGGATGATCAGTTGGAGAACTGAAATTAAGGCATTGGTGGTTGGTCTTGTCAAGTGTTGTTTTTCATCACCTTCCTCGTTCATTCTCCACATCTCCTCAGTTTCTATCCTCGGGTTTCCCTGTTGCAATTTGATGGCAGACTTTAGATGGCTTGCTGGGGAGATATGGCCCAAGTAAGTACCTCCTCGTCGACAGCACAAAGGGCAAAGGAGGGTCTGGTCCTTCACTTCGCAAACAACCAGTATCGATGCCCCGTCTTCCCTTTTCGGTAGTTTAAACTTTGATGGACTACAATGCAAGGAACATCCGATGCTGGAAAACGACTGAAGGAAACACTGGGGAAGCAGAACTCACAAGCTCTCTCCTCAGGTCCTTCGAGACAGAGGAGGGTAATTAGCATGGCCCCTGCGCAAGGATGACACGCATAAGCTCTCTCCTCAGTGGCTACTCACTCACGACTGTCTTCAACTGAATGGAACGCAGGGTCATTATCGCTCTATCTAGACTGTTAGCTGCAACAAGTACAGCTATACTGATTGTGCGTCCCCGTGAACATGGTGGCCTGCAGAGTGCCTACAACTGCTTTCTCATGGAATGTAGTCCTGATCCATGGAAAGATGCAGAGAATAATGTAGAAAAAAGAAGAAATACAGACTGTCTGTCTTCGTGAAGACGAAAAAGCAAGACTCTGTTTTCATTGGCATCTAGTCCTTGTCCACGGAAAGATGCAGATAACGGTGTAGGGGGAAAAAAAGAAAAAGAAAAAGAAAAAAAAAGCAACCTTAGTAACCTTACCTGTGCAAGGATGACACGCATAATTTGCAAAATAATGGTCCAAAATTTTGGAGGATTTTTTTTTTTCTTTGGAGGGGGGGAAGAAAAAAGAGGAAGGAACCTTACCCACGATAAAGCGTGCTTATTTGAATGCCCGTTCCTTTGATGATCTCGACCCTTTCTGCTCGATCAAAAATGAAACCAAAAAGAAAGGGAAAAAAAAAAACAGCAATATCCGAAAGGATTAGGCGAACATAGACATTTGCGCAAAACAGGTCTCAAAACCTAAACCATCATTTTATTTTATTTTTTTAAGGGTTGGGAGGCGTCGAGGATAGGAACCAGGCTGGTAGTGCGGCAGGAGGCTTCACATACTGGGTGCAGCCTACACGTCGGCACAGCGGACCCACCCACACACAGGAATCACTCAAGACAGGATACACACACACAAAAAAAAAAAAAAAAGGACACACAACCTCGCCACACACACAACCGGTAGTATCACCCTGGACCAAAGCTACTAGGATGCCGGCGCATCACTTGACCAGAGTTAGGAAAAAAAAAAAAAAAAAGAGCCAAGACGTCACACTGTGTGGAATTGGAGTTGAATCAACAGAGTCTCGCCTCACATAGTGGCTCAAAAAGGCCCTCCTTTGTTTCCCTTTTCTCTTTATTCCATGGCTACAATCGGGACGTCCGGACCGCCATCCAGACGGTCTGGATTCAGTCCGTTCCATGGCTACGATCAGGACATCCGGACCGCCATCCAGACGGTCTGGATTCAGCACGGACTCCAGACATCCGGTCCGCCAGGTCCGGATCTGCCAAATTAAAAAAAAAAAAAAAAAAAAAAAAAAGGTCCAGGACATTTCCCCACTGAGGAGCCGAACCCCACAAATTGTTTTTGGGGTTTTTCAGGACCGTCTTTGTTTTTTCGGGGGGTCCAGACTCCAGATATGGTCTATCTCTATAATAATTTATTAAACATACCCTTTTTTCAATTCTTAATAAATCATTACCTTTTTAAAAAGGGCCTTTACCCGATTCAGCCCTGTTCGACGAAAGCAGCATATTGGGGTCCCTCGCCCAGAGCCCAATTCGTAAAAGCAGATTAAAAGACATGTTCTCTGAGTCAAAGGTCACATCCTGGCTACAGTAAAGACAATGTCAAAGGTCATGGTTGAGCCCTGGACGAGCAGTCATCATGTTTGGATTTGGGGGTCACATCTGTTCGCCAGAGGCAATGCAATTCATGTCTATTCAGACAAGGGATGTGTCTGTATGCACAGTCAATGTGTCTGTTAGTGCAAAAAGAGTGTCTGTTCGTGCAGAGAGAGTGTCTGTTCGTGCATTAGGTGTGTCTGTCCAGCAGAAGTCAAAGAGTTAAGTTCCAGTCCAGATTCGAGTCAGGAAGAAAGTCTAGATTCAGATTGGGAGTCCGAAAAAGTCTAGATTCAGATTGGGAGTCCGAAATCAAGGCCTGAAGGCCGCAGCAGCAGCAGCCCCTGAAGGAAAGGGATCTGGGACACATACACAGAGGCTGGGACTGGGAAAGGACCAGGACAGGCAGAATTCAGCCCTCGCCAGGGGAGGCCAGCACTATAAGAAACGAGGCAGCCTCCCCCAGAGACAGATTCTCATAGGCATTGATGCGTGGAAGTGCTGAGGCACTTGTGCGTTACAGTGCTGGAGAGGCGCTGGCTGAAGAAGAGCTGCGCCAGGAAGAAGGGAGGCTGGGCGCTGGCTGCAGAGAAGCCATAGCTGCGCCAGCCTATGTTAGCAGTAGTAGGGATAGTTAGTAGTGGGATATCAGTGAGTGACATTCAGAGTAGATCTTCATAGGTGAGAGTGTACATGCATAGTGAGGTAAGAGAACCAAGATAGAGTTATCAAGAGAGAAGAAGGCAAGAGAGAGAAGCCAAGGGGTGAGCTTGGATGTGGTGGACACTTACCTGTTGGCGCCACACTTGTGATCTGAAGGAGAATGCTGGCTGAGCCAGGTCCCACGCAGTTGTCTGACGAGGGAGACTTACCTCTTGTTGGCGCTGAACTTTGGAACTCATGCTACTCTTTGTATTCAGTGACATTGATAATATAAGCTGCGCTACTTGGTTCTTATCTCATCTCAATCTGGCTTTGTGTGAGACCACTTTGTACGTGTGACGAAATGTAAGCATGCGATTTGATGCACTCGAGCAAGCTGTGAACAGTCAGGTTCCTTGCATTTTGAAGTTTTTTTTAGTTTTTTACTTTTAACTCAAGTTTGGTTAGGAATTCTGACTTGACTCTGAGGCAAAAGTGGTTTGTATTGTTATTCTGCATAACATACTTTTGTTTCAGATTTTTTTACTTTTATTTATTTTTAATGGTCCGGACATCTCCGGCCTGCTTACCGGTCCGGACCGTCCAGAACCATACATGTCCGGAGGTCCAGATGTGTCCAGAAGACCAGATGTCCGGACTCGAGCAGACATGCATCCGGTCCCCGGACATGCGCTGTCCGGGTCCGGGGGTCCGGTGTAGCCATGCTTTTTTCTTTATCCGAAAGGACGAAAACTCAATCAAAATTGTCAGGTGGTTATCGCATTGCAATGAACCCAGTCTGGAAGATACTCGTCAAGTGTCGAAGTGCAAGAAACTCAGTGCTGAATAATGTCTCCAATAATCGTGAATGTGATCTGTAATACAATGTCTTGGAACCAATGGACGAAGAGGGAAGAGGGAGAATAGACAGTTTAGACAGTGGAGAAGAAAGTGTAGATCAATGACCACAGAGATAGTAGCCCAACATTTCCCTCTTCTTCTCTGGGCTTCCCCTCGCCTCCACGCCAGAAAACAGTGTCCAATAACGAGCCAGACAGGTCCTGATCACATCATAGTGGCACGTGGCACAGTTCTCCCGTGAAGACGTTCAGCAGCACACAGTATCGACATCAACAGAAGGTAAGTATCCTCTCTCTCTCAATCATCCACAGATCCCGATCTCCCTCCTTGTCACGTCCAACTCAGCAATGTAGACAGTGTGGCAAATGCCACATCAGAAATGAGGACAGTGGTATGCACCACCTCAGCAATGTCGAAGACAGTGTGTCCTCGCGCCACGTCAACGGAGGCTGGCGCCGAAGCAGGAAGGCGCCAGCATGCAAGTGCAAGGAACATGAGTATGGACGAAGCACAGAAATCCAGAATGCAAAATCACACTGAAGTCCAAGTATTCAAAGCCAAAGCAGATAGCACATGGAACCGAGTAACCATCCCATTGAGAATGATACAGAAGAATTGTGAGTCAATGTCCATGCCCAACAGGGCAACACCAACAGCATAACCCAAATGTAGCTCTCTCTTGTGAATGGCGCCAGGCGCCCTATCTACTCTACAGCCTATCCTACAACTACAGCAATGAACAGCAACCAGACAACTTGACTACCAGCGAGTGATGATGTCAACACCAATGCCGTATTCCACCATCACCAGGTACGTGTCATCTTCCCCACACTCTCCCTTGTTACCCACACAGCGCCCTTCACCTCCGAAGTACCACCTTCGCCCTCACCTCCCCTGCACCCTCTTGCGGCCCAGGCTATGGCCGCCAGTGCCCTCAGTGCAGGCAGCGCCCTACCGCCTAGCGCTGGCCTGCTTGCTCTTAGCGCAGCACTGCCTTGCACAGCGCAGCACACATGCATCCGCGCAGCGTGCCAGCATTGGCCAAGATCCTTGCTGCCTCGCCCTGCTTGCCTATATGCCCCAATGCAGCATGTGGGCGGCCTCCCTTCAGCCTGCGACCGGGACCCAGAGGCTGAAGCCTACCCGATACAGTTGGGCCCCGGAGCAATGCAGTTGCGCCTCTCTTCTCAAGGCCTGCGGCCAGATTCAGATAGTGGGCCGATTTTCCCTTTGGCATTTCGGCCTCTCTACCCAGCATGCATTGTCAGCCTCACGTTCGAGTSCCCAGGGCCTAACTAACTCAGAGGCCCTGGGCAYTTCAGCATTTGCTGAAATCCGAGACTTGGTGCACTCCAACCAACTGGCGTGCTGCAACTGTATAGACCCCACTTCGTGAAATGTTGGCCGAGAGGGCTCTTGTTGATTTGCTGGCCCGCCTTCACTTAGGGCGGGCACTAGGCTTGCTGGGGCCTTAGCCCAGAACATGTACATCATGGCAAGGCCCCTACTTGAGGGCTCAATCCTCACACAAGCCTCAGTCTCGCGTCGTCGTCCACCGTGCCCTAGTACAGCCAGCGTCCACAGCCAGCATCAAGCCAGCGTCCAGCCAGCGTCAAGCCAGTGACTAGCCAGCGTCAAGCCAGCATCAAGTCAGCATACAAAGCAGGAAGGCGCCATCATGCAAGCCTCAGTCTCGCGTCGTCGTCCACCATGCCAGCGTACAGCCAGCGTCCAGCCAGCCTCAAGCCAGTGTCTAGCCAGCGTCTAGCCAGCATCAAGTCAGCATAACAAGACCGACTGTTGACTCCCTGGAGGCAGGGTCTTATGTAGCGTCGACAAGATTGACCTGCCTCAGGTCTCCCACTCACGGTGGCTCAGATTGACTCGCAGCCGAGGGTCTGGATCGCATACAGTTGCAGACTTCCACTTGGTCCGAATGCTGTCTTGGTACCTGCATACAAACAAATGTGTGCACCTGACCGGCGGCCTGGGCTGGGTCCATGCAGACTTTGACTCTTGGGCCGCTGGGCAGTCGACCGAAGTCAACTGTTGGGCGCACAGGCCTCGAGGCCAATTTGGGGGTTTCGCTCCCCTTGGCCTTTGCGGCCTCAGACCAGGGTCGCGGCCTGCGTGTAGCCTTAGGGCCACTTCAGGGCATATCGAGCGGGGTATTGCAGTATCGAAAACTCAATTCAAATTCCCCCCCTTTTTTCCCCCTTTTTTTTTCTTTTTGACTGTAATTCCTGACTAAAGTTAGAGCTTCAAACCACCGGTACTTGGCCCAGCCATTTCTTTTCCAAGCTGGGTCGTCAACGTGCCACGTTACCTGCCGCACCGCCAGAAGTGCGCAAACTTTTTTTCCATTTGGCTGCTACGCCCAGCCATTGTGGACTGGTAGGCCCGAGGCGATAATTTTTTCTCGGAGTAGGCGACGAAACATTTTCTCCAAGGCTGGGCCCGTGGACCGGCAGCGGTTCCAGTCAGTAGGCCTGGGACCAAGGGTCAAAGAGAGGCACCTAGGGACTTCACAGAGAACTGCAGGCCCTACCTAGGAAAGTCAGCTGTCAAACCTAACCCAACCCAACCCAACCCAACCCAACACGCCAACCCGGGCACATAAGTCGAAGAGTCGAATATAATTTCTATGGCTATGGCCATGGTCGACATACTTCTGGCAAATATTCGACTCTTCGACTTATGTGCCCGGGTTGGCGTGTTGGGTTGGGTTGGGTTGGGTTGGGTTAGGTATGTCGACCATGGCCATAGCCATAGATATTACTTTAAGGCCTCAGCAGAGTCAGCACACAGTTTCCTGAAAATTTTTCCGATCACTCTCCCCTCGTTCCACGCCCCTCTCTCTCTCTCTCTCTCTCTCTCTCTCTCTCTCTCTCTCTCTCTCTCTCTCTCTCTCTCTCTCTCTCTCTCTCAC
>BFEA01000470.1:405230-416424 GCA_003427395.1 Chara braunii | reverse complement strand
TGGGTGTTGTGGCGTACTTCATGTTTATGTTGCGGAATGGAAGATGAGATCGACTTTTACTATCTTTCTTCAATCTGTGTGGTTTGATACCTTCTTATGTGTGAACTTCTTACTCGTAATACTCATGAAGCACGTGTGAACCTACCTGGAGTTAACATACTAGGAGTGAGTGAGCACGCTTTGACTATGTGTAGTATACCTGTATCTGGATACTCGTGCGGCTGAAGTATGGCTGGAGCGTTGGCGTGCTATTACGATTACGATCGAGTTCACTGCATCGTTAAGCCTTCGGCTACGAATCGTGCACTTGTCTGCGGCAGGGTCTCCATAGCTGATGACCACTATCGCAGAGGTAGCGCTCGGAGAGGAGGGCACTCTCCGGAACGTGGGCGGCGGGACAACCGTGAATCTTCTACGGAACGTTATGCGGGTTCCCGCAGCTGTAGTCGGGAGGATAGGAGGGATGATCCACCTAAGCGCGGACCACCAATTTGCTTTGGGTGCCGCGTCACGGGTCATTACCGCACGGATTGTTGGCGGTACCGGACAGACCCAGTTGCTCGTCGTCAAATGGAGGCCGATGGTTTTGTTTGTCCTCCCGAATTCAACCGTCGGACGGCCACCTCTCCATCACGTGACTGTGGACCTCCACCGGCTTCTGCAACGCAACCTACTGACGATCAGTGTGGGACGTAGAACCTTAGGGTATATTAGGCATGATTGGAGCTATGATTGTCCTCTTTCGGTCCGCGGACTTTCCGCCTGGGAAGACTGCAGGGTTTGACGGAAGGAACGGTGGATCTTGGGTGTTGTGGCGTACTTCATGTTTATGTTGCGGAATGGAAGATGAGATCGACTTTTATTATCTTTCTTCAATCTGTGTGGTTTGATACCTTCTGATGTGTGAACTTCTTACTCGTAATACTAATACTGAACAGGAGATGCAGATAAAAAGCAACAGCAAGGAGGGAAGGGGAACGTGAAGGAAGAGAGAGGACTTGAAAAGTAGTAGTGATCTTCTGGCAGCTTTAAAGTCAGATCCCACTACCTTGGATTATTCATTTTCGACCCTCGATTACGAAGATCAACGGTAAGAAATGAACAATAGGGGCTAGTGGGATCTGGCCCTTAGCCAGCTTAGCTTACGAGACTGAGCTCGCACCTAACTTTACTAAATAATTCGGAAAAAACAACAGGCAACCACAATTTTTTTAATTTTTATTTTTCTAATTTTTATTTTTTTTAAAGGCTAATTCTTTAAGCCCAACCAACTCAATTACCTGTCAAATCTGGACAGGACGGCCTTTCAGGCCTTTTTTATTGTCATTATAGTATTACGGGGAACCCCGTAGCAGCGACATTCGTGCTCAAGCCTCCAACGAGGGAACATGCAGGAGCTGCACCCACCAGCAGGTGCGATACCTGCTACAGAAGGTGGGCGATACCGGTCAGGGGTCAGCCGGTAGCATCGGGACCGAGCTTCTTCGATGGGCCAGTCACTGTGCCTCCCCTCCGGTCCCCTCCCTCTATGAACATCAGCAGTCTCTGCTCAATGCCACTCGGGGGGGCCAACGACACAATTGTGAGGTCCCCGGCCTCGTTGGTTATCCTCTTTTATATGAAATGGATTATTTGTAAAAAAAGAAAAAGAAAAAAAAAAAAAGTAGTAGTGACAGAAACTGTTATCTAAGGACTGACATATCGCGCAGGTGCGGGCTCATAGCCCGTAATGTGATCGTGAGGCCTGTAGCAGTAAAAAAGCAGAGGAGTGAGAGATGGTGGCAGCAACTCCCAAGGTTATGCTCATCCTTGTGTTCGGCGGTGATGAATGTGGGTGAGGCGAGGTGATATGAGAGGATGGCATTGCCGCTCCTCCCTTCCCCTTGCCTCGACTGCCCGGTTTTGATTATGCTCAACTTTGTCTTCAGCGGTCATGAATGTGGCGGTCATGAATCTGGCATTCATGAGGTCGCAGGTTCGATCCCCATGGGCCTCATATACCTTCCTGGGCATGCTTGGCACCCGCCACCTAGAGATAGGCCACTGGATCTCCCTAACGACATTGAGCAGAGTCTGCTGATGTTCGTAGGGAACGAGACTTGAGGGGAGGCACAAGGATTGGTTCTATTGGCATGTTCCCTGATGCTACCGGCGGTCCCCTGGCTGGTACCGCCCACCTGCAGGTAGTGAGGAGCCCCCACATGTTCCCTCGTGAACAAGGTTCTGGCTGCTACGGGGTTCCTCGTATGACTGTAATTAGGAGTAGTGGTAGGTAGGTAGTCTTAGGTGAAATTGAGAGAAGAACGTAATACAAATAAAAACGAAATGACATGACAAATTTATGAAAATTCAGGCCTTCGCTAACCGTCTCTCGAATGTGGATTAGGGGAGATGTCACAAGAGGATGTGTCTGTAGTGGGGCAGGGGAGCTACGGACACCCCAAGAACCCGCACACCGCCCCTCTCCACTGCCTGGTGTTCATTATGATTATCTTTGTGTTCGAGGGTTATGAACGTGGCTGAGGGGAGATGATATAAGAGGAAGCGGTTATGGCGGGGAAGGGGGGCTACCCCCCCCTCCAAAACTGCCTGGTTCGCTTTTGTTCATCTTAGTTTTTGGAATCTCGCCCATTCAACAAACTTGTTTGCTTTGACCTGCACTTGAGTTACAACGTTTCCTACTCAAAACGTAAACTAGCACTCGTCCGACTAAGCTCAGAATGTAATTATTGCGGTCACATACACGACTGTCAGAATGGCCTGTTGTGGGTGCATCAAACCACAATCACAAACAGAGAATGAAAGCGAAAAAAAGTTTCTTGCAGGTGGATTTGTTAGGTCCCCCCTCCCATCTCGTAGGCTATATCTTCAACATTCATGAATGTCACAAAGGGAAGGTGAAGTAAGAGGTTGCGGTTGTCGTTGCGGCAGCAGAGAGGTTACGTCATCCCCCTTACCACCCCCCCGTGCCCCCCAGCCGTGAAATTATCTTCAGGTATTCATCTAGTTCCATCGAGTTATGAACTGAGCATTGTATTTCAAGAGTCCATCGGTGTACCAACTAGGCTATGCCTGTTGGTAGTAACTTGACCAATCGCAGGTAGATGACATGTTGTGTATGTGTGTTGTCATGTTTCCTATACACAACTCTACAAAAAAAAAGCATGACTGTACCAGTGTGCCAGACTGCTTTGTCGGAGTTCCAGGGACTCGTCGGAAAAATTTTCAGAGAGAAGGATATTGTTCTCGTTAACATGCCTTCGTGAGGGGCAAAGTCTCCCTCCAAGGTGTTGGACCAATGGTAAAACCCAAAATTGGTCTTTTAATGATGTTCCTAGGGCCTTACAGATTTTATTTGTGTAGTTCAATAATCTTTTTCAAGACAAACAAATTATTCAGTCATGGATTGCCAAAATAAATACGATATGAGAGATGAGATCCTTTTATATAAAAAGATGGTCTGAGGGGCCAGCACCTCCTACCCAACCCAATGTTCACCCAACCTTCATGCAACAACTTTATAAAATGAAATTTTGAATTCAGTCAAGAGGATGAATTCCAAGTCAATTTCATTGTGTATGTTTGTCTGCAGACAATAGTGGCTAGAGCGAATGTTAGGTCGAAGTTTGCAAGAGTCGTTCAGCATTGCCCTTACAAGGCTTGCTTACTGTTGTGGATCTCATAGCTAGCCATAGTCCGAGAAAAAATAATGTCCGAGGAAATTTTTTTTGGTCAATTGCGAGTTGGTTGCAACGAAACAAGAGTGACTGAAGTTTCGAAACTTGCACTGATCTTGATGTGCTATCCTTCATGGAAGGATTTTGGCTTCCACAGTTGCGTCAACGTTCCCAGACAAAAGATCGAAATGGGAGGAGCTTTGTAGCAGCCAGCACTCTTGAAGGGACCTTAAGTGACCATGGTTGTTGCTTTCGCATAGCAGGGGGGGAAGGAATAGCCATTCCTTGTGACTTGGTCAAAGTGCATAGGTATTGTCGTTCTTACACGAGTTTGGCCCATGAGCTTGAAGTTCACGAGGAACAAACTCCTCCCATGACTCAAGAAAAAAATACCCTTCTTTACAAAGGAATTCGTGAATGGATGAAGACCCAAAAAGGGTGGCAATATATTGCTTCCTTGAGAGATTTGTGCTTAATGACTTATTCGTGGGAAAGTTGGCAACACGGTGGAGAGGGTCTTCCACTTCGGTTCGCCGAAGTGGACCCTATAATCTAAATAGCGCAACCAATTACACCAAAACTTGTTGGCGGGGCCATTCCTCAGTAGTAAACCTTGAGACATCTACTTGTCGAGATGAGACTTTCCTGGAGTTGCTGGTTGAGCTCAAAGCATGTTATCTTTTGTTTGGGGTTGATATCAGTTTTTGTCCCTTGTTCCGAGGAAACATTACCAAGGAGAGGTTGACTTTAAGTGCTTTCAAGCGCAGCCTGAAGAAATGGTTTTTGAGGCTGGGTATAAGAGGCCCAGTTAGCAGCCATAGCTTTCAAGTTGGCGGGGTCCGAGAAGGGACATGCCAATGATGGTCTCTTGCGCAGATGCTTACTTAAGGAACTTGGAAAAATTTTCTTCCCTCATTCGCTATGGGTATGGTTGTCACCAACGCGGCTCTAAGAGATAGCGATTCTCTTAGCCATCAAACCACAAGCTCCGGGGTTTTGGATTTCTGATGGAACTCTCTTGCTTGAGATGCATGAGGAATCATTTTTTATCAATGATTGTCTTTTCAATGCAATTGAGAGAGACTATTGTCGGATACTAAGCTGGGTTTTATGGGACAAGAACTACGTTGCATATCGTATACGTACGAAATCTTTTCGTATGGAACGTACATGTAATATCTGTACGGGATCTGTACGGGAACCTGTACGGGAACCTATACGTCTTGTACGCCCCATACGGAAAAAGAAAAAAAAACATTCATAAAAAAAAATCCCCAAAAAACATATGTGATGCAACAACACAAAACAAACAATATTTGTTCGAACATCATTTCCAGATTCTTATTAAATTTGGGAAAACAAAATAAAACAATATCAGATTAGAAAAAAAAAAAAAGTATGGGGCCCCTAACTTACGAGTAGCATACAAGTAGCAACACATGACATGAGTAATGAAAAAAGATTTTTCTTTATACTTTCTCATCCTTTTGGCCACTGGGTCAATAAGGCAAGTGGGCAGAAAGATCAAAAAGTACGTTTCATTCGACAACTTTGATCAACCAATGGAGGAGGCGTCTATATCATAACAATCGAGACATAAATGTTCGGAGACGAACAAGTCACGTACATGATGGACATCCGAAGCAAAATGATCGACATTCGAAACTTCGAAGTTCCGTGTGAGGATGTCTATCTGATGAGGCGACAATCCCGAGTCTGTAGTGTCAACCGATTTTGACAAGTTATCTGTCGGTATTCGATTCTATAGGAACCCAAACAGGTCGGATTTGACAATTCATTCTAAGGAGTAGCATAGCAATTTCTCGAAGCATAGAGTTTAAGAACTACAATAGAGTACTCCAACTCTTTATAATTGAAAGCACTCCTACATTGTCACATATGATCTTGATTGCTCATTTATTTACATGTTTTTTGTGTCTGAATTCCATAAGTTTGAAAGTTTTTGCTACTTCAAATAATTTTCGCTGGGTAATTGAGGAATTGAGAAATTCTTCAGGCGATAAGGAGTTAATATTTTTTAGTTTGCAAAAACATGATGACTCCAAATAGATCTTTGGATGCGCCAGTTTGGATTGTGGTTGAAATCTCCCTTAAAGGTCAATATGTGTTTTTTAAATTTTAGATATTTAACAACCACCAACTTAAGTCCACGTTGATGTAAGGTGTAATCTTAATCCTTTTGTCCCACTTGTCTGAGTTGAAAGATTGGGGGAGATGAGAGCAAAATGTGATTGTTGGCTGAAAAACCTTAGTTAGAGGTACAAATTTTCTTACAACTTAAGCAAGTTTTCTGCTTAAACTGACTTCCTGATTTGCTTAATTGCTTAAGCTCAAAATTATTATGTTCTCCTCATCTTTTATAATTGAGATTCTCTTGAGATTAAAATATATTATAAAACCGTGAAATACTTGCTAAAATGGAATAAAAGAACATTTGGAAAGATTGAGAAAGAACCCCAATTTATGCATGAGACAAGTAAAGAGAAATAAATCTCACAACCCTTGCAGAAAATTCATTGAGACGAGTAAAGAGTCATCAATATATGAAAAATTGCTTGTTTTTAAATCTTTTACGAAAATTATTATTTCTTGAGTGATAGCTGTAAAAATCCAGTAAGCCAAAGAGATACCAAAACAAAGGGGTTTGAAAGAATAATAAATATCATTCCATTCGAACGCAAGATACATGGATGACTCCTCCTCCATCTTTATATGAGTATAGTGACTGTCATTTTTTTACATCGTAAATTATTAGGAAGTCCATCATTGGATTGTCAGAGCATGTCATTGCGATATCAGAAATAGATTCATAGTAAAAAACTGAAAATTTGATGAAAATGATGACAAAACGAAGATCCATGATGAATCGTAATTTTGTCGAACTCTCTATTGCAAAAATTGGATTCACTACGATGGGGTCCTTACACAACGTGATCACCCCTTAGCTAAAAAAATATTTAATTGTCTCATCTATAAAAAAAACTATGAGCTGGAATATGGTCATAAGAAGGTAAACAGATCCTGTGAGGGTTTTTCGAGAGACAATGTTTTCTTGAAGGGGCTACCTCCAAGCACTGGCCTGACCTTTCTTCTATCCTCTTTCATTTTGTCATTCGAATTCTGACCAGTACCCCTAAAATTAAGGATAACTCGTCTGGTCATCCATTTGATGACACTTCTGGAGTCCTGTCTTTTGGGCTTCAAACCGAAAAGCTCAATCTAATACGGAAGATGATTTGTCAAATTGGCGGCCTTAAATTCCTCTGGTTTTCGCAACCATAGTAAAAAACCATCAAAGTGTCAACTTGAAAAGGAAAGTGATTGAAATATGTCAAAATTTCCTTCATTGACATGACTGGTTCCAATAGTCTTCAGACTTCTTAAAACTTCTTCTCTGTTTGTTTATTTCCTCTTTTTTTACATTTTTTATTATTCTTCTTAAAATTATTAGTTGATTTTTCTCCTGCTTCTTTCTTCCTTGATGACAAAAAAAAATACAAAAGTTAGTAGAAAGAACTCACCGGTTCTGGTTTTCAACTTAAACCGAATTGGAGAGGGGAAAGTGGCTGCAACACACAATTTTTCTTCTGTGGACACCCTCCGAAAAAGGTCGAGGGGCGTTATAAGCACCCCAGGTGTCCAAAATTAGTTAATTCTCTCCTTCAAAGTTCTTCCGGATTATCTGCGACTTTAGAAGATGATTGGGAAATTAGGAATAAAAATAGTATCGACACTTACGCAGAGGGTCTGGCGCAGTGGCCTGTTTGGTACCAAGCAGAAGCGTATAAGTCAAAAAATCTTAAAGACGATATATTTTGTCACTTTCAAACTAGACCCCTGATACTTTTAAGGTAGAAATAGTCACATGATCTTCGAGGAAAGTCTTAGGTTTATAACAGTAACCCTCTAGCTTTTTGCTTGCCTTTATGATGGTTGGTCCAGTTGAGGTGGATCTGCATTGCCATTTGAATGAGATGAAGATGCCTGCTCCATGGTGGGGCCAGATAAAATATTTTGAGTGTTTTAGCATCGTCAACAACATTTTCACACTTTCCCTTGAGGTCCTCAATGATATGGTCGAACATTTCCAAGACCACCTTATAAGATCCTTCGTGTTACTGGAGGAATTGACGAACAGTTCTTCGTCCATTGGGTGATCCATGGCAGACCATCCCGGGGTTACGTTGAGGAAGTTACCCAGATGAGGAGTTTTATCCAATGGGTGTGGACCCTCTTCTCCCGCGAATTGACTTGTTTGTCCTCCGATGCACTGGGCTTTTGCTATACTGCAGCTCATTGCTTCAACCTCATTGAACTCTTCAAAGTTAACTAAAGTTCCTTCGTTGGTTAATTGATTACCGTAACCCATTTTTCGCTTCAAAACGTTTTTTCTTAACTCTTATTTTACATAATATTTCTCCGATAAGATATCCTAATCCTTCTTATTTTTCTTATGAAGAATGCGAGCAAAGGATTTGGGGGAAAGCTTTAGCAAATTCAAGGGGCAATTCATCGACTTATGAGTATCGATCCTCTTTACTTGAAAGATAAACTCTTCCAAGTTGTTTTTATCAGGATTTATGCATTTTCAACTCCGCCTTTATTGTAGCCGAGTGCAGGTTGTGTGTCAAACACGAGCAAGGTACGACCAGTTGAAGGCACTGCTGCCCTTGGCGTTGATTGAGTTCTTCAACATGAGATCCATCTGCAAAAATTGTCCGATAAGTTAGTTTTTATTTCTCTTAATTTTGTTTTTCTCTTTTTTTTTCTTTAATAAGAAAATGCGAGATGAGTAAGAGAGTGTAGTGATCTACAAAGTGATAATTGTCATTGATGCATTAATTACTGTTGCTATTATTTTTTATGCTACCTCTGCTCTATTTTTTTTCTTGCCGCCTCTTCTGTTTTGTTTTTTTTTTTTTTTTTTTGTCTTTAATCCCGTTTCTACTTTTTAAAGGTATAACCGGGGCCACTTTTATCTCCCTTGAGTGCTCTTGCCTTCCTTGAGGGCTCTTACCTTCCTTGAGGGCTCTTTAAATTATGGCATTATGAGGTGAATATGAGATAGGTAAAGTGTGGATTCCTTTGTGATTAGATAAGTTTATTAAGAATCTCCAAATGACATGGGGTTGTCAGTACCGAGACATCTGCTAAGTTGTAGTGAGAACTGTTGTTGATGCTTCAAAATACCGTAAATGATGTACTAGTTGTCTCTGCCAGTACTTTTGGTTTTGTGTATTCTGCTGAAATTGAAATTATAAAAACATATTAGGAGACTGCAAGTATTAAAACTTTTTTTCGTCATGCAATGAGAATTGTTGTTGATGCATCTACTACTACTATAATGTAATGATTACTGTTTTCGTTGCTCTCCTTTTTTCATGGTCCATCTTTTATTCTACCTCCCCTCCCCCCCCCTTTTTAAAAAAAAAAAAAAACAGGGATATTAATTGAGATGCGAGATGGGTGAGATGTGGATTCCCTTATGATTAGTGATGTCTATCATCGATCTTGAAATGGTATGAGATTTCTGGTACTTAGATATCTACTATGTTGAATAGTGTTCGACTGAACTTCCACGTGATGCTTCAGTCGACAACCACTATTACCTTATGCTTTGCTGCCTCTTGGTTCAACTTTTTTTTTTTTTTTTTTTTTTTCAAATACTAGTTTATGATATTTGTTTGTCGTACTGAAACTATAAAGTTTATGACTTCCAAATATAGCAATAATGAGATTGCTAGATTTCAAAAATCAGGATAGTCATTATCTTAAGAACAATCTGAAGTTACCTTAAGGACTATTCCTGAAAGTTTTTGAATTATTGCCTATTTTTTGGAAGATTTTTTTTTTTTTTTTTTTTTTTTTTTTTTTTTTGCTAGGACCTTCCCTACTCCTTGCACGACCAGGCCGCCCGGGAAAATAGGGCGACCCGGGCTGCCCGGCTGGTATCTTAGTTGAGGCCACAATTGCCCGTATTTTTTATTTTTTTATTTTTCAGCGAGTTAGTTTGCTTCCTTGTCTAAGAGTCAAAATTGTACTATATTTTGAAGAGGGGGTCATATAAACGTAAATAAGTCAGAGTTACTAGCGTAGTTTAATCATAATTGGATTGTTTGGGAACAAGTTGCTCAAAATAGGTTTAAATTCAGCAAGAAGTCTGGTTGTTTTTATGTTTTTTTTTATTATAATCTGAGTGTTTTAAGATGGCGGCCGCCACTACATACTTCCTTCGATCATAACGCAAAGGAGTTGATCACAACATATAGAGCATGTTTTACCGCATATGAGCTCTATAACCCTAAGTTTCAAATACAACGCATATGTGTTCTATTCGAATTTCCTGCCGTTTTTAAACTTTGAATACAATGAATATGTTATATTCAGGGAAAGAGATGGATTGTGGATGCTAATTCAACTGCCACGAAATTTCAATATGTTATAGACAATATATTCCGATAATTTTAATTACCCAAGTTTTTATAGTGTTAAAGGATAATGTATTTAACCTTTTAGATTCCCCACTTCGTTTGAGGTTAAAGGTTTATGATTAACCGCCCTTTTTATTTTTTTATTTTTATTTTTTATTATTATTATTATTTTTTTTACTGAATTCGTAGGTCTTAGGTGGCCTCACCGAGGCTACGGACCTCGCAACAGCACTGTCGAAAAAACGATTGCCGATAATTTCTCTTGGCCACATAAGTTGTCAAAATTGGAAACGGGAATAAAATTTGTAAGTTGTCAGAGATTGCTTCTCAACACCTCCTATCGAAACTTGTTGAATACCCTGCCTGCTACTTCGATGCTTTCTACAGTTATTGGTTGTGTCGTCTACTTCTCTTCAAAATTTGGTGCGAGGTCGAGATGGACTGGTGTTTGTTGTATCCTTATGCTCACTCGTCTTTTTTTCAACTTGCATTCACAAGTGCGTCCACTCTACAGTGTTGTGTGGATAAGGGGGGGCGAACTGTCATAGGGAGACTGTCGAATTTATTCTTCTTCTACACAGACTAATTTGTGGCCTGGTCTTTTAGATCAACAAGTGGACCCGCCGCAGCTACGCTACGGTGAAGGACGATGACAAAAACATTTTGCAAAACACCCCAGCTATCACCTGGATTCCATCTGTGCAATGTACCCATACCAGACGCTGCCCAACTTTGCAAAATGCCCCGGCAACTACCAAGTTTTCGTAGGCGGAGCTGCAAAAGGCCAAGCGAATTTACACACTCACCTGACAGGGGCATAACACAAACATATCAACCCAAAAGTCCATTTCACTGTGCCCGTATCTCTTAAAGGATATTTTGACATATGTCTCAACGTATGAGGATATTTAAAAAATACCAAATACACCCCCCACAAAAAAATGGGACTTTTTTTTTTTCTCTCTCTCTCTCTTTCACTCTCTCTCTCTCTCTCTCTCTCTCTCTCTCTCTCTCTCTCTCTCTCTCTCTCTCTCTCTCTCTCTCTCTCTCTCTAAAATAATAACT
>BFEA01000470.1:331341-352273 GCA_003427395.1 Chara braunii | reverse complement strand
AGTCAAAGAGCAGTCAAAGAGCAGTCAAAGAGCAGTCAAAGAGAGCAGTCAAAGAGTTGCAGTCAAAGAGTTGCAGTCAAAGAGAGCAGTCAAAGGAGCAGTCAAAGAGAGCAGTAAAAGAGTTGCAGTCAAAGAGTTGCAGTCAAAGAGAGCAGTCAAAGAGCAGTCAAAGAGAGCAGTCAAAGAGAAGTCAAAGAGCAGTCAACCGCACTGTTACCACAGTAGAGCAGTCAAAGAGTTGCAGTCAAAGAGCAGTCAATGGTAGGCTGACGTCAGGAGTTTTGTGATGGCAGGCTGACATCTGTTCGCAAGAAGTACAGTATAGAGCACGAGGATACAGAAACCGCACGGCGCATGCTAATCGAGTCAGGATTTTGGTTATTGACAGCAAAGGGAGTTTCGCTCAAAGCTAGCGAAACTGCATGACCACACTGCAACAGCTGCACCTGTGTTTTTAGCCATAGCCTAACGGCGCTTATCCTTTGTTGCAGTGATGACTGCAATGTCTTCTCTTCACCATAGCCTGCTCTTCGGACTCCTTTCCTGCTCAGAGATGGTAGTTTTCTGTTTTTTGTGCTCGTGTTGGGGCAAGCCCTACTTGGAAACGGTAGGCCTACCGTAGTACTCCGCTCCACACCACCCCTTGTCCCTTGCGCTGTAATTGCTGCATCGTATTTTATCCCAGACCGATATATTGATTCGGGTGTTGTGTTCAAGAGAAGAAGGTAGGTCCCGCAGTCCGGAAGACGACACCATGGATGAAAAACAAGGCGCACAACAACCATTTATGTCTCCTTCTCCGCGGACAAGTCATCGTCCTTGCTCTTTATTCCACTGCCTTGTCGTATGAGTGTGAACTGGTCAATCAAAAAGGAATTCATCATCGGTCTTGCATTCGTAATCCGTCAGTGGCTTAAACCACCAGTACTTGGCCCAGCTATTGATGCCGAGCCTAAATATGCCCTGCGCGCCAAGCTTTGCCGAGCCTGGAAGGGGCGGGAACCGGTAGGGGGCATTTTGTGGTTGGCACAGGTACCGCCCCTTGTGCTGGACCTGCAACCAGCAGCTGGTGCGAAACGGGTAGCTGTTTTCACTCGTACATTAGCCCACGCCGGCCAGAAGTGCCAAAAAGAAAAAAAACAACTAAAAAAGGCAAGAAGGGTGCTCTCAGCTCTGTCAGAGGCCCGCCTATCACGGCGGGCAGAAGGAAGAGCTTTTCTGATGTGCTCCCCGTGAAGACAAAAAAAAAGGCAGAAAATAGAAAAATAAAAAAAATGGCGGTGTACCTCTTTCCACGTTCCAGCAGATGATTCAGTCTCCCCACACGTATCTTTCCATGTTGTAGGGGAGGATTCAGTCTAAAAAGTAAACCAAAAGACAAAAAAGATGGAAATGTATCTTTCCATGTTCTAGGGGTCGATTCAGTCTTATTTTGCACAAGTCGGACCAAATCTTCTTCCAGAGACAAAGGGAAAAAAAGACTGAAAAGGGCAAAAAGGATTCAAAGCGCTGTCAGCGCTGTCAGAGGCCCGCCTCCCACGGCAACTCTCCAAACGTGAAGGCATGAGACTGAATCCTCCTATGGAACATGGAAAGATACATTTTCGGTTTTTTAGCTGTCCTGTAGTAGTGTAGAGAGACCCAACCGAGCTGGCCCTTCGTCTGCCCGCCTGCCCGCCGTGAGAGGCGGCGCTCTGAAAACACTCAAGGGCGTTATCTCACTCCTTTTGGCCGCCAAGTGGAGGGTACGACTTTGTTTTTTTTTCTTCTTTTTTTTTTCCTGCACTTGTCTCGTTTTCATTTGTTTTYTTTTTTTTTTTATGGCCTATACTGCGTCTGTGCATTGTTTCCACACGCACGGTATAAACCAAGGGGACAGACTACATTCCATTTGTGATTTTCCTTGGGCCCAATGACTTCTTCCTCCATAGCACTACCGGGCCTTCTCCGAAGCCCGGAAAACCCGTAGCGTTAACGCTAAGGTGCCGCGGCCGATGTATGGGCCAAGTACTGGTGATTTAAGAGTATGGCCCCACTGTTGCTATGTTCTTGCCTGGGAGAGCATGAACCTGGTCATAACCGTGGCCATATTCAGACTTTCTTTGGTCATAATGATTGTCCTTCAATGCTTTCTTGGCATGAACATAGCACCTGTGGTATCTTCTTCTTCTTCTTCTTCTTTTTTTTTTTTTTTTTTTTTTTTTTTTTTTTTTAGCATCTGTGGTATCTGGCCCCTAATACTAAAACATTGCCGCTGACCATGCTTCTTCTTCTTCTTCTACTGCTTTCTTTTCTTTTTTGCCAATCAAAACATTCTGGGGGGGGATTGGAGGGGGTGCTACTGTCGGAGGTGGTATGAGCATCCCCCAATAGGTAATGGCAAAAACTATGGAGTCACCGGTGTTGTGAATGGGCTAAGGAGGCGTAAAGTTCTTTAGCGTGTTGATGTTATCACATAACTTTCAAACCACGAGTTCGTTTCCCAGCCACTTTTTCGGAGTCGCAACGCGCATGCTGCCTCGACTTCGGAGAAGTACTGGGGCGCACCATTTCACTGGACATCCATCCAGGCAAAACAGTCGGCGATGTGATTTGGACGCTGCCCTGGAGCTTGTCTATGAGGGACGCCGGGCCCCATTCGCAGCACCTGTTGCTCGACATGAATAGATTAGAGCATTGCCCATTGTCTGTCCCCCTGCCCCCCCCCCTTCTCCCCCCAAAGAAACAAAAGACAAAAAAAAAGAAAAGACACTAACCTGCAGGCTACTCGCATGCTTTCACAACCCGCCTTGCTCACCTTCGAGTCGAAGTCTTCCCAGCGAAGGCTGTAGTGGGCCTCAGGGAACTTGGAATGGTAGCAAATAGACTCTTCAGAATTTAAGGCGCCACGGAATTGCGGACTTCAAGTTCAGAGGATTTATAGCAATAGCATTGTCAAACTAGGACTCGGAGGATCACATTTTTACCAGGTGCAGTCAGAAGAGTCTTTCCATGAGCGCCATTCACATCAGACCACAGCTATCTGCCTGTTTCCCTACAGGCCCAAGCACAGGCCAACTCTTCCTTCCTTGTCTTTTCTTTCTTATACACGGCCCTCTCTCTCTCTCTCTCTCTCTCTCTCTCTCTCTCTCTCTCTTGGACGAGCACTCCCCCCCGTGCAGGTATCCGTCCACAGTGCTTCACACCTCTGTGAAAATTCTTCACTACCTCTGGAGAAGTTCGATCTGAAAAAAAAAGGAAAACATCATGCTCCCACAACTGCATGCCCATCACCGCAAACACAGAAAGAGAGCAGATAGAGGCCAAGAAAACAGCTACGCAGGGCCAGCAGCACTGCTTTGCACATGCAAAGCAAATCCCATGAAAACCTGCTGTAGGACTAGGAGGGGGCTTCAGAAGAAATCAGAACACGCCAAAGGCAGAAAGAGAAAACCATTGGGGGACTCAAAGGACTTCGGGGATAATAAAGGGCTAGGGGACCTCAAAAAGAGCAAACACTATAGCGAAAAACGCAAATCTCTGTACACAACCTCCAATGCCCGCACAACTAGAAAATACTGACGCATGGAACTGCAGTCTGGAACATGCAGGCAGCACGCAGAATGGAAAACACCCGCTGTTTGTTTGTCTTTTTTGTTTTGATGAGCATGCAAGCGAACACACGAAAGAAAACGCCCGCTGTTTGCTTTTGTCTTTTCTCATTTCATTTACTTCCCATTTCCTTGGCCGTCCGCACTTCACGGAAATGGAAATGCACCACAAAGCAAAAGTGAGCTCTGTGGTGCGTTCTGTCGTGCATTTCGTTGACGCGTAGTCTTTGTCCAGGTAGAGCTCGCACTTTAGAGAACGCCACAAGGACGTACACACACAACCGGCATGACGCTTAAGTGTCTCGGTCAATCTTTCTCTTCCTAAATGACCCCCAAACTGCACAACCCTCAGCCCCTCCAGAGCACCAAACTCACCACACAGTGAACCACCTGCAGTCGATAAAAATGAGCTTGTATAAAATACTATAAATAGAATCGAGAACCCACTGCCAGATGTTCCTTGCCCTCGAAGAGCACCCAGCGCAGCTATCTCCGAGCGGATAGAAGAACATGTCTCATGTCCTCCTCTCTTCGTCGACAGCTGATACCGCCAAAGGGCCTCCTACTATGTGGCATCCTTCTTCCTTTTCCAAGTCTTCTTCATGTGTTTCACAGCACAGAAGTCCCACATTAAGCACCATCCATCCCTCTCACAAAGTAATCCGTTCCCGTCAAAGCACCGCAGGCCCAGAGTCCCAGCTTAATCCGCCCGTTCAGGCAAAGCACAGGTGGACCAGAGTCCCAGCTTTGTCCTCAATAGACAGGCATGGTAGGTAGCTCCGGAACGCCGACGCTCCCATTCCTTGTACTATCGGTAGTTCCTTAATACTGATTTCTCTACAGGCACATTGCCGCTTGGACATACTTTCGAGTAAACCTGAACAGCTCGGCGGCACACGAGACCCTTCCAGAACTAATAAGGTTGGACTTATAACGAGGTGCAGGGTAACGAACAAGTAGTAGGGTTTGGGCTTAGTGTCTAGTGTTTAAGGGTTTTAAGGTTTTAAAGATCTACGGTTTGAGGTTTAACAGTTTAGGGTGTAAGGTTTAACAGTTTAGGGTTTAGGGTTTAGCACATAGGGCTTAGGGTTTAAGGGTTTAAGGGTTTAAAGGTTGTTAACATCTACAGTTTAAGGTGTAGGGTTTAGGGTTTAGCACATGGGGCTTAGGGTTTAAGGTTTACGGGTCTTAAGGTTGTTAAGATCTACGGTGTAAGGTTTAACAGTTTAAGGTGTAACGTTTAAGGTTTAGGGTTTAGGGTTTAGCACATAGGGCTCTATGGTTTAAGGTTTAACGTGTAAGGTTTAAGGTTTAAGGTTAGGGTTTAGGGTTTAGCACATAGGGCTTAGAGTTTAAGGGTTTAAGGGTTTAGAGGTTTAGAGTTTGAGGTTAAGGGGGTTAAAGTGGGTTAAAGGGGTTTAAGGGTCGAAGAGTCCAAGGTAGCAACATTATATGCTTCCTTTCCAGAAAGAGAAAGGTACCGGTTCCAACAGAACCTCGTGAAGGACTGCATGCACTGATCGCACTTGGTTACTGTGAAAAATAGACATGCACCCTGATTGCATAGTGACAGGAGGCAAACTCTCAAGTGTGAAGCCTGCTGATGCACCCACTGGTGGTCGGTAGACGCCGCAAGTGAAGCCTGGTTCTGGAGAGACAAGTGATATTCTCAAGGGATGAGCAGCATGGAAGTGAGAGATGCACTCGCCTAACCTTCTTCAGCCGAATCGGAAGTATGGTACTTGTAGCCATATCTGGACGAAAACGTGGCTCCTATTCAGCTACAATGACTACGTTTCATTCGGTCGAAGAAGGTCGTGTAGTTCCAGGCTTCCAGTCAGCTCAGCGGAGCACTGATGAGACATCCAGCATGGAGCCGTCCCGGGACGGAGATGCATACACTGCCGGACACCGTTTCGCTGATGTAGCATCTGCGGGCCTGCAGCAGGAGAGCGAGCAAGAAGTATAATTGCTACGTCATAGCAGCGCTGAATCCGCGGATGAACCGGCGATGTGCACATCCGATATGAAGGACGATTCACAATCCGTTCAAAGCATCAAGGCAAAAAAAAGCTCCCCTGGCCGAGAAGGTTGCTGGAAGCTGGGAACAAGGCATAAAAAGTTGACAACAACAGCAATGAGTTTCTGTTGTGGGAAGGCAGGACAACGATGTGAGCGAAATGCAAACCTTTTTTTTCTGACAGTCCAAAAATGTAAAAACTGAATGCGCGATGTACCGAAAGCACATACATATCACACATTATAGAAAAACAAGAAAAAAAAGAAAAAAAAACTCTGGCCAACGTGACAGTTTCAGTGCAAAATTCGGCGTGAAAAAAAAAAAAAAAGAAACAAAGAAAAAAAGAAACAACTGCGGTTGACGGAGGGCCGGAAATTCGCCATTTTTGCTGCGCAGTGCGCCGCCAAAAGAAACATGGTGGAAAGCTTCAGAAACAAACGATATTAATGATTATATTTATTCGCCCACGACAGCCAAGGCGGAGCAGCCCAGCAGGAGAAAAAACACAGAATCTAGCGTAAAGGCAAAGACCGCATGGTCTGGCGCGCTCGACATGAAGTCCGAACGATTTGGACTCGCAATTCAAACATTGCGGACTTGATACACAACCATCATTGTGTGTTTGCACGAAAGGAAGTGTTGCCCTGCACTTGTGCGCGCTTGCCGCACCCACGGGTGCGAGGTCACGTGCGTTTCAGAAACGCACGTGCGAGATGGCAGGGTTGTCTCCATTGCTTGGTAACGCCAAGAATGTGCCGAAAGCCCAACGTAATGATAGATTGATGACGTTGGGGTCGGAGATGAGTGAAGCATTTGGACATATTGGGCGAACGCCAGTCGGTATCCTGTTCGCTGCAGGGATTGAGTCAGTCGAGTCAGTGTATGACCGATGGCAGTCTGTCGGCGATGGGTGGGTTGGAGCCTAGGGGGGGAGGTTGCTTTGAGATCCCGCTCCGAGGGTTTTGGAGCGTACCCCACTGGACCGGAACCCGGGGGAGACATCGGTAATGTGCCCAGTGTTGTACTAGGCGGGGATGATGTCCCTGTTTACTCGAAACGCTGGTCGACCGTGCTGGAGGGGATGAAGGCAGACAAGGAATATGGTGGGATTATGGGCTTTGCGTGCTGAGAGAGGAAGGCACGATTGGGCAGAGGCATACGCCATGACAGGTTTTGGCCCATCTGCCCCTCCTATCCGGGCAGGGAGGGAAGAAACGCGGGTCGACCGTGCTGGAGGGGATGAAGGCAGACTCGGAATATGGTGGGATTATGGACTTTGTCCGCTGGGAGAGGAAGGCACGATTGGGCAGAGGCATACGCCATGACAGGTTTTGGCCCATCTGCCCCTCCTATCTGGGCAGGGAGGGAAGGATGGAGGGAGAGAGGGAGGGATCCAGGCAGAAAGGGAGGGACAGAGGAGTGATCAATGATCATGTGAAATTTTCAGCCAGATATGAGGTGATCCGTCATGTCTCTCTATCTGATTGTTCTCAAGAGGGCTAGATATGAGGTTTGCTCAAGAGGGATGCTGCAGCTTGGGCGCGGCAGTCGAGTGCGGGCTGGGATGGCTCAAGTCAGCGTCTTGAGACCTGGGCATGGGTAAGGGGGCGGATAGATGACAGTTGGCGCTGAGGAGTGAGAGGAGAGTCCCTGGCCTGACACTGGCCAGGCTGGCACGGGCGAAGGGTACCTGGCTGACCCGGGTGATGCCGAGCCGGCCAGGATGCAGTGCAGCAATTTGGCGAACTTACTATAAATAGCGAGACGCCCGTAGAAAGAGGTGTGCCAAAGTTTGATACAACTTCCAAATCTTCACAAGCCTGAACCTGTGAACAGCGTGAAGTCGACCGGTTTCTGATTTAGTCCGTTTCGGAGTTATTGGAAGGGAAGGAGGAGGCAAAGCGGGAAGGAGGGAGGGAGAGAAAGAAGGACGGAGAGAACCAAGGAGAGAGAGTGACAGTGAGGCAATGAGGTAGGGAGCAGGCAGGAGGGAGGGACTCAAGAAGGGAGGTAAGTATATAGGGAGGCAGGTAGGAGAGCATAAAGGGAGGGAGGGAAAGAGGAGGCAAACAAGAGTGAGGGGAAAGAGCGAGGGATGGGATGAACCGAGGGAGGGAGGGAGGGAGGGAGGGAGGGAGGGAGGGATGACCTCGTACGACTTGTACCATCACAAAATATATATCACTGAATTCAGAATTTATAACGACACACAAAGAGACAAGTGGATTAACAAACAAACAAACAAACAAACAAACAAACAAACAAACAAAAACAAACAAACAAACAAACAAAAACAAACAAACAAACAAGCAAACAAACAAACAAAAACAAACAAACAAACAAAACAAAACAAAGAGATGAGTGGAAATTTGAGATGAACTTTGTAACTTTCACAATCCTAAGCCTGCCCCTGGGACCCTGGGAAGTCAACAAGTTTCTGAGATTCAATTCCGTTTCGGAGCTGCCGCAGGTGGTACGGGCTGCAGCTCTTTTGAAGTTACTAAGGAAGGGGGGGAAGGGGGGCAAAGCAAGCCATTCGCAAAAGTAAGTGAGACTTTGATGATGGTGTCTTGTCACAAAAGCAAGAGTGGATTCGGGGCGTGGGGATCACCTTCACCAAGAAGGGTCCATACTTCATCTCGACGGTCTGAGGTAAGGTCGTTTTAGCTGTGCATTTGGGCACCTTTCAGTCTAGATGCAGCAACAGAAGAACGCAAAATCAGGTAGTCGCTTGTGATGTTGAGGTCGTAGACTACCTACTTCCCCCGAAGAGAAAGTAGTACGGCCATTTTAGCTGCATTTGGGCAACTTTCAGTCTAGATGCAGCCATGACGACCGTACTTTCTTCTATTTAGTGAAAGGCGGTAGGTAGGCTGCACCGGTGCTATGTCTGTTGCTCAGACAGGCAAAAAAAAACTTGCCCCTGAAGTTCACTACCGTCTTCACCCACCCGAACTTGGAGCACCTTTCAGTCCAGATGCAGCCATAATGACTGGGCGTTCTGGGTGAAGACGGTAGGTTCGCGGTAACTTAGCACACGCAGAGCACCAGTGACGCCTGGGCCCTGAGAGGTTGAGAATGCCCATCTTCTCACCTTAGAAAGCCGTGTGACTTTTCTTTGACAGCCTCGAGATGGGGTGATCGATAGATTAGGTCACCGCCCAAAGCATGAATCGCTTCACGTTGCCCGCCGCCCAAGCAAGGAGTGAGGGCTCGCAGGGAAAGCTCCGTTCAAGTAGATCCCGGTACATCGCTTGCCGACTGGCTTTTTTGTGCACTCCGGAGGAGGATATCCAGCTGCCTGCTCTTCCTGCGCTCTGCCGCATTCATCGCCTTCGCTACCAACCGGCAACCATCCCTGTCTTTTGCTCCCTTGCATGCCCTCATCAATGCCTTAAGCAGAGGGATATCGAGTTCAAGACCGTCCGCAGCAGCCTCCAAAAGAAGTGTGTGCACCCTTCCCTGTACCTTCCCATGCACACTCTGGAGGGCTTTGACACGAACTACCCAAGTTGCGGAGTCAGGGGTCACACCCTCTGACCGCATACGGGCCCACAGTTGCTCGATTCGCTGCCCCTGGCCCTCGCGCAGGCACACTTCCATCAGCGAGGCATAAACAAAACTGGTTGGTTTCACACCTAGCAGCTTTGGCATGTTATCCACAAGTGCCAAGGCTTTGTCCAGACGGGACGATCTTGGCGACCTTGCATTCTTGTTGGTTTCACACCTACCCACCTGCTTACCAGGAACCGGAGCTTCCTGTCGATGCGCATTTCGACCTACTCCTTCCTTTTGTTGACTAGCTTGACCGTTCGCGACCCCACTTTGACTATCTGAGAACATCTTCTGTATCACAAAAGCCATGGCTTCTGGCTTAACGACGATTCCTGACGAAGCCAAGCTGTCCACCAAACTCGTTGGCAGCACATCTTCTTCCCCCTCCGTGTCCCCATCCTCGCCATTGCTCTCACGGACGATCTTCCCAGCAATGGCCTGCGTGAGAGCAGCGTCCATCGTGTCCAGCAATAGTCTTCCCACAGGGCCAGAAATAGCATCAGTTTGCGGTCCGCAGACCGCGTCCATTTCGGCCATAAGCTTCAGCACCCCCCCTGCATCTCCCCTCTTTGCCAGAGCCATCAGCCTGGCCTCGTACAGCTTCCGGCTCAGCCCGCTTCCGTCTTCCTTCATCAGTGCAAGCAGCTTATCTGCTGCCGAGAGTGCCGAGGTGGGATCATCTTCTACCATTGCCGCAACCATGTCGATCAGTACTCCCCACACGTCATCTCCGAGTCCCTTGATTCCCGCACGCTGGAATTCTTGCGCAACGTTGATGCTGGTCACAATCCCATTTGATTTTGCAATTTTTTTTACGATGCTTGCAGCTGTCGCAGGTGTCGCGGATAATCCTGCAGCTGCCATGCTGGATAGAAACTCACCTAAGCGACCACTCGATGCAACGGCAGTGCACTCGCGCAGCAGAGCGGCGTCTACACTCTTTATGAGAACATTGGCAACATGCAGAGCCGGGGGAAATCCTAGAGATGTCATCTCTTCTAAGATCTGAAGAGCAGGTCCACCTTCCCCACATCGGATGAAGGCATGAATGGCACACCTGTAGGTCACTGCATCCGGACGAATCTTCTGCTCTTTCATCTCGGCCCATAACCGCTCGACAGGTCGGATGTTTCGAAGATGGCCCGCTGCACGAAGCATTATAGCAAAACTTGTGGCATCGAGAGCACACCCACCAGCAACTGCATCCTTCTGAAGCTTCAGACAACGATCCAGCTTTCTTCCGCGAACACATGCATCCATTGCGATGTTATATGTCACAATATCAGGCGAAACCTTCGCCGCTTTCATTCCCTGTAAGAGGGCAAGAGCCCCTTCGGCATCACTGGCGTGAGCATGTGCCTTCATAATCGTGTTGAAACTTCGGAGATCAGGAGAGATTGCCACAATCTTCATCTTCTCAAGGACGTCGTAGCACTGCTCAGTCTCTCCCATACATGCATAAGCATCCAGGAGGGAGTTGTATGTGAAGAGCGTACCCTTGATTCCAGCCCTTTCCATGTTCACCCACAGCTCTCGGACATCGGATAAGCTGCCAGCACGACCACAACCGCGAATGGCAGCGCTATATGTGCGCTCTGTGGGTTTTACCCCAGCCGTAGACATCATTCCCAGTACAATGGCCACTCCCTCTGGACATTCTTCAAACTCCAGAAGCGTGTTAAAGATAGATTCATCGGGTGCAACTCCCGCATCTCTCATGTGTGAGAGCAGAGCAAAAGCAGCTCGCCGTTGTCCCATCTTGCAGTACCCATGGATCAGCGCCCCGTAAGCAAACGCATTGGGTGTAGCTGAACCTCCCTTACGCTGGGCTTCCAAAAGGATCTCTTCCCCTCTTACGACGTCCTTCGCACGGATGCAGACTGTCACAGCGGCGGCGACATGGCGGGCATTGACGCGGACCCTTGCACAGGCGTACATAATTTTCATGATTTCCGAGACAACGTCAACCCTCTCTGCATCATGCTCAAGACCAGAAACGTTCCCGACAGACATTATCAACCTCAGCCAGCTGATTTCCATCCGTCTCCTCGAGGCTTGGGTATCGCGCGTCCTTACATTTCTAACATTCGTTACTCCGGTACGTCCTCGTTTCCTTAGCCGCCCTCCCACTACCTTTTCCGGGGCCATCTCACCACCAACCTGCGTTGCAGTTTCTGAGGCAGCTTGCTTCAGGGCCGTTCCGACGACGCCTTGAGATGTCAGACTCGAGAGAGGGAGAGGCAGATTCAGGTGACCGCTCGCTCGAAGATTGATCGAGTTTGATGAAATCTGATCCTTTGTTGACGCTCTCCAGGACCCAACAACATATGCATCCAGATCCGACACATTCTCGGCAGCAACGACATTGCCACCCGCTTGCATTCCAGCCTCCCAAAGCGCAATGCTCTGATGCCGGTCAACGCTCTGACGACCTGCAATCCTCTGACGGCTTTCAACTGTCTGATGACCTCCATACTGTCTACCTGTTCTACTACTGGGTGGGAGCGCGAAACCCCCCTGGCGCTCATCATCATCCTGCTCGTCCTGATCCTCCCAAATTTCTTCCATTTGTTTCTTTTGCTGTCGCTTGACGACGATCCATTCACCGTATGATACGCCTGCCATGGCCAGAGCGGTTTGGACGAGAGCGTGGCCCTCGCTCGACAGCTCGATTCGCCTGTCATCACTGTCGTCCTCCATGTCCTGTCCTAAGTGCAAGTGTCCTTCCAAATAATTTTCACCAATCCTGACCGGTTTGTCCCCCAAATCAGCATCTGGTACGATAACTTTTGTGTCGCACGCATCAGCCGAGGCAGTGGTCGCCTCTTGGCCTGACAACAAGTAAGCAGTTGGCAGACTCTTCGTTTCCGAAACTGGGTCGACCTTCCCTCCTTCCTTTACCCTCCATCTTGATGCTGATTGTGAGTGCACGCTGATTAAGTTGCGAAGGTGGATCGAGCTCCTCGTTTGCGCAGACACAAAGCGTACCTTGCCGCTCGGTCGGATTCCGACAGCTCCGTGACAATGCGCAAATCCACTGGGAACCAGTACAGGGACGCCCCACGAATGCCCGTGAAAAATATCTTGGAGCTGGAGTTGTACAGAATTGACAGTTCGGAGGGAGGGGCAGTGCAGAAATTTCACACCTCCATTCAGAAGTGCAGCCATTCTACCTTTTCAGGGTTCCCAGCGGACAGCCTCAGAGCTGAGAGCACCAACAGCTTTCATCAAACCGCCAGTACAAGGCGGCAGCCTTGCACTAGGATTTCCGTTCATCGCCTACAAAAATTTCCGACCCTCGGGCCTGCCGGACCAGCAACCAGCCGCCAGCCGTTCACCTCGCACGCTGATGCGGTTGGTGTCTCCGGATCACGTCTTGTAGACCACTGACTTTTGGTCCCACTCCACGTTCCGTCCGACCAATACACCGAGGAGAACCCCGTTCAAATGCATGCGAACCTGGTGCGTAGCTTGCAGGCTGCCAAGATTTCTTTCTTACTACACTCTCTGCCGCAGTAACTCCCCAGGACCCGGTCTTGTTCAATTCCATCCTGGTCTTGTTCCGTTCAGTCCTGGTCTTGTTCTGGTCCACGGAACTTCCACCTCAGTGGCAAGGAAAGTCAGAAGTTTTGGCTCCGTATCTGAAGCCACTGCTGAGATTACCAGCTGGTGGGTTCAGTTCAGGTCCAGCCCTCTGGGCCTTGAGTCCGCTTCCCGGTCCCGGTCCCATTCCACCGTTTTACCTTTGCTGGTGAGATTACCCGCTGGTTTGCTCATTCTTGGATCCAGGTCCAGCCTTCTGGACCCTGAGCCTGGTTCCTGGTCCCCTTCATTTCCGCCGTTTTACCTCCGCAAAGTGATCCTTGGTCCCTAAGTTCTGCAAGGAAAGATAATGATGGACCCTGGACATGCAGAGCATAATAGAGGACGATTAACCATGCTGCCGTCGTCCGCCGATCATAACTCAGTCTGATAATGAATGTATACAACTTAATACAAGCTTATATTTAGGGTCTTGTCCGCGGGGGGCTATATTTCGGGTCCGGTACAGCCAAATTGAGCGTGCGTTGTGTTTGGGGGAAGAGGGTAGCCTGCACACTCTCTGCCCGTTTGTACCGCACAGAGAGTCAGCAATTCACCATGCAGCATGTGCCTCTCCCCTGCCGTTCCCGTAATTTGAAACTCTTGCAAAGTTACCCCTCCAAATATCCAACTCATTTCATTTCACAGTCAACCCACCCTCCAGTCATGAAACAGACGTGAAAGAGGACAATACAAGGCATGGAAACCTGTTTTTTTTTTTTCAATTTGGACTATTTCTCGATCTCTACACGTGTCATCCTTGAAAGCGCAGGGCCAGGGTCAGGGTAATCGTCTTAACCTGTGGTACTATATCCCGAGGGACAGGATCACAAGGTATGGAAAGTTTTTTTTTCTTTTTTTTTCAGGGGACCATTTTTCGATTTATGTGTGTCATACTTGCGCAGGGACCATGGTAATCTTCTCTGTGTCTTTCCAATTTTAACGGATGTCCCGGGGGACAGGAATCCAGGATCACCTGGTATGGAAATTCGGTAACATAAGGTAGGAGCAATTACTGTGACTGGACGAGTGACTCCAAGATAGGTAGAGATAGAGAGAAGTTTCAGAGTGAGGCCAATGCCTCCACGTTATAGAGAGGGGGGGGGGGGGGGGGGGGGGGGGGGGGGGGGGGGGGGGTCATTGTGGGGGGATGCAGTAGCAGTGTTGAGTTGGAGGTCTAGGTAAGTAGGAAATAAAAATAGTCATAGGATCAGGTACACCAAATTTGTTCATACATTTTATCCTCTCACCCGAGGCTGCCTGGGGTCGACAAAGAATCAACTATATATTAGTCGGTGAAACTCCGACGAAACAGTTTGTCACAGCCCCTCGTTTGTTGTCCTCTTCTCTCTCTCTGCCTACCGTTTACCGGGCAGTTCTGTTTGTGACGATATATATATGATATATATAGCCTCCTGATGAGTCGGTGAAACTCCGACGAAACAGTTTGTCACAGCCCCTCGTTTGTTGTCCTCTTCTCCCTCTCTGCCTACGGTTTACCGGGCAGTTCTATTTGACGATATATATATATATAAAATAGTAAAAATAGTACAATACATAATACATATATAAATACGAAAGAGAGAGAGAGAGGGAGACAGAGAGAGGGAGAGAGAGAGAGGGAGAACTGAAGAATTCATAATGGCTTCTGGTCCCCTAGCCACTAAGTAAAAAAGGGGCTGTTTTGTATATTATGCAATCAGACTTGCTTTCTTTTCCACTTCGCAAATATGCAAACAGATGGCGATTCGCGCTGGCGCAGCGCGCCCACTCAAAGCTCAGAGATATGGAAAATGAGAACACAGTTCAGATGCAAAATCGCCTCAGCAAACTATGGCGCTTCGGCGCCCGCATTCACTGTGTCCAACACCACCGTTTGCACATACTCAACCCTGGATCACCCTGAATACTCCACATGCTTCCCTCTCTTGCACACACACACACACACAGCAAAGCCTATCTTCCTCCTACAGCGACTATGGCCGCTCTACTACTATTGACTATGGCTACGTTGTCTCTCTTCAGCCCACTTCGACTTCGGGCGATTTGCAGACCACCTCGCACAAGAGGCTGTAGCAGTGCTCCCACATGGCTTACGCAGCGAATCAATGAATGGCCGGGCGCTTCCGGACCTTCCGAAAGTTTGTGGACTTGTCCTTTCGGGACTGCAGCAGCTACGATCTTGACCTTTCGGGAATGCTACAGCTACGGCCTCTACACAGCTATAACCCCTACTCGACAGACCTACAGATCGAACCCCGACATCTCCACAGACCTACGACAGACATACGCCCAACTACTGAAACACAGGTCACGGGTTCAAACACTCGGGGGTCAACTCGATACTGTTCATGGGTAAGGTAAAGTCTGGGAATTGAACTCTAGGGCCCGCATCTGTGACTGCAAGAAGGTGAAAACCGTTTCAATTATTTATATAATACGTTAAATTAACTTTTTTTTTTTTTTTTTTTTTGTTTTCCAAACGTCCCCCCGCCAGTGATAGTGTTGCTGGTAAGAGCAGACATCACTACCACCCGGGGAGAGGCTCCATCTATTGGTGGGGAGCTTCACCTGCTGGAAACCGGGTCCAGCGTCCCATGAATGTTACACAGTAATTCAGTATCATAAGGGGAGACCCTGCCAGCATTGATTACCCTGGGACCCAGGGGATTGACTGAGCAGGAGGCACAGAGAAAAAAAAGGGGGGGGGGGCTCTTCACCTAAAATCCGGCGCCGAGTATCTACTGCTATACACTAGCTCCCCCCTTCCCTTACCCTCCCCTAGCTGCACTTTTTAGAAATGAGAAAACCAACAAGCTGGGTCGCACAACTCAGGAGTTTCTTAGTCTCCCCCATACCAGGAAAACTCGACCAGGCTATTTGGCCGCATCGGGATTGAGGCGTCCAGGCTGGTCCAGTTGTTGAAGAGGAGTTTGTAATCCCTGTTAATTGTCAGGTCACCCTTGTTCTCCTTTTGTCCCCCATTTCCCCCAGTCCATTCCACTTTCCCAATCCTCCCTCCAGTTTCCCCCCCGAGCCAGCTTTTGCAGAAATCATGTATCCTCTGTTTTATTTCATTTTCAGTATGTATGTGTTGGATCTGTGACTTGGTTACCTCCCACCTTGCTCGTATAGCCGTTTGGATTTGCTGTTGTATGCTGTCCGTAAATTCTGGCCCGTCCAGCCTGACCTCTTCCATTTCATATGTGCAGCGTCGTCTCCAAAGCGCCCATAGTACTGCCCTTCGTCCTAGCTGGAAAATGTTGTGAGTAAAGTCATTCTGTTGGTCAAAGGGCCATCTTTCCAAAAGCAGCACCTTCCAATCCCAAGGCCAGGGTACCCCTGTTCCTAACTGCTCCCACACCCTATCCCACCAACGCCAGAGCCAGACCGCACCGGGGCATTGCAGGAGAATATGTTCTATTGTCTCAGGTCTTTTTCGAGATGGGAATGCACTGGAGCATAGTTTACACCAGGGGAGCGCGAGTCCTCTCTGTTCAAGAGTGGTCCTGTCTATCAACCGTGATAAGTTGTGACCCGAGAGGACAGGTGGTGGTGGACACATTCATAATCGGCAACGAGAATCGCCTTCATAATATATCATCTTCCCCCTCTCTGCCTACAGTTTACCGGGCAGCTCTGTTTGATGATATATAAATACAGAAGAGAGAGAGAGAGAGAGAGAGAGAGAGAGAGAGAGAGAGAGAGAGAGAGAGAGAGAGAGAGAGAGAGAGAGAGCCATCGACAGGATGAACAACTCACCGTCCCACAGCGACGTCTCCCTCCCCGCGGCTGGCCCCACGCTACTTACATCGATAGGATGAGCAAAATGGAATGAATCTTCCGCTAGAACATGGAAAGGAGGATGAGGCAGCAGGAACCCGCGGCCCAGGCAAACCAGGCCTCCCGGCTTTCTCCCCCGGCCACGAAACGGCACTCGCCTATTCCCTCTTGCCCTGCGCCCGTTCGTGGGCCCAATAGTCGCTGCAAGTTCGTCCCTGGGCCCGTCACCCAGGGTCCCTAACCTGAAGACCAGGTCTCGCGCCGGCGTCATGCGAGACCCGGCTTTTCCTTTAGTAGTATGTAGATGTAGATGTAGAGATAGATGTAGATGTAGATAGATGTAGATGTAGATGTAGATGTAGGTAGACAAAGGGCGAGGGCCTTGAGATGTCATCATTGAACGAGCCAGCCCCAGCTAATTCAGAACGATCTTATTCTCTCATCTGATTGCGTGTGGATTCGAACTTGGATCTGTATTTCAACAGTTCATGGGTGTAGACCCGTTGGTCGGTCTTTGTCGGTCTTTGTCGTGATGTTGACGATTTAGAAGTTAGTAATTTACAGATCACGAAAAGATATTTTCAAAACACGAACCTTGCAGTCTTTTCTTTTTTTTTTTGGGTACCCCCGCCGGTGTTGGGAAAATAGGGAAAACTGGCAGTTTTCCCAAAATCTTAAAAAATTGAAGGCCGGGCACAACCCACTCATGCTCATGCTCACAGCCGTGTTGGTCATAGACCCCACTAATACTGATCAGGGGTATCAAGGAGACTATCACAATGCACCGCAGGCGGTCATGGGGCGCTAAGCCCACAGCCTCGCACCTTGCAGTCTTCTCTCTCCTCTTCTCTTCGTCAAAATTTCTGACAACAAATAAGTAAAGGGCCTCGGTCCACTACTCTCGAAATGTCCAAAACGAAAATGAATCTTCAGCTAGAACATGGAAAGATACACACCACCATGACTTTTGTCATTTGTGCATAATGACCCCGGTATCTCAAATTTTCTAAATTCGATGTAATTTTCCATATGGGACGCTGGACCCGGTTCCCAGCACGTGCTGCTCTCCACGAATAGATTGGAGCTTTGTTCCCCCCCCCCCCCCCCCTAAAAAAAAGAAAAAAAAGAAAAAAGAAAAAAGAATAGTGGAGCGAGGCCCAAACTCTCAAAGGCAAAAACAAACAAACAAAATAAGTCGAAAGCGGTCTCGTAGCATGACCATGAGGGGAGAGGGAAATCAGTCACCCCTATCCTTCTCCCCCTGGGGGCCAAACCCCACTAAGGGCCTCGCCATGCCACTCTTGAAAACTCATTTTCAAGAGCTGCTGCGTGGCCACACAGCCTCTTGAAACTTGGGGCTTTCAAGAGCTTTCAGAGTGGCAGCCACTTGGACCCCTTTTTCAAGAGGCCCTCTTGAAAGATTGGAAACCCCAGGCTTCCTGCAACTCGTGCTTTTTCTAGTGTACTTGGCCAAACCCGTGAGGGACTATCGACTTTCAAGAGTTTTCAGGCCATTATCCTGGCCGAAAGAAACAAAGAAAGCAGTAGGACTGTCCTGTCTTTTTGCATCCTTTGTTTCTTAAGCACCATGGCCCTTTCAAGAGTGCTTGCTGTGTGGCGAGGGGCCGAAAACTCTCGAAAACATAACTCTTGAAAGCGTCTGACAGCTCTTAAAACATTCCCCCATTTCAAGAGTGGTGTGGCGAGGCCCTCCTAAGGGCCTCGCCACACCACTCTTGAAAACTCTTTTTCAAGAGTTCCCGTGTGGCCACACAGCCTCTTGAAAGTTGGGCTTTCAAGACCCGTCAGAGTGGCTCTTGAGAGACTCGAAACCCCAGGCTGCCTGCAACTAGTGCCTTTTCAAGAGTCCTTGGCCAACCCCTTGACGGACTATTGACTTTCAAGAGTTATCAGGTCATTATCTTGACGCCATTCCAACTTGAAGTAAACAACAAAGCTGTACGATAATACTACGATTGTCTTTTTGCATCCTTTGTCCAGCAGCATCACCCTTTCAAGAGTGCTGTGTGACCAGGGGCCGAAAACTCTTGAAAACGTCTGACAGCTCTCTAAACATTCCACCATCTCGGGCCTCGCTGCACTAGTCTCAACATGCCCAAAAGACATAAATCATGGCGGTGCATCTTTCCATATTCTAGCGGAAGATTCACTCTCGTTTTACACATTTCGAGAGTAGTGCAGTGAGGCCCCTCAAGAGTGGTGTGGCGAGGCCCTAACACCGTAGAGTTCAGGTAGCTCAACGGTGCGACAAACTCGACAGTGTTTTCACGAATAAAATAATGATTATCACTTTTTGTTTTGCAATTTGTAATCTAGTTTTCTTTTGTCACGATTGGGAAAAAAATATAAAAAGAATGCTGTTGTGAAATGATTCATTTTTCTGGTATAGGCAGCCTGAGAGTACCTATCCGGAGGCGACGCACTTTGGATCCATGGGGTCATGCTGGAATCAACTTCGAATGAATGTAGACCCATTCCTGGCTCAGAAAATCGGACTACCTCAACTGGACGCTCTAGTGTATTCCCTAGTCCAAGGAGGTAATGCGCCTGCGCGACGTTTTGGACAATGGGAGTCCATCGAGCACGGCAACGAAAGAGAGAGCACGGGTTAGCAACGGACATGAAATCACATCAACCACAACAACGAAAGGCAGAGGCGATGTCAGGCAATCATCGCCCTAACTGTGAAATCCCCTCCTGAATCCATGCCACCCTTTCTAGAAGCGTCGAACTATCTACCCAACCCCAAGTGGAGTAGATATATAAACGGAAAACATCGTGCAGTTTCTCCACCGCTGGATCTACGTACCTGAAGGCTGAAAGTGATCTCCAAGGTCGCTGTAAGTCGCACTGTGGTTGGAAACTGAGCGTTGGGCTACCTCAACCGATGTGTGGGACTTGGCCCCAGGACCATGTCCCACTTACACCATAGAGTAGAGGTAGTTCTATGGTGCGACAGACTTATTGTGAATTAAAATTTTAAAACAAATGCAAAGAAAAAGATAAACAAATGCTGCTCAAAGCTTTTTTTTCCATACTTTCCATAACGTAAATGGAGAAAGACATGGTACTGAATGTTTTGTCCATATTTTCCTCTTTTTTTTTCCCCTCTTTTTACTAAAACTACACTACGTTCTTCTCTCAAATTATTTTTGCCTTTCACTACCTTCCTACCACTACTCCTAAAGACTAAATAGAGGGGACCCCTGCAAGCATAGGGCCTCGCAAACGATGTAAATCATGTTGCCCCCCGCCCCAACAGCGTTGGTCAGAGATGGGGTGGGGCCGCTGGTGCGGGTCCGGCTAACGCAAAGACCGATTTTGCCAGTAGCTGTGCCTCCCTTTCTCATCGTCCCCCACCCCTCATCGAGTAGCAGCAGATGCTATCGCCAACACTCTCCCACACACCCCTCATCGAGTAGCAGCAGAGGCTATGGCCAACACTCTCCCACGCACCACAAACAACCCACTCGCGCTGGCACTTACACCCGTGTTGGTCATAGACCCCGCTAATACTGATTAGGGGTATCCAGAGGACTATCACAGTCCATTGGCACTAAGTGCGCCATAGGCAGTCATGGGGCTTGAACCCACACAACCTCCTGAATGCCGCTTGGGTGCCTCACCAACTGAGCTAGGCCGCTGGATATTCCTCTCTTATTTCAAAACTACGCTACATTCTTCTCTCAAATCTTTCATCATCTTTCAAATTTCTTTCATTTCACCTTCACTACATACCTACCCCTACTCCTAAGGCTTATACAGGGGACCCCTGCGAACCTAGCTTTGTTGTCTCCCTCCAGCCATCAGAGGGGATGCATATTGCCCCCGCCCCAACTATGGTGGTCAAGGATGGGGTGGGGCCGCCGGTGGGGGTCCAGCTAGCACAAAGCCCCAGCATTTTGCCAGTAGCTGCGCCTCCCTTTTCACCTTCCCCCCGGCCCTATTGAGTGACAGCAGTGTCTAAGGCCAACACTCTCCCACACACCACACACAACCCACTCACACTCACACTCACACCCCTGTTGGCCAACGACCCTGCTATTACCGATCAGAGGTATCAAGTGGACTACCACGGCTGGTTGGCACTAAGTGTGCCGCAGGCGGTTGTGGGGCTAGAGCCCACAACCTCCTGACTGCCACTTGCGGGCCAAACCAACTGAGCTAGGCCGCTGGATACAGTACATTTCTCGATTTATGCGTGTCGTCCTTGCGCAGGGGCCATGCTAATCTTCTATGTATCGTTCCAATTTTTAACGGATGTCCCGAAGGACTAAGATCTAGTGCACTGTATCTGTTCTGATCAGTTTAATATCTGATCCGTGGTCCATCGGGCCACAATTAAAATTTCTGGGTTACGGAGGGGTCAGATGGGTAAGTT
>BFEA01000470.1:313214-325332 GCA_003427395.1 Chara braunii | reverse complement strand
AAAAAAAAAAAAACAATGCCTGGTGAAAATCGGGTTCATAAACTTAAAAAACGAAAAAAATCGGCTTTAGTGTCTCTCACCATCATTCATGAACAATCCTCATCTTCTGTGCATGTCTCCGCCATCTGCATGTCGTTATCCCCTTGTAAGCCTTCTTTTGTATCAGCTCAGCTCGTTAATTACCCTATCCTACCCTACCCTAGCCTGATCACCTCAGGTGAAACGGCGTGCTGGCCAGCATAACCAGCGTTGAACTTCGCGTTCTTCTTTCGGCAAATTTAAAGCCTTCTTCGATCAGACCCCCCTGCAAGCCCTCCGGCTTGATTGGTCACAATGTAACATTTCTCTGCCATCAGGTATGAAGTAGGGCGGGAAGAGAGAGAGAGAGAGAGAGAGAGAGCGAGAGAGAGAGAGAGAGAGAGAGAGAGAGAGAGAGAGAGAGAGAGAGAGAGAGAGAGAGAGAGAGAAGGTTATGGCTCTGCGGCAACGAGGAGGGAAGTGGGGTCATGAAATTAAAAGAAAAAAGAAAAAGTGGTTTCAACGTGGGGAGGAGCGCCGAAGACGGTGATGGAATCGTTGTGAGTCACACGCTTTTTGGGCCTCCCTCCACTACATGGCACTGTATGCATTTTGTTTTTGGCGGACTTTCTCCGCTGGGTGCGTTCGGACGTGTCCAACATTTTGAATGGATCTGGTCCACATTGTCCATGTGCATAAGGAGTGTTGTGCAATGGAGCGAGCCCCTTTGTTTGTCCTTTTCTTTTTCCTTTCTTTTTTGCCCGTTCCTTATCTTCTTCCCCTCTTTTCTCCTTAGAACGTTTTTTGGGGAGTAATTTGCAAAAGACCGCTATAAGTCAGGATATATGCCAATGTGCGCCTAAACGATGTGGGTAGAGCAGAATGCCCCTGACAAAAAAAATATTGTGTGATACCCCTGGGGTCGGTTGGACGCCCAATTTTGCAATATACCCCTACCGGGTACCGTCCAACTTTGGAAAATGCCCCAGTACTTGCCAACTTTTCCTGGGCGATATACCAAAAAGGCAAAGGCCAAAACGGGGAGGTCCAGATTGCAAAGTTGCACACCTGGCTGACAGGGGCACAACACAGGTTTCGGGCCAAACGGGCATTCTGCTCTTCCCACTTCTTTCAGGGGCATTCTGGGATATATCTCAACTTATGAGGGTATTTTGCAAATTATCGCTTTTTTTTTTTTTTTTTTTTGGGAAAAATAGCTTTATTTCCAAACGATTCAAATGAGGCCGGGAAAACTTCAACATAACAACTCGGGGCCATGTCCCACTTGCACCGTTGAGCTAGCTCAACACTGAGTTTTCTATGAGGTGTGACCTGGGGCGACTCATACGACGACTTGTCATGTTATGGAACCTACTACTAGTAGGACCAGACTTGGTCAGGGTTTCCAACGATATCTTAAACGGCCATAAATTAGGAACCCGTACTACATAAGGGGTAATCACACTGCTATTTAAGAAAGGAGACAAAAGAGATATCTGCAATTGGCGCCCCATCTCTCTTCTTAATGTAGCAGGGAAAATCCTAGCCAAAACTATGGCCAAAAGACTAACCAACCTCATGACTAAACTTGTGGCACCATCTCGCATGCACTAGAATTGATTAAAGTCAATAGGTCTAACTCAGCAGTAATATTGATTGATTTGAATTCGAAAAAGCATACGACAGGGTTAACTGGGATTTTGTCCAAGAAACCATGACCCGAGTAGGCTTGGGGCCAAACTTTATTACATGGCTTAGAGCCTTGTATGGCGGCTCCCAAGGCAGGGTTCTAGTCAATGGGTTCATCTCAAATCCATTCATACTATCAAGATCACTAAGGTAGGGATGCCCCTTAGGCCCCTCCCTTTTTATGATCCAGATGAAAGTCTTGTTAAATATGGTCAGATCACACCAATCATATAAAAGTCTCTGGGTATCTAGCTCCTTTCAGCTCAAAGTATCTGTGCTTGCAGATGACTTCAAGCATTAAGACAATGTCTCACAATATATGAGGTAGCATCTGAAATGAAGGTCAGTTGGCATAAATTTGTTGTCATGACCCCAAACGGTAGTACCTTGGCGATCGACTGGGGCATAAAAGTTCTCCCAAACACGGACTCAAAAAGATACATAGGTATCCTAATATCTTTCTCGGATTGTTCCAAGTCACAAGACGCTATTGTAGAAGAAAGAATCAGTAACTCATGTGCATATTGGTCCATGAGGAACTTCCTATCGTTTTTTGGTCGTGCAGTGGTCGCTAATGTCTCTATCCTATCCATAATCTGGTAGATCCTCTCGTTTAGAGAATTATCACAATCCTCGGCTCAATTGATTCGTCAACTCCTCTCCAGATTTATCTGGAAGGGGGACTCATAAGTATCCTCATGCATATCTAAAATAGTTTGATGGAAAATAGTTGAGAAGAAAAATAATGGGGGTCTTGGGGTTATCGACCCCGAAATCCTTAACAGAGCATTATTAACGAAATGGGTGACAAGATTACTAACACATCCAAGAGACACTCCATGGATCCACCTAGCTATCTCCATCCTTACTAACGAATGGTCTTTAACTGATGACTCATCACTGTTCCCCCCCCCCCTCACCAAGAATACTAACTCTCCTACCTGGGCCCAATATTAAAAGATTGATCCAGAATTCACCCGACCACGATTAAGGAATGTGCATCAGCAGAAGTTGTGCTCTCAATGCCTCTATTCGAGAATCCTGCAGTTCACGGGGAGCAAGGGGGGGTGTTCAGTGTTACGTCAAGTAAGGGTAACTTCGGACGGAAATGGGTAGAGAGGGGCATATGGAAGGTGAAACACATTTGGGACCGGAAAAGGAGAGAGTGAAAGACTGTAGAGGCCCTCAAGCACAAACTACGAGATCTTCGAGGGATATCCATACATCTGAAGGCATCAATTTTGGCTGTTCCCAACGCATGGACTGAACTCCTAAGTTCTGAAAGTGAGGACTGGCTAGAAGACACTTGGTGGTCAGATTCCCAATTAGATGATCGAATTCTGCATTTTACAGAATGAAAGGCGGAAAACGGACTGGAAGCATAGGCCTGGGCTAAGGAAATGCCACCCAACTTTGTAAAGAGGGGTATCATATTAATATCCAGTTGCAGCCTGGGTAAACCTATCACGGTACTCGCCTTCCTCACTCAAGAAGGGAACCCGGTGGTTCATGTGTTAGATCAGGCCACACAATTAGTGGACAATTGACCCGACTCTTCTGAGGTGAAATGGACATTGGAATCCGGCGTGTCTACACCTATCACAATTCCAGTCAACGAATATAGACCTAAGTTGGGGTATAAACTGCATTCGAAAACTCCCTCCTTCGAAAGCACAGTCATGCTTGTCATGAAATAAAAGATTCAATGTCATGCCCTTTTTAACATTTGTAGAAAAGTGGCTACCCTTCTATTGTCAGATGATTGAAGGCATCACAGAAGTTAAGATGGGAGGTCTGCAATGGATGCACATGCACTCCTGTGTGCCCACTGTAGAGTGGTGTTCAGAAAAGGGCATGATGGTAAGCATATTCTGTGATCACTGCCCCTACCCGAGGGTGGAATCCTCTGCACATCTATGGTGGGAATGTGTGGTTGCTAGAGGATTTTGGGAATGGTTACAGGATATATAGTACAAGGCCTACGGGGATCCTAATGTCTGGACTAAAGATTTTGTGATCTCAGGAGTCACTACAGTCATGAAAGGTAAGACTGTGGCCTACAAATTCCGGGTTATTGCCTTTTCGATCCTTTGGTTAGCATACAGAGACAGAAGGTCTTAATCCAAACCCATTTCTCAGACCGCTGTCAGGAATCGATTTCGGTATTTGGTTTGCCTGCTAATACTAACATAACTAAGGAGAGAAAAAAATCTCAAACTCCAGGCAGTTCCCATGGTCTCTAACTCTAAAACGGTGTGGGAACAACCCTTTAGATGGACAGGATCCCTGGCTTCAGGCCAAGTCTATTTTTCCAGATTGTTGTGGGATGGATAAATACTCTGCTATTTGGAAAAGGCAAAGTGTTTCTAGCTTCTGGCACAGACAGAAACCAAACCCTTGGATTAAGGTTAGACCTAGGATAGTCAATAGACTATCAAGAGGGGTAGTTTCTGTTCCGTAAACAGGCACTAGCATCTTTCATAAGAGAGAATACTAGAACTTGCTAAGAACAGTTAGAACTGATTTTTTGGAAAGGACGCTGGACCTGGTTCCCAACCGGTTTTTCTCCTGAGGACACTCCGACACTGGACCTGTTTTCCAGTTTGTTACCCAAGATAGGACGTTGGACCTGTTTTTCAGCAATCCGGGTAGAAATGTGAGGTCCTCGGCCTCTATTCATGACATTTAAATACCAAACACAGATCTGTTAAAAAAAAGAAACAAAAAACACAAGCATTTTTGTTTCCACTCTGCCTACCTCCGCTTTTTTAGCACACCAACCAATCCCCGTGCTTCCTTTCTGCACAGGATGAATAAATCTAGAGGGTTTGTTAGCCTACCTCTAGAGCTCGGGAAACGCACCCTCTAGATTCACCCATCCCTTATGGAAAGGAAGCACGGGGATTGGTTGGTGTGCTGAAAAAGCGGAGGCAAACTTGCCCGAAATGGCACATCTTCTTGATCGGGTAACATAAACCTCAGGAAGTGCTGAAAATTGTTGTGGCAGTGGAGTCCCTTTTCGCTTGCCCATTCCCGTCGGCTATGATTCTGGGCTGGCGGATGTCTTCCTGGCGCCAAGCACTGCCAAGCAGTGGGGTCCCACCCTAAGAATGTCATGTGTTTCATGTTTCCTGCATGAATGTGGGCAGTTTTGTCATCCACGTTCGGGCCATCCTTGTGCAGGGCCAGATCAATAATGTCGGGAAACCTGTTCGTTGTTCGACTTTCATTATTCGAGAACGCCAATTTTATGGAAGCATATGGTGCATGCAGTTGCAGAGGTCATGTGGGTGCATATTTAAACTCCTGTCACGGTGACGCGTGTATTGGCCGACTGCCTTCCCACCGAATGCACTTGGACGTCTTTGCGAACAACGATTGAAGAGTATGGCCATGAACGGGGTTGATGACCCTTGTGCACTGAACAGTTAATACTCATCTGGGTATGCACATGGACATTCTTTGCAATTTTGTTTTGCACTCTGATGGACATGGGCCTCTTTATGCGCAAAGTTCTTTGCAATTCCCCCCCTCCCCCCCCCCGCCGTGCATGTGGACTGCTTTCCGACTCCTACCACTTCGCCCTCATACTTAAACTTATTAGTCTCATCTTTATTTGHTGTAGTGCTCTATTTAGGAGGTTGDAATTTCCCTATTCCTACTACTCTAATATCCTTTATTTCTATGTATAAAATTAGTTTACCATTGGCTTCAAGTAATTTAATATTATAACTTATAATTCCAATAATACATATAAGTATTACACTTGCTAAGACTTATTTGTTTATTTTTTTTGCTATTCTAGCACGATGGACTTTACCTAGAATCCGTATTGATCAACTTCTAGATCTTGGATGRAAGTTTTTACTTCCTATGGCAATGGGCAATTTATTACTCACAACTTCTTTTCAACTTACATTATTTGAACTTTTATAATACTGATTTTTTGGATTTTATCTATACTATATGTATATTTGCCTTTCTGAGCTTCGTTTTTCGTGCAAGCCAAGCTGAGGTAGGAGGGAGTTAACAAACACTATCTACAATTGTTGGTCCTACTGCGAGCGGTGATGCGCGGAGACAGAAAACTAGTGGGACTGCAGTACATTGGAGACCACGGGTGTACAGAGGGGTCCCGGTTCGATGACCTTGTCTCATCGCACCTCCCTCCGGATCCTGTTCGTTCTCTCTATGGCATGATAGTGTCTGCGGTGGATGGTAAAGAAGACGCTCTTATAAACAGACTTTGACGACATGCTATGACCATGAATGGCCAGTTGACACAGGCTCCTCCTCAGGAAAGGATGTCACCCCTGCCTATGTTGCCGACCTTTCCTAGCTAGCAACCATCGCGTCGTCATGCCACTCGTCTTGAATTTTCAAGACGTAAATCCTGTTGTCGAGCGCACGGTCCCTGCTAGGGGGACCTTCCCGGCCGCGTCACGCAGGATTGGCAGATTCGCGAGTCGCTTCACGTAAAAGGAAGCGGAGGAGCCGCTCCGACCGAGTGCGCCAGCTATACCTCCATCGAGTCTCTACGACAGCATAGGGTCTCGTGAGGTACAACTTACCTTCACCCGCGGGAGTTGTCACCATCCCTTGGGTCAAGTTGGGTGGGCGTTGTTGAGCGCATCGAGCCCCCTGTCTCAAAGTCAACGCCCGTGGTCCTGAATCTTCCTATTCCTCCCATTCCGCGGCCCCGTACCTGACACGGTTATCCATTTCAGCCTACTTAGGCTCTGAATCGTGCGGCTTGGCAGTCGCGTGACATTATTTTAGGTAGACTAAGTCCAACTTTAGTCTTTCCATGACTGCGCACCCCTGCGACCTTGTCGGGGACGGCGGACAACAAATCGTATCGCTGACTCCCGCTGTTTCGATCGAACGCCAATGACGTCATACGTCAACGACGTCATACGTTAACGACGTCAAGTTTCAGGTTACTCAGTTATAGGGTTGGTCTGAATAAACTTGGGCAACGTCAATCTCATCATATTCCTCAAATCCAACGAAAAAAGTCGGACAGCGTCTGACCTTGAAAAAATCGGGCAGAAACCCTCACAGGGGTTTTTGTCCCGACAACGTATCCCCGACGAGCTACTGAACCACGCGCGAAAGTTTTTACATGCAATCGCTGAGGTGGCCCAACCGAGGGCGTTTCTTGTATGCTGTAACATATAGGGTACGCACGGTCCACGCCTAGCTCGGACCCGTATGCAAACCGTCGCGCGGGGCGTTGGTCTCGCACATGCGTTTCAACTTGAACGTCAGTTGACTATGACATCCTAACTTAACCACACGACACGCAACAAATTACTAAAACTAACTCAAATAAGCATATAAACCTAGTCCCTTTTTCAGACGTTCTGACCTATAACTCAGAAGCTAAAGTTGCATAACAAAGAATGCACACGCAAGGGAGACCGTAACGCTCAGTCATGTGTACTCACTTGATCGGTTTCTGATGAGTGCAATCAACGAGAATGAGTGCATGACTTTCTTGAGTGAGTCAGTTTATACTTCATTCAAGGTCAATTTTTGGCTCCAACTCCCTTCACACTCGTGTGAACCTACACTTGCTTGACCCTGTTCACTGAATGTTCTATGAAAAGGCAAAGGACATGTATGTTCTTGTGTAAATGGAAAAGTCTAACCTCGATGCGGATTGTGGATTTCGTTTTTTTGTTGTTCGTTGAACGCAATGCGCATATACGAAAAAACTGATGGAATGGCAAGGAAAATTTATCTTTTTGGACTCCGTATTTCATGAATGATAGTTTTCATTTGATTTTCCCGCTTGTGTGTTTGCTTTGAACAACTAAGCTTAATGTAAGTTGGGTTAAGAGTTATCGGGAAAGCAAACAGATCAGTAATAAGTTAAGTTAATGAAGTTGGCATGAATATAATTTTCTCCCAAGGTTTACCCGTTCTGTCCTGAATAATTTTATCTGCCTATATATGTCCAAATGATTGTCATCCTTTATTTATTTATTTTTTTCCGTCTAAGTTACCTTGGGCAAGGGAGGATGAGAACATTTGAAGTTTACTTGCGGTTGACATATTCCCTCTCTCTAGGAAGCATCTGGGGTAGGGCTTTGTTGCTTTAGTCACCGACCTTGTTACTTACCTAGAGGGGACAATTCTTACGGGGGCCACTTTACCGATTAGGTGGAGACGACCCAACTTTTGATATTCGAGTTTTGTGCTCGGGCGAGGAGGAGTACCCCAGACCACTTCCTACAGGGTTTAGTGTGTGCCTGCTGAGGGGAAGTTTTAATCTTCCCCTAATCGCACGCAGAAGGAAGTTGAAATTAGCAACCTTTCCGATGACCATCTTAGGGGTCGACGCTAGGTAAAAAACTGGCGCCATGAGAGGCTTAGTCTAGTGGAACATTAGTTTGAAGTGGACGCACCTAAGTGTCACTTGCGCGGATGAGGTTCACCCCACAAGAAATGCGTTGCAAAGATGGATAAATCAGACAACGATTCTCCTTGCGCAAAGACGAAGACATTTGCGAACCTTCAGTACCGAGAAAAGTGTTTCAATCAAAAGATCCTTGCCGAACATGTAGCACTTCGAGTAACACACGTGATCAATAATCATTCACTAAGTAGTCCGTCATCCAAGAAAACTGTTCATATGTGGTAACATGAGCGGATGCATGGTCTTAGATCAGTGGTAAGGTGGAATGAATGACCTCGACAGAATGTGTCATCAAGTTGAAACGAAGGCAATTTGACTGCTTTGTCGACTTTATCAAAGTTATTGTCCAAACCAACTCTTTATTGGCGGTTCTGTATAGTATTTTACTTAGTTCGACCTTAGGTGGTCGCTTTTACTTCGATCTTGTGTTATTGCATGCTCGAATACTTTTAGTTATCAATCCAACTCACGGTGGATTCAAATGTACTCCTTATCAACTAATACTTGATTGATTTCGGTATATTTATACTTAATTATTGTGTAACTTTTTTTTTTTTAAAGTTGTGTAATTAAGGAACTAGGATTGAGTTGTTGGTCTCACGCTCGGTTGAAACCGTCCTAGTTGGCCGATATCCACTTCATACTTAGGAGATTCGTGCCCTAGGGAACGAACAATGTACGAAGTTAGTCGGCGTTCTAACCACACGTGGCTATACTGCAGCAAACGAGCAAACACCCTCGGCTGACCTAACTTTGCAATTATATCTAAAAACTTTCGTACATAAGTCGGTAGCTCGGTAGGGGTAATCCTCTAAGGGTGGTGACAACCTCTTAGGGAAAGTAAGTTGTGCCCCGTGGGAACCTATCATGTTGTAGGGGACCGCAGGATGTACGGCTGGCTCACCCGGCTAGAGCGGGAAGAGGATAAACTCACCACGTCTGTTTCGACGGTTCGAGGGATTGTTTCGACGTTGTCCCCAAGTTGTCTTTTTTTTTTTTTTTGCTTTTACTCATGCGTGACATGACGGGGAGGACTCTCCCTTTTTGCAAGAAAGACGAGATTCGATGCACTCGATAATGTGTCTGACAATGAAGAAGAACACGACGGTTAGGGACCGCGGAGTAGAGAGGTCAGGATGGCTATTGAAATTTGTGTTGGGTACTCTGTGCTCGTTAATGCAGTTAAGAATGTGGAGAACCACCACGAAACACAATAGGCTCGTTGTGTGCATCGTAAGGGAACCCTTTAAGTTACTTCATTGCAGTAACCATAGATATCGGTTAGTCAAGGTAGCTTAGAAAATTTTGGTTTTTCAACCTTCGGCTTCGTCGTCCTTCAATATGTTTGTAGGAGGTTGGTTAGTGTTTTGTTTTTGTAAGGTTTTTTTTTTTTTTTTTTGCAAGTGTTTTATCTTTTCTTTCTTTTGAACTGCAGCGACTGTTAGATTTCATTTGTTACATTCGTCTTAACGATTATGACATGAACTATTTCTCCTCGTATTACGAAAAAAATCAGATTAGTGTCATGTCTTGTTTTTTTTTTTAGGTTTTTTTTTTTGCTTTTTAGTTTTTTGGTTTCCTTGTTGGCAATACATGGCACAATGATTAGAGACATCGTGTGAGATGATGATCTTCGCCTCTTCTGTCTTCTCGAATGAGATGCAGATGAGGAGAATGAAAAACTTCCAACCAACGAACAAAACTCTCATTTTTTTTTTTCATCTCCCTCCCGACCCCCCCTCTTTTCCCTGTGCTACTCATTACCACAGTGGATGGAATATCAATGCATCACCCTATGGGGTTAAAACGAAGATGATGATGATGATGATGATGAAGATGGACTTGATGATGATGACGACAATGATAATGATTATGATTATGACAATACTTATGATGATGATGATGATGATGATGATGATGATGATGATAATGATGATGAGTCGATGGCGATGTTGTCGCCTTGGATTCCTTGTGCTTCTCATAAATGATCTCCTTTCATTACTCATTCAATACAAAGATGAACCAGAACCCCCGAACGTACGAGACCACTAGTACCACGATTTTTGGCAATTTTTCATTTTGTATTGGCATAGTCAAATGTCCTGAAGATTTACAGATTTGTACTTCACATAATAGAAAACTCATTAAAAAAGTTTCAAAAAAAAATAAAATTAATTAGGCTCTACAATAAACTGAAAAAAAATAAAAAAAAAATAAAATAGTGAGTGGGCGAGCATGTTTTGACACCGCAATCCTTGGCGATTTTTTTTTTTTTTCCTTATCAAAATAACTTCAAAAGTTTTAGGCATGTACCGAACATCATAGAGAACTCATAAAAAACAATTCAGGAAAAAAATATATTTTTAGGCCATGAAATAATTTTTGGCTAGGGCCGACTGCCTTCGGGTTCGGATCCCGAACGCCCGTACGTACGCAGGTAATCCCGAGGACCTCCGTACATACGGATTGGTGACCCTGCATATATATATATTTACAGGGTTCCCTGGGCAGACCTCCATACGTACGGGCGTTCGGGGTCCCGTACGGGGTCCGAACCGGACGGCGTTCGGCCCCCGCCAAAAATTATTTTGGGCCCTAAAAATATTTTTTTTTTTTCTGAATTTTGTTTTGTGAGTTCTCTATGACATGCTGTACACGCCTATACATTTTCAAGTCATTTGGCTCAGCCAAATACGAATTAAAAATCGCCAAAGATGGTGGTGTCAAAACGTGTTTGCCCACGTTTTTTTTCACTTTTTACTTTTTGTTTTCACTTTAGTTCGGGGTCTAAACAATTTTATTATTTTTTGAAACCTTTTTAAGTGTGTTTTTCATTATGTGAAGTACACACATCTCAATTTTCAGGGCATTTAGCTATTCCCAAAAAAACAGAAAAATCGCCAAAGATGGCGGTGTCGAAAGCGTGCTCGCGAAATCACTAAATTTAATTCTTTTTTTATTTTTTTTATTTTTTATTATTAGTATATTTATTTTTCGTAATTTATTTTTATTTCAAATTTGGCAAGGAATTTGAATGTAATGCTCAGGCAAATCTTGTTTAGTTTATTTTTATTCATAACATATCTTTTTTTCAGATGTTTTTTATTTTTATTTATTTATTTTTATTTTTTTTGTTTTTGGGTCCGCGTTCGGCCCGAACGGTCGAACGCATCCCCAAGGGGTCCCATACGTTCGGGCGTTCGGGTTCGGGCGTTCGGCCCGTCCCGAACGCCGGTTACCGTGTACATATATATATATATGTATATATATATATATATATATATATTTCTATATATATATATATATATATATATATATATATATATATACAGGGTCACCAGCCCGTACGTACGGAGTTCCCCGGGCAGACATCCGTACGTGCGGGCGTTCGGGGTCCCATACGGGGTTCGAACCCGACGGCGTTCGGCCCCCGCCAAAAATTATTTCAGGGCCTAAAACTAATTAGTTTTTTCTGAATTGTTTTCTGTGAGTTCTCTATGACCTGAGGTACATGCATGTAAATTTTCAAGTCATTTGGCTAAGCCAAATAAGAATTAAAAATCGCCAAAGATGGCGGTGTCAAAACGTGCTCGCTTACATATTGTTTCACTTTTTACTTTTTGTTTTCACTTTAGTTCGGGGTCTGAACAATTTTATTATTTTTTGAAACTTTTTTAGTGGGTTTTGTATTATTTGAAGTACACATCTGTAAATTTTCAGGGCATTTAGCTATGCCAAAAAAAAAAGAAAAATAGCCAAAGATGGCGATGTCGAAAACATGCCCGCGCACTCACGAAATTTAATTCTCCTTTTATTTTTATTTATTTTTATTATTAGTATTTATTTTCCATATTTTATTTTTATTTCAAATTTGGTAAGTACTTCGGATGTAATGCTCAGGCAAATCTTGTTTAATTTATGTTTCTCCATAACATATCTTTTTTTCAGATGTTTTTGATGACCTTGGTTTTTTTTTTTTTTTTTTTT
>BFEA01000470.1:281481-291757 GCA_003427395.1 Chara braunii | reverse complement strand
TCTCTCTCTCTCTCTCTCTCTCTCTCTCTCTCTCTCTCTCTCTCTCTTTTCTCTCTCTTTTTTCTCTCTCTTTTCTGAAATTGAATCATGGGAATGAAAAAAACCGCGAAATCGTGACGATTCATTTCAACTTTTGGCTTTCGAGCCCCGCGGAAGAGAGAGAGACAGAGAGTTCGTCAGCGCGCTGCGCGGAGGGTCGCAACAAAAACGTCGGCTCTCTCTCTCTCTCTCTCTCTCTCGCGCGCGCGCGTGCGCGCACAAATACTCTCGTCCCCCTCCCCCCCTCCCCTCCAACTGAGATATGGGAATAAATGTATTCGCAAAAGCGGGGCAATTCATTCCAACTTCTGCCTTTCAAATTTAAAACCCTGGGGACACGAGCGAGCGAGCGAGAAAGAAAGAGAGAGAGAGAGAGAGAGAGAGAGAGAGAGAGAGAGAGAGAGAGAGAGAGAGAGAGAGAGAGAGAGAGAGAGAGAGAGAGAGAATACCTCGACATACTGAGTGGAGGGCCGCAACAAAAAAGTCGAAAAAAAAAAGAGAAAAAGAGAGAGAGAGAGAGAGAGAGAGAGAGAGAGAGAGAGAGAGAAAAAAAATACCTCGACATACTGCGTGGAGGGCCACAACAAAAAAATTGTCTCTCTTTCTCTCTCTCTCTCTCTCTCTCACACACACACACACACACACACACGACGTTTTTATTGCGGCCCTCTGTATTCTCTCTCCCTCTCTCTTTCTTTCTCTCTCTCTCTCTCTCTCTCTCTCTCTCTCTCTCTCTCTCTCTCTCTTTCCCTCTCTCTCCCCCCCTCCCTCCCTCTCTCGCTCCCTCCCCACCGGGGCGCGCCAATAGTAAGATAATAATTTTATTTCATTTTTTTTTTTTTATACCGAGTAAGGCTTTTTTTTTCTCGTTTTGTTTTTTAATATATTTTCTTTCTTTTCTTTTTTTTCTCTCATATTTTATCTTTTCGTTTAAACATAGGCTTCAGAAGTGAGTGCCAGGTAGTCCTAGCCTCGGCATGACTCGACATACCGGCCGGTCGAGGCTTGGATTTCATGGTTGGGCGAAGTATTGTTGCTTTAAACCACTAGTACACGGCCCCCACCTTGCTGCTGAAACTTGTCGTCATACGAAAACGAGGCAAAAACGTCAAACACTGGGCCTGTCATTAATAACTGGATCGGCAAAAAAAAAAAAAAAAAAAAAAAAAAAAAACTATGGGCGGTGGCCTTTTTGTTTTGCGCTTCCAGAATTCCAGGTGTCAGGCCCGCGGCGGAGGTGCCCATGTGCTGGTGCTTTAACCTGAAAAAAATATATGTACGTTGTATATGAATGCAACTTACGGAGTACGTTGTGCATTCGAAGACAACATACGTACGTTACAGAACAAGTTTTAGGGCACAACTTTGCAGGAGTTTGTCCTACCACTGTCCTTTTCTCAAATTTGGCAAGTAATTTCGCCTAGACCCTCAGACAAACGTTGTTTGAATTTCAATTTTGTACAATATAGTTTTTATGCTTATTTTTTTGGAATTAAAATAAATTAAAATGCTAAAGAAATCAGAAAACAAAATTTCTCTGCCATGAAAAATATATTTATTCTTGTTTTTATTTATTCTCCACGAATTCGGTTGTGAATTTGGATATGACCCTCAGGCAAAAGTTGTTCATATTGAAATTTTGTACAACCTTTTGTTTTTCTGGTAAAAAAAAAAATAATCAGAATTTTCAAGTTTTTTAATACAACTTACGAAGCATTCGAATACAACGTACGCGGTATTCAAATACATCGAACGTAGGTTATATTGCAAGGTACTTTTTATACAACATACGTATATTATATTCGAGGGTACTTTCTATTGAAAAAAAATAAAGCGAGGTCTCAAGGAAAAGGGGAAAGTTTGGCATACGAATTTTGAGGCGCTAGTTCGCCTGCGCTGTCCGCGTGGTTGGTGCTTATGGTTATTTTCACCATAGCTATCAAACCTTTTACTTAGAGCGGAGAAGGTAATTAGGGTTTTGGCATTACTCCACCATTAGTCACTCTAACCGCATGGACGTTATCACCCTAGGAGACCGCTTTCCCCTAGCCCGCAGTGCTAATTTACCCCGACATATCCTGAATTACCATCGTAACGCTTACTGAGAGCGTTCCGCTACAGGGATATACACACTCTTACTCTCCCTATTTTTGGGAAGTTCGCTGAGCATTTTTTGCTCGCCTTTCCCTTTATGGCGAGTCATCATTTCACTGTTGTTTTCGAAAATTGCCACCTTGATCCGCTCGTCAGCCTCGGCTACAACTCTCTCGCTGTGACAACATTTCATCTGGCTAGGTCGCACCGACTCAGTTCTTTTCCTCTCGGTGACTCATGCATCATTATCTCTGCACAGGGAATGAAGTCCGGCCCCACGAACCCACCTACCTTGCGCTCTTTCCTTTGCTTTATTTTCACCACCTAGCAACCCGTTTTCCTCGCCTTCCAGTCCGATTCAGGTCACATCCCTTTAGGTCATTTTGTATTTTCCGTGTAATAGGTATTTTTGTCCTTTTTAATTTTTGAGCCCGATACCCTGTCTATATCTCACCCCAGCCACTTCCATCCAACGCCTACAGCCTCTGGATCCCATCCTCTTCGTAGCCCGGACCGCCCAAGGCCCTCCCTTTCTAAACTCGATTTGTCCTTTTTCGTGTAATAGGTATTTTGCCATGCTTTTCCGAAACCCAACCCGACTCCCTTATTCTAACTGCCCCCGACAACCAAGCAAAATCCTCTCCCCAACAACACTCACCTCCGTCAGATTCCTCCACACCGAACTGCCCACTCGACATAAAAACACGCTAGATACATCCCTCTTCTTTCAGCACTGGTACCAACCCACCTATCCCGCCACATCCTTCTCACGTCTCACCACACTCCCCGACCCTTACACCCCATCCTGATACTACTCACCCCCTACTATCCCCCACTATCGAGCCTCACATCTCGACCCACCCCGTACTGTCCTCTTCTCACCCCGTCTCACCCCTCTACGCCCAATACCTCCAGTACCGACCATCAATAAAACATCCTTCCCCACTACGAACCGTGCTGCTCTCCGTACACCATTGAAACCTCACTCAATATATGTACCACTCTCTCCCGCTCCTCCCCACATTACCGTCCTCACCACTACCAACCCCACTGAAACTCACCACTAAAAGTACTACACTATCCCGCCTCACCACTACTTTCCTACAAGACCTCGCTCCCCTGACTTATTCAAACACTGTCCCACCTAATTAATGCGCCCTTCTCATCCCGACCAAGTCAACCCGTCTGTCTTTTCGCGGATACTTTTCCCCTCTAACCAACATTCCCTACCTTCTCAATCTTTCCACTTCCAGACTTCTATCCACTCAAAACATATATCATAATAACCTCTTATTCTCTGCTTGACCAACCCAAGGCTGGTGCTCATACGGAAAAAAAAACATATGATAATCATGCTTGGCGACCGAAGTGCCCCGCACAACAAGGCTCGTCCGATAGTGCTTCAACTAGGGCTGGGAGGGGTTGTCCTGGCCTAGCGCTGGTGCCTGCAACGCCGTCCGGTACACTCGAGGTAAGGGTCAACAGTGCCCCCCATAGAGGGAGAGAAGCAGGGGTTACGCTAAGGAAGAAGAACGTTGAGATATGAATGGGGAGGGTCCTGTGACCAAAAAAAAAAAAAAAAACATATATCATAATAACCTCTTTACTATTACCCTTCCCAATACAACGATAACCTCGCCACCCTCGTTACCCCTCCCTCCCGACGTTGATTACCTCACTCCCCCGCCCTTTATTTCCGACACCACGCTTGTTCCTTCTCCCCGGTCCTCTAGTTCCTTGTTCCACAGTTCCACTCTTGTACCCTCAGGCATCAAGATCCGTTTTTTCACCGATACACCAGTCTACCTTATCATTTTCCTCTCGACAGTTCTGCCACTCTCACACTAACTACCACTCCTCACCACTCTTTCCTCTTATCCTTTGAAATGGAAGTCGAACCTCCCTAATGTGCGGTCCGAGTTACATCCAGCACAGACCTCAACAATGAGGAAATCCAAAAGCTCTAGGGCATGATGAAGGGATGGTACATTGATAGCATCTCCCATGACATTTCTGCTTACGTAGAAACAAAAGTTAAGGAAGAGGACGACTGCATTGAGGTCCGCCCCACAAAAAAATTCCAGAAAGTCTAAAACGACTTTCTCAAAAAAATAATTGTAGTTGTCGTATTCCAAGGCGAGACCAAAAATTGGTCCAACGATAAAAAAGTGGATTTGGTTCGCTTTTTGGAAGACTCTGTATTAAACCACCAGTACCTATCAGTTGTTGAGGGCCGATCCTCATTTCTGCCTGCGCGCAAAGGGCTGCCGAACCTTGAGGGGGCGGGAACCAATTTGGGATATATTGTGGAGTGACACTGGTACTGCCGTTGTTTTCACTTGTGCAGCAACCCGGGCATGGCCACAACCTCAATCAAAGACCACTCACGGTTAATGGCCCCGAAAATCTTCGGGGAATCGTCAAGTGAAACTTGCAATGAATTTTTAGTGAATTCGCTAAAGAGTTTGATTTTTTCTTTGCTGAAGGTTTTAAGAGGTTCGTCTTTCATCAAAGAAGCATGCTTGCTCTTTAAGAACTAGGGTTGTTGATATGTACCTTCGTTGACGAATTGGTAGTAATTGATATTACCCTCATTCCTATAATGTAATCTTTACCGAGATTATAATTGGGTTTCGTTGAAGATTACAATTAGGGTTTTGCCAAAAATTGCAGTTAAGTTCTGTTGGAGCTCGCGATTATGATTCGTGGAAGATTCCAATTAAGGTTTCGCCAAAGATTGCAGTTTGTTTTTCCCGAACATCGTTGTAACGGGTCGTTCAAAATTATTGCAGTTTGGGTTCACTGAACATCGCTGAAAATTATTGTAAAGGTGTTAAGGTTTCTCCAAAGTCTGTGAAGACTCTCAAGTTTCGCCAAGGATTATCAACTCGCTAAGGTTTCGCCAAAGATTAGGGTGGGTCATTTACTCACTAACCCTTCCCAACGTTTCGCCGAAGGTTACACTTTTTTTTTTTTTTTTTTCTTTTTTAAAAACTTAATCGTTTTTATGGTTGTTAACTCATTAACTCTCCATAAGGATTCGCCGAAGATTATACTTATTTGTTTTTCCTTTTTCTTTTCGGGAACTTAGTCGTTTTTTGGGTTCTTCACTCATTAAACCTCCCAAAGGCTTTGCCGAAAATTACACTTTTTTTTTTTTTTTTTTTTTGGGGGGGGGGGGRAMTTAGTCGTTTTGTTTTATCCTTCGCTTGTTAACCTTCCCTAAGGCCTTCGCAAAAAATTGCACTTATTTTTCTTCTTTTTTCCTCTTCGGAAACTTAGTCATTGTCAGGGTGCTTCACTAGTTAACCTTCTCTAAGGCTTCACTGAAGATTACAATTATTTTTATTTTTGTTTTTTATTCGGGAACTTAGTCGTTTTTAGGGTCCTCGTCCTCTTAACGTTCCTAAGGCTTCGTCGAAGATTACACTTATTTTTCTTATTTTTTTTATTCGGGAACTTAGTCGTTTTCGATGTCTTCGTCCTCTTAACCATCCTCAAGGCTTCGCCAAAGATTACACTTTTTTTTTTTTTTTTTTTTTTTTTTTTTTGCTTCGAAAACTGAAGCGTTTTTAAGGTCCTTCACTCCTTAACCTTCCCTAAGTCTTCGTTGAAGATTATATATATATATGTTTTTTTTTCCGGAACTTGGCGTTTATTGTTGGTCCTTTACTCATTAACCTTCCCCAAGACTTCGCCGAAGAATACATTTATTTTTCTTCTTTTGTTTCTTCAAGAACTTAACCGTTGTTAGGGTTCTTCACTCGTTAACCTTCCCTAAGGCTTTGCCAAATATCACACTTATTTTCTTATTTTTTTCTTTAAGAACTTAGTCGTTTTTAGGGTCGCTCACTCATTTACCTTCCCTAAGGCTTCGTTGAAGATTATACTTATTTTTCTTCGGGAACTTAACCGTTTTTTTTTGTCTTTCGCCTACTAATCGCCCGTCAGACTTCGTCGAAGATTACACTTTTTTTTTTTTTTTTTTTCGGGAACTTAGTCATTTTTTTTATTTTTTACTCATTAACCACAAATGGTTAACGACCTCCTGAAATTTCAGAATGAAAGATCCCGAAGTGTGTTAGGAGAGGTCTGAAATCACTGGAATGACATGAAGACACTTCATGCCATTTCAGGAGTTACAAGTGGTTTGGGGGTCATATTTTATCTTTATTTTTTTTGCCTGTTTTTGTTTTGATTCAAAGTTGTTGTGGACCACTTCAAGTCATTTCAGGAGTTTCAGGTGGGGAGGCCTGAAATCTCTGAAAAGACCTGAAGTGGTTGAAGCTTTTGAAAGCGGTTTCAGACCCCCCCATCTAAATGGTTGGATTGATGCATCTCAAACCGCTTTCAGATTTCTAGCAACTTCATATTATTTCAGAAGTTTCAGATGGGAAGACCTGAAACCTCGGACATGATCTGAAGTGGCTGAAGCTTCTGAAAGTGGTTTCAGGTCCCCCCATCCAAATGGTTGGATGGGGGTATTTGAAACCGCTTTCATATTTTCAGTCACTTCATATTATTTTAGGAGTTTCAGATGGAGATACCTGAAACCTCTAAACTGATATGAAGTGGCCGAAACTTCTGAAAGAGATTTCAGATCCCCCAATCCAAATGGTTTGATGGGAGCCTCTGAAACGACTTTCAGATTTTCAGCCACTTCAGATCATTTTAGGAGTTTCAAGTGGGGAGACCTGAAACCTCTAAAAATAAAAGAAGTGGTTGAAATCGCTTTCAAAAGCTTCAGCCACTTCAGGTCATTACAGGAGTTTCAGTTGGGAATCTGAAACCTCTGAAATGACCTGAAGTGGTTGAAGATTCTGAAAGTAGTTTCAGGTTTTCCCATCCAAGTACCTTACACCCGTCTGAAGTAGCTGAAATTTTCTGAAAATAACATGAAAATAAGACATATGTTAACCTTTCCTCTCATTAACCCTCTCTAAGGTTTCACCGAAGACTGTACTTATTTCTCTTTTTTTTTCCTTTCGGAAACTTAGTTGTTATTAGGGTGCTTCACTAGTTAACCTTCCCTAAGGCTTCGTCGAAGATTACAATTATTTTTGTTATTTTTTTCTTCGGGAACTTAGTTGTTTTTAGGGTCCTCGTCCTCTTAACCCTCCCTAACGTTTCGCCGAAGATTACTCCTGTTTTTTTTTTTTTTTTTCTTCGAAAACTTAGCCCTTTTTTTTTTTTTTTTACCTCTTAACCGTCCCTCAGGCTTCATCGAAGATTACACTGATTTTTCTTCTTTTTTTTTTCTTCGTAAATTTAGTCTTTTGTTTTTGTCTTTCACTCATTAACCATCCCTAAGGCTTCGCCGAAGATTACACTTATTTTTCTTCTTTTTTTTTTATAGAAACTTAGTCGTTTTTTTCTGTCTTTCACTTGTTAACCTTCCCCAAGGTTTGGCCGAAGATTACACTTTTTTTTTTTTTTTTTCTTCTCAGAAACTTAGTTGTTGTTAAGGTGCTCCACCAGCTAACCTTCTCTAGGGCTTCGTCGAAGATTACACTTATTTTTTTTTCGAAAACTTAGTTGTGTTTAGGATCCTCGTGCTCTTAACCCTCTCTAAGGCTTTGCCAAAGATTATACTTATTTTTCTTCTTTTTTTCTTTGGAAACTTAGCCGTTTTTAACGTCCTTGTTCTCTAAGGCTTCGCCAAAAATTACACTTATTTCTCTTCAGTAACTTAGCTATTTTTTTTTGTCGCTCACTCATTTACCTTCCCTAAGGCTTCGCCGAAGATTACACTAATTTTTCTTCTTTTTTTTCTTCGATAAATTAACCATTGTTTTTGGTTTTTCACCTACCAACTCTCCCTAAGGCTTCGCCGAAAATTACACTCATTTTTCTTCATTTTTCTTCTTCCGGAACTCAACCGTTTTTAGGGTTATTCACTCTTTAACCTTCTTTAAGACTTTGCCAAATATTACACTATTTTTTTTTTTTTTTTTTCAAGAACTTAGTCATTGTTAACATCATCGTCTCCTTAACCGTCGCTAAGGATTTGCCGAAGATTACACTTTTTTTTTTTTTTTTCTTCACGGAACTGAGTTATTTTTAGAATTGTTCACACATTAACCCTTCGCAAGGCTTCACCGAAGATTACACATATTTTTCACTTATTTGGGTCCTTTGGAGGAGGACTTCAAACCTCGGTGAGTTGCTTCTTAAGTTGGGCCCTTTGTCGAAGGGTTGTTGACCTTTGGTGAGTTGATTCTCAAGCTAGGTTCTTTGTCGAAGGGTTGTGGACCTTCGGTGAGTTGGTTCCAAGATGGGTCCTTTGCCGAAGGGCTTTGGTGAGTTGGTTCTCAAGTTGGGCCCTTTGTCGGAGGACTTTAGTAAGTTAGTGTTCAAGCTGAGTCCTTTATACTTGCATTCTAGGAGATACAACAGCTAGTTGTGGCGCCTGAAATAAATGAAGAGGTCCGTTAAGTCTTTGAACTTCGGGGTTTCATCTATCTACATCCCCTCTTCATTCTCGTGGTGGTAATTAAATCGGAAAATGACCCGAACCTAATTTTTCTCCCCTACTTCTGGACTCTCTGACTCTCAACCGACAAAAACATGAAAACTAAGACTCAGAGGCCCAAAGAAAGACAACAGGAAATGACAAAAATAAAAGTCGTAACAGTCTAAGTACTGACAAAAGACAGTCCAACAAATAACAACTAAGGGGATGAAGCCCTATGGGGCTAAAAATATAAAATAAAAAAAATAGTTAGTGTGCACCTGTTGTCACTTGTAAGTTCATTGTAACGTAAGCAAGATCTGTCAAAAGGAAAATCATACTCTATATTTTTTGGACAAACAAACACCGCTTCATGTGCAATCTCTGTAGAATCCTCTCCTACCTCAATCCCTCTCTTTTGGCAGTCTCTCTTAATTGCTCTCTGACCTCCTCTCCCTCTCTCTTCCTATCTCCTTGTGATATTTTGCAGTAATTTTGTGTACCCATTCCTCCCCTCAGCTTTGTCTCTTTCTTGTCTACTCATCCCTCCCCCCAACTCTTTCTCTCTCTCTCACTTGTCCACTCATTCATTAATATATGTGTGTGTGTGTGTGTGTGTGTGTGTGTGTGTGTGTGTGTGTGTGTGTGTGTGTATGTATGTTCATATATATGTATATAATGCCTGAAAATTTCCTCCTCCCCCTCAAACTTGCCCTAGTCAGGCCAAATGACATCCAGCAGTCCACGCAAACTCGGGAGTACAAAGGTGGTAATCAAACTTATATAGAAAAAACACATATTGCTTCAAACCTGTAATATTTCAGAGCGCAAAGATATATGGACCCAATTGTCAGCCTTTCACATAAGGTAGGTTTTATTCCACAGTCTGAAAATTTGAAAGAGACTTTGCCACAGACTATATCTTGCACTACAGTTCCGACTTTAGTTCGAAGGGTTCGAAGCATACATCCAACAAGCATTTAGAAACAATGACCCAACACGAGAGCTAGCAATGCACAACCAATCATGACGCCTCGACAAAACACGCGGAGTTGACAAGGAGAGAGAAGGGAGAAGGCAGAAGAGATGAGAAAGAAAGGAAGAAACACTCGACACACGAGAATTATCAGTCCCGACTGCGATGGGATGGGTACTCAAAAAATAAGCATGGGAAACACAGTAGCCCATCAAGCTCGAACCATGAATAGGCGGCGCGCCCATACCAAGTAGCACGTGTCGAACTATCTGGCGGTCGACACTACATGTTTCATCCGGCCGCCTGCTTTAGGCCTACCGTCAGATTAACTGCTGCAGAAATCACCACCCTTTAAATGTGGAAGCCCAAGCAGGCCGAGTTCAATAATAACAAAGCATTCACAACTAGCACATCTCTCTTTCAACAAGCTCCACATGTTGAAGCATAAGCAAGGGGGCAAGTTCATCAATGACAAAGCATTCACAACTGCAACATCTCTCTTTCAGTTGACTGTAGGCAATGACATTATGTTCCCTGTGTAGAACCAACGATGGATGAACTGGCCGGTGGGATTCGGATGAAGGCCGCCGAGATGATTACCATGGCGGCCACGAGAGAGCAGAACGCGGAGGAGATATCGACGGGATCATCACCGGACATATTTATTCTCAGTTTTCTCATCCTATGAATTAAACTCTTTCTCTCTCTCTCTCTCT
>BFEA01000470.1:268772-279649 GCA_003427395.1 Chara braunii | reverse complement strand
ACACCTTGACACAGACGCGGAAGCCCACTATACCGCAGCCTAAGGTCTGCGAACACCATGATAAGAGACTACCTTCATGATCAGATGTCGGGCCTCAGCAGACGACAACCTTAGGGGCTGCAAATTTCTTTCTTGCCTGAGATGCAGGCCGCCCTTTGCGTGAACGGCCCAGATCGTCTCGCGAAAGGTACCTGTGCTGGGCCGGTACAATGCTATTGTCTACCGCATGGGCGTGGGGAACGCAGCCCTAAGGTAGCCAAATCAATGAGACTAAGAGCTAACACAAGAGAGAGAGAGAGAGAGAGAGAGAGAGAGAGAGAGAGAGAGAGTTTTGTTCCATTTATTGTTATGAGTGTGAGAGACAGAAAGAAATAGAGAGAGAGAGAGGGGGGGGGCGGGGACTACTCTAGAGAGAGAGAGACAACATTCAGAAGAGGAATATCCTAAAGGGTGTGGTACATTTCACTGATGATTTCAGCTATTCTTCAAGGTTGTGGGTTCTTATATATAATCTCACCTTGTCCCAAATTGTCAGCGCAGTCCTGATCATGATATTTAATATGCCACGTACTTGCCTCCACGTTGACAAAGAACATGACTGTTTAACATTCAACGAAACAGAAAAAAAAAAACGTGGTCATAAAAAGATCTACAATCATTTCAACATTATTGTCTAGCATTATGATATAACACTCAAGTGCACAATTAACGAGGCAATTCAAGCAAGATATACGAAATAGCATAACACAGTGGGTCACAAGAGTGGTTCGAGACGACTTGCCTGGCTTAGGCCTATGATTTACATGGCAGCTCCTTGCCTCCGCGTTTGTTATCCTCTTCTCCCTCTCTGCTTACGATTTACCGGGGAGCGCTCTTTGACGATATATATATATATATATATATGGATACCACAACGTACGTGCACGAAGCTTGCACCTACACGCGTACACATATTTTTCTATGTGATACGTATGTGCATACACGTACTACCGTACGTGGGAGTGTGTTAGGAAAAAAAAAAAAACCGAAAAAATCTGAAAAAGAAAGTATGTTATGTAAAATAAAAATCTATAGAACTTTTGCCTGAGATTTATCACAAATCATGTTTTTTTAGATTCTTTCTATTTCACCGGGCGTTCATCTAGGGTACTAGTCGGACCGCCCAACGAGTAGTTTTCTTAAGAGGGCGGCCCAACCGTGCAAGGGTCAAGGAAGGTCCCCCCCTCCCCAAAAAAATAAAAAAAATCAAAACAATCCTAGGCTACCAGCCGGGCCGCCTGGGTCACTGTGTTTTCCCGGGCGGCCCGGCCATGTAAGGACTAGGGAAGGTTCCGACAAAAAAAAAAGAAAAAAAAAATCAAAAACTCCAGAAAATAACTATGTTATGTAGAAAAATAAACTGAACAACTTTTGCCTCGAGGTCACATCAAAATTCTTTATCAAATTTAAAATAACAAATAATTTTAAAATTAATTTTTAATTTTTAATTTTTTAATTTTTTTTTAGCCCGGCTGGGCAAGTGGTCCTAGGCCACCCTGGTAGCCTAGAAAGAATAAAAAAAAAACTGCATTATTCGAAATAATAAACTAGAAAATATATATATATATACTCCGACGAAACAGTTTGTCACAGCCCCTCGTTTGTTGTCTTCTTCTCTCTCTGCCTACGGTGTACCGGGCAGTTCTGTTTGTGACGATATATATATATATATATATATATATATATATATATATATATATATATATATATATATATATATATTCCTAGACTACCAACTGGGCCACTCGGGTCACCTTTGGGTGGCCCGTCCGTGCAGGGGCCAAAAAGGGTAAAAAAAAAATAAAAAAAAATCTAGAAAATCCTAGGCTACCAGTCGGGCGGCCCGGGTCCCAAGTAGCCAGGCCTTGCAAGGACCAGGTAAGGCGCCCCCCCAAAAAACTATGTTATGCAGAAAAATAAATTGAACAACTTTTGCCTCAGGATCACATCGAAATTATTAATAAAATTTAAAATAAAATTTAAATTTTAAAACTAATTGCTTTATTTCTAGGCTACCAGCCGGACCGCCCGGGTCACCCTATTTTCCCGGGTGGCCCGACCGTGCAAGGACGAGAGAAGGTCCCAGCCAAAAAAAAAAATAATAAAAAAATCCAAAAACACTGAAATAAAAACTATGTTATGCAGAAAACTAAAATGAACAACTTTTGCCTCAGGGTCACATCGAAATTCCTTACCAAATTTCAATTACAATTTTAAATTAAAAAATAATTTTTATTTATTTATATTTGTTTATTTCTTTTTGGCCCGACCGGGCAAGTGGACCCGGTCCACTCTGGTAACTGAGTTTATTTTTATTTTTTTTATGTTTTTGGCCCAGCCGGGCAAGTGACCTGGGGCCTGCGTAGCACCGTGTTCGCGTATGAAGGCGAACGCGAACATATTCGCCCGAAAGCAAACAAGCGCAAAAAACCGTCCGAATGCGAACATAAAAAAAATATTTTTAACAAAAACAAAAGTTATCAGAAAACTCTGAAAACAATATATGTTATGTAACAACAATACAAGCAACGTTTGCCTTGGGGTCATGTTCAAATTCGTAGCCAATCACAAGTTAAAAATCATAAACGTAAAAAATAAGTTTTTTTTTTTTTTTTTTTTTTTACGAAAAAAATATAGCCGCCCGAATATGTTCGCAAACTGTTCACGTGAATGCACAAACACGTTCATGCGAACATGAAGGGGCGCGAACACGTTCGTCGTGCTATCCAGCCTGGGGTCACTCTGGTATTCTAGAAAAAATCTGAAAAAATTATGTTATGCATAAAAATAAACTAAATAACTTTTGCCTCAGGGTGATATCAAAATTTGTCACCGAATTGCAAATAAAAATGAACTTTTAAACTTTTTTATTTTTATTTTTATTTTTATTTTTATTTTTATTTTTATTAATTTATTTTGGCCCAGCAGTGCAAGTGGTCCTGGCTCGCTTCATGGCATAGTTTTTTTCAATTTTTTTTTATCTAGGCCACTCTGATAGGTGTTCAATCATTGTTTTTTGGATGTTGTCTATATTAATGGGTGTTCAATCATTGGACACTTGCGCCGGATGATTGGGTCCGACATCCAGGATTACTGTTGTTCGGGATCCTGGAGAAACCTGTTTGTGGCCAAGTGGGGTCGCCCACGTGTCCGGCGATCGAGGCAGGGACCCGCAATACAAAACATGGGGCAATTCCAAGAGAAGAAGAAAATAACAAAGGGCTCGCGACACCTGTGCCAGCTCTAGCAGTTACAACGGTGTTTCCAACTATCACTGCGGAAGCAGTTGTTGAAGGAACAGTTGCAGCAAGAGTTGATGCAAACTTGTTGCAAACACTGTTGCACTGGCAGCCGTAGTTGCAGCAGAAGCTGCAATCACTGCAGCATCACCATCTGCTGGTAACACATTGATACCAATAGGTTGATTTCGATCTTACCATTGTTTTAGCGTGGTGACGTGTGACGTTTGGGCAATAGCATGTTCCCTGAAGTTGATAAACAATGTTACTGTCCTCAATATAGATAGTAACACTTCAAATTTTGTCTGTCACAATAACAAGGAAACATATGCATGTCCAGATAGTCAGAAAAATATTGTAAAAAATGATGAATCCTTATATTTCTGCAAAACCACAAGCGTTCTATAGAGGAAAGTGAACATATGTCAAAAAGTCAGAGATATATTTGCATTACAAATTCTTTAAACCACCATAATGATTTCAACTAAGGATGAATGTACGAGTCTGACCTTTGACAATAAGTGCATAAGAGGGCAACCTCTGACAATATAAACTTCTCTCTCTCTCTTTAAACTTCAGGATCCATGAATCCCCCACAGTCATGACCCGGGGCCTTACTGGGATCGGCGGTCGGGACCCGACCAGAGAGCGACCTTGGGCGGCCAAGTTCCGACTGCAACCTGCGGAAAGTTAAAAAAAAAAAAAAAAAGTAAAAAAAAAAAAAAAAAAATATAGGGTTTTAGAGTTTTTTGTGCTCTGCAACCACATATTTTGCTTTTGGAATTCCACTTGTTTTTTTATTAAAAAAATAAAAAATAAAAAATCCCTAAGGTAAAAGTTGTTCAGTTCAGTTTTTTAATAAGAAAAACAAAGCACTTTATTTTATTTTTTTTATTATTTTTTTTTTTTGTAAGGAGTTTTGATATGACCTTAGGAATTATGCAGAACAGATCACTCGCGACAAGACGCAAAAAATCGGATAAACTCAAACAACGAGGAAATCGAAATGATGATTGAATATTACACATGAATGCGCTCAACCATAACATAGCCATCAAACCCAAGATTCCGCTACACTAACCACTAGCCGTACCAGCGCTAATAGCGCAGAGCGCTAATTACGTGAGTAAGAGGATGATTACTTACTCAATCAATCTATTTATACCGCTGGGATCATAATCAGGTACTTCACCTTCGACAGTCGGTAGTTCCACTGGACCCAACTCGAGCCAGGTTTACTAGTTTCAGACCACGTACCTTCCTAGCTACTGGTCGTGACTACCGGTCCTAATTATTCAGATCAGGCCCAGGGTCACAGACCCTGAATAAAATCGCCTAAATCAAAACCACACAATTACAGTCCGGAGCCAGCGGATAATAAAAGGAAACAACAAAGGAACCAAGTCCAGAACCACAAAAAAACTACATCTGAACAACCTGTCACAAGAAGACCGTGTATCTAGCCCCTGTCAGGCTGGGGGGGGCCATGCAAACTCAGATCTGAAAGGGTCGGCTAAATCAAGACCACACAACTACAGTCCGGAGCCAGCGGCCAATCAAAAGCAACTAATCAGCAAAGAACCTACTCCAAAAACACAGACAACTACATCTGGAGAATCTGTCCAAGGAAGCCCGTGTTTCTAACCCTTATCAGGCTGAGGGGCCCATGCCAAGACAAACCGACCCAATGCCGTAGCTCATTATGCCATCCAGAGTGTCTAACCAGCCCCTGTTCGAATGAAATTACTTGTCCATTTCCAAATTTCGCCACGCCCATGGGCGAAACCTCGCAAGACGCGGTCAAAGAATTTTATGGGGAAGTTCTTCAAACGCAACTCTTTCTTCAGGGTAACAACCCTTCTCGGGATTTCGGATCGAACCATCGTATTCCTATCGATACGAGGCAAGTGGTTGCTGACCACGACACTCTTTTGGGACTTGCTGCCATAAGAGTCGAATGATTGGCCATTCAAGATATCCAGCTTCTCGGTTCCCCAAATTACTGCTTCATTTTTTTACAATTGCACATTTTCGACGAAGGGATACTGGCAATACACCCTCATTTCGCAACCCAAAAAGTCTCATACATTCCTCCTTCCGTCAGTTCTTTTCAAGGTCAAATTGCTCGGATAGCAACCCTCAAACCTCTGGAAAATTATCCCACTCTCGTGACATGCAAGGTGCTCACCACCAACAATTAACCCAACATCGTCAATAAGTCTGACACCAAACACATTCTTACGCAGGCACCCGAGGCTATTCAAAAAGTCAAACTTAGCTTTTGCACACATGATGCAGGCAAGTAGGGGACTGGTACTTTTTCCCATAGGGATACCCACTTGCTGCTTCAGTAGCACAGTCGGGGCCAGTGTGTAAGTATGAGATAATTCGAACTTCATGAACCGAAAGATGTCATCGAACTCCAGCTTCCTCCAATGGTCGTAGCCAGTAGTCAAGCCAAAGGATGCCTCACGTCCCCGGGTGTTAACTCGGACAAAACTACGCTTTCTACAGCGATGGTAATCAAGCAACCACCCGATAGCGGTAATGATCTCGTCATGGGGCAACAAGCTAAACAAGTCCTTAATGTCATAGGACCGTGATTCCAAGACATCCGGACTGATCCTACTCAACCTTCCGTTGCAAATCGTCAGACTTTTGGTCAGCAGGGAAACAACCTTCAAATTGAAGTGTTAGTCCTGCGGAATAGTATTCAGCAGGTGGTTAAGGACTTTCGCCACAGCCTTGCTAGTCTTCGCAGTTGGCTCGGGGTAGGATGGACAGATCGGTCGGAACCGGTCAGGATCCTTATGCTTAGGCAGAGCATAGGCCTGCCCAATGGTCCCTTTTGAGTCCCAAGTGGCAAAGCTCGTCAGTTTGTCCCGTTTAAGATCCAAGCGCATTTGGAGCGAAGTCTCCTCAACATTCACAAGAACCACATAGTAACCCGCGTTTCGGATAAACAGATCCATCTTCTCATCGTAATAGTGTCTGGGGCACATTACGAGGGTGACACCGGGGTTACAGTCAAACGGAGTAAGCACAAGCCCATCAAACTTAGCTCGCCATTCCAGGATTTCTTGTTGCCCAAGACACAGTTTATCATCTGAGTAACACTCCTGCATACACGCACTCAACTCTTCCTGAGTACACACAACAATCTGATCTTTGTGGTTCGGCCATCTCTAAAAGGTCAACTCGATCTCTTTTTTCAAACTTCTCAATCGGTCAACCCGAGGTGGTTTCGACACATTCTTAGCATTCCCCAGAAACTTAGGCACACCATTCAACTCGTGAAGTTGAAACTGCACGTGACGTCTTACCCTTGGGTAAGGCAGGCCTGCACAGGCGCAGGCTAGCACATCAGCACAAGCAAATCTCCACTGATTGTGCATCAGATCCGCGACACTTGGATTCTTAGTCCAGATGATCAGGATTTTATATCGTGCATGTTTCTTCACATAAGGTGGGAGGGATAGCCTACTCAGCTTGTCATTGACTAGCCTACGAATAACAACCAACCTCAAACGATCATCATACAGAAGCCTAACAACCAACTTAGCAGAAAAATTGAAACCAAAGCACTCTTTAACACAGTGGGCTATCAGTCGCCGCAGATATGTTCTTGTAGATTTTTGTTTGAACTCTTTAACAGATGAAAACAAACCACATAACGAGTGCAAATCCCATTTCTTCATGCATGCATATCGCTTGGGGTTCTTAAGCAGAAAAAAACGAGGAAAGGTTTATTAACTCCCACCCGAGGTTTCCACTGCCTAAGGTATAATATCTTCAACACACATCCGAGTTCTATTTGAGCTTCGAACTCCTTTAGATGTCAGGTCGAAGGCCTTACGGATCACACGTCAGCGATCGCTCCAGAAATTTCCCCCATCCACAAGCAAATCGAACGTACGTATCCCATTGATCTCATGCTGACGTAAGATACTGAAAATTTGGACAATCCAGTCTTCCGACGTCGATACTCTGGCTCTGATAGGATTAACAGATCTAGAAATCAAACGAGGTTTAGCGACTGTAGCCCTGTCGCGCTCACGTTTCCCTCTTCGTTTATTCTGTTTGCTGGATTTTATCACGCAGCCAGCAATATTCAAACACGGGCTCCATCTTTCGATGAAGATAGACTCCGTTATCAGCAGATCATGTTTGCATGCCACCTCAATAGGAATAAGCACATTAGATTCGATCCCAAACCTCATCCACCATCGATAAAGGTGAGTTGACTTAGCTTGTCGTTTCCAAACTGACTCGTGTTCCTTCCACCTAACCTTTGGATCTCTAGTTGTCTGCCCAATGTACTGTGATTTACATTTTACAGAAGTGATCACGTAAACACAGCAACCTCTAGTTAGGAAATCTACACCGAAACGTAGGAACAAGTTGACCCACGAATCCAAACACTTGAGGAGCCATCGACAATAACCCAGACACGCTAAGTAAACCACAAATATCGAAACAACAGTTCAACATCCGGGTCTAACAACCATACGTTCTTCGAAAGGCAATGATCACGTTACCGATAGCCAACCAAGACCCTGCAGTCAACCCAATTCACTCGTCCGACTCACAATCAGAATCCTCCTGGCTTGACTTACCAGCATCGTCACCCCCGATCTCACGTAGATCGGTGCCAGAGTGGGTGCCCGGGCCAAATCGAATTTGTGCCCGAGCATCCGCGAGGTCAAAAATTGTTTGTATCTTGGTCGAGTAGGCTACGCCTTCATCTCGACAGAAAACCTTGATCTGGTCGCAGTCCAAGGGGCATAACTCGCGCCTTGTCTGGTCCAGATACATCATCCTCGCCATTTCCAAGTCACACGTCTGCGGCTTCATCTCTGTGCGTGGCATCGTCGGGGCCACACGAACAATCCTCTTCGTGACCCTGGTACGTATACGCCGCAAGCGCTCTGAAAAGCGGATCGATCGAATCCCGGTACGCTTGCTCAATCACTTGGTTGGTGTAATCACGGGTGGGCTGTCACCCACCAGGATATCTTCTCCACGTTTGCGTTTCTCCGCAGCGACCAACTTGTTCGTATCATCGCTATTCGTTACGATCTCCACGGCTTCGCTGCTGTTCCCGGAGGTTGATGGTAGATCTTCGACTACGGCCTCTTTACCCTTAGCAACGCACTTCCTGACTCCGCTCTTAATATCTTCATGGATCAAACTCAAGCGCATGGCTAACTGCAATTCGACCGCCTTTGTCATAGCCAATTGCTCCTCCTCACAACGCCTTTGCTTCTCTCGTTTCTTCGCGGCCCTTGCTTCTTCGGCTCTCCTTTCTTCTTCTTCACGTTGTTTTGCCTCCTCCCTCTCCTGTCGCCGTCTCTCTTTCTCGGTCTGCCTTGTTTTCACAAGGTCAACAAACTCCCGGAGCTGCTGGACGCTTTCCCCCAATTCCTCCAACTTGGAGGTAGTCTTCAAGTCCACCGATGGCGACCTCTCCAGTGATGCGTCGTGGCTCCTCCTTGGGGAGACTGATATTCCGCGCCGTTCGTGCTCCGGGGGACACGTGTACCCATCTCGCTTCGCTTGCCGTCGGGACAATGGATCGGCCCAACAGTCACTCCGATAATGCCCGAGCACCTTACACCCGAAGCATATCGGGGGTGGCCCGGGTCTACGCCCGCCATCGTTACCACCTCCACCAGTCCTTTGCTCCCGTCGATCCGTGTCGGAGGAGCGTCCTCGATCGGGTTCATCTTGGCTCCTACTTCGGCCATCGTACGACCGCTCCCGTCGATTGCCCCAGTCGTATGAGCATTCACCTCCGCCCATGTCTTCACGCTACCACCTCAGTGCCAACACACTTCGACGTCGGCAATCATTGATCCTCCAAACAACTTGATCATCGCGTGCATAACGTAGGTAAGTAACAAGAACATTAACGGTTCAACATGCTCACTCACTCCTAGTCAAGATCCCATGTAGGTTCACACGCACGTTCATAGGAATTATGCAGAACAGATAACTCGCGACAAGACGCAAGAAATCGGATAAACTCAAACAATGAGTAAATCGAAATGATGATTGAGTATTACACATGAATGCGCTCAACCATAACATAGCCATCAAACCCAAGATTCCGCTATACTAACCACAGCCCGTACCAGCGCTAATAGCGCAGAGCGCTAATCACGTGAGTAAGAGGATGATTACTTACTCAATCATCTATTTATACGGCTGGGATCATAACCAGGTACTTCACCTTCGACAGTCGGTAGTTCCACTAGACCCAAGTCGAGCCAGGTTTACTAGTCCAAGACCACGTACATTCCTAACTACCCGCCGTTGCTACCGGTCCTAATTATTCACACCCGGCCCAGGGTCACAGACCCTGAGTAAAATCGACTAAATCAAAACCACACAATTACAGTCCGGACCCAGCGGACAATAAAAGGAAATAACAAAGGAACCAAGTCTAGAACCACAAAAAAACTACATTTGAACGACCTGTCACAAGAAGCCCGTGTATCTAGCCCCTGTCAAGCTGCGGGCCTCCATGCAAAGTCAGATCTGAAAGGGTCGGCTAAATCAAAACCACACAACTACAGTCCGGAGCCAGCGGATAATCGAAAGCAACTAATCAACAAAGAACCTACTCCAAAAACACAAACAACAACATCTGGAGAATCTGTCAAAGGAAGCCCGTGTCTCTAACCCCTGTCAGGCTGAGGGGCCCATGCCAAGGACAAAACGACCCAATGTCGTAGCTCATTATGACCTTAGGACAAACGTTGTTCGATTTATTTTTATGCATAATAAATTTTGTTTTTAATTTTTTTTTTTTTTTTTTTTTTTTTTTTTTGCAGTAATCTGGACCCCCGATCATAATCAGGGACCACAGTCCGGTCGGCGTAGCCGCCGCCCCAAGGGATTCATAGTTCAAGGATAGAGAAATAATCAAACCTTCTTTATGTCTCTGAACTCCAAGACTGGAGAAAGAATTTGGCCACATTTCCACGCTAAATCTCGCGTAGTTCGCAGCCCTTAGGCTGCGGTATAGTGGGCTTCCGCGTCTGTGTCAAGGTGTCGCATTTTTTGCAGCGGGCGACCAGGACGCAAAGTGGGTTCTTAGGGGGCAAAAAAATTTGGGGGACCAGTCCTTGGCAAAACTGCGGACTACCTACAGCTAGCTCTGCTAGAACCGGGACTTTTGGAAAAAGGAAGGACCGGTCCTCAGGTGAAAGTGGACCCCAAAAAGAAGTGGGGGGCGTTGGACCTGACCCCGGGTAGAAGCGGACCCCAAAAAGAAGTGAGGGCACGTGAACTGCAAAAGCGCCCTCAGGCCCAGGCATTAAGCCCCGTCTTCTCAAAACAGGGAGGTCAGGCACAACGAAATAGGCGTTTTGCAAGAGGCAACTTTGGCGATTTTCTTTGCTCGAACGAACATGCACAATAATCTGAAATTTTGAGAATCCATAAATGAGGACATGTTCTTTCCAGAAATAATAACAAGTGGCGCACAACAACACTCGCTGATGGCGTCTCATTTTTCTTTCACATCTCTCTCTCTCTCTCTCTCTCTCTCTCTCTCTCTCTCTCTCTCTCTCTCTCTCTCTCTCTCTCTCTCTC